>JAJMLF010000008.1:37505-396190 GCA_030569555.1 Yamadazyma oceani | reverse complement strand
AGTAAGAGATTCAGATATAATAAAATTGAATTTGTGATATTTATTAAGTACTGCTTGCGATATTATTTAATTTACAATCGGCATTTTCTTCCTTATGGGATGTGATATTTACTGCCTAGAGGTTGCGTAATCTATCTGAGTGTAATGCGACATCCGTTTAAAGAGGGTGCGTTATTCATCCTGAAAACACTGTATTCACTCCTGAACAAAGAAGTCCCAGAATTCATATAAAGGAGTCCTACTACGAAATATGCAAAGGAGTCAAAGCCCACAACCAATTGGCAAAGCTGAAAAAAAAATAAAAAAATAAAAAAAAAAAAAAAAAAAAAAAAAATATTAAAAAAAAAAATTTAAAAACCAAAAACTGTTGCATCGAGAATGTGTCGGACACGGGCCAAGCACCGGTTACCTGCCACCACCACCTGCCACTAGAGGCTCTATAACTCCGCTACAGGTCCTCTAGTGTTACTCTGGTGTTCCTCTAGTGTTCCTCTACAAGTGCTTCTATAAGTTCCCACCCCAAGGCGTCCGCCCAGGATGAGCAGTTAAGCTTCCAAGAGGCACCAGGTGAAAGCAAAGTCCAAACAAATATAGTTACGATAACCAGTTTAGGTTAAGGTTTAAGTTGAAACACCATGGGGACGATGGGGAAGAAGGCCGGTGAATACTGGAGGTGAGAACCAGAATAGGGGAGGCTGAGAGCGGATCTTTTACAAACATATGCTCTGCAGTAATGACACAGGCAGCAGGAGTTATTGATATGCAACAGGATATCCAGGTGCTTCCCTAACGGGCAAAGTAATGGCGGTGATGGATCTAGACTTCCAGAGTGTGTTCGGCATTAAAAACGGTTTTGTCGCGCTGCATAACGTTTCACCCGAATAAGCGACTAGCCCTACCGAATTAGAAATTGGCGAGGCCGATGGGTGCGGGCGATGGGCGCGGGCGGGGGGTGGCGGGCGCGTGTACAGGACTGGGCCCAGTGGCCGGCCGCACTGGGCCACCGGGGCGCCGTCTGGCCTGCCACTTTGGCCAGTGATTAACCCGGGCCCTGCTTCATGCATAGCTCATACCTGGACGATACCCAGTTGTTACATGTTCTAGTTGTTACATGTTCCAGTGGTTATTCATTGAGTTGCTCTCAAGATCGGCAACTGGCTTGGTTGCTTCCTTGTCTACTCATGTGCAAATGGGCATATGAGTTTTGCAGTCCTGTTGATGTCAAACCTTGGTGTTACAATGGGTCTGATTTTGCTCTTGGGCCCCGATGGGTCTAGAACCGGCTCTCCTTCCATCGGCTCTCCTTCCGTCTGCCCCTACCGCCGCACAACTTGGTGCCATTTTTGCACGAACGGCACGAACTGGGGTGGCCACTACCACCACTCGCCGGTACATTGCTGCTATTGCTGTCACCAATCCTGCAAATCATCATGATAGGAGACAAGAAATGCATCAAGAATGGACCTAAACGAATAATACGGTTATTGAACTACAATCCAGCTGATGAATGGCGTTCATGTTACTCATTAGCCGATTATTGTGCTACCTAACTACTGGTGTGCTACCTAACTACCATATTGACATGACTACGGGATGGGCTTGTTTTCAGATCTGGCAGCTTGATCTGGGGTTTTGGTCTGTGGGCCTGCCGTGGTAGTGCTGTGGTGTGTGGTGCCGTGGTGAGGCCGGTGCTGTGGTGCTGTGGTGCTGTGCTTGGCCACATTAGAGTTGACAGGCTAGCAATTTGACGGTTCCACCAGTCGGTCCTGGTGGGGGCCACACGCCCTACTGCGGTGCCTATGGGCCTCCCGGTGCTGCGGTACTGCTTACTGCAATGGGGGTGTAGTGGGCCCGGTTCTGGCCTGTGACCTATGCCACCTCATGTATTATGTCAGTTAGCATTGTTCTAAAACCTATGATTCTGTTTGTTTTTTTTTTTTTTTTTTTGTTTTTTGATTTTTTGATTTTTTTTTTTTTTGAGTTCTTATTGTTGGTTAGAGTGCTGTTGCTGCTAGGTCTATTGCCGTGGTGCATTGCCCCAGTTGGAGCTCCTGTTGTAGATAAGAACCTTAGCCTGTTGGAATTGGTTTTGGGTATGGGTGTGTTCTAGAACAAGTCGATTATCGCTTTAGTGTTCCCCTGCAGGGCTTACTATTTTTGCAGTAAAAATGTGAAGAATTAAGGTTTTACGATCAAGTTTATTCCTGGAGGGCAAGCAGTTTGACATCGGGCCCAACTCAAGTCAATAACCGGTGCTAATGGTTTAATTCTTTGGCACTGATAACACCTTACGAGAATAAGGTTAACAAGTGGTTAATGTTACATAAGCCCTGGTAAGAACATTCTGGTGTATAAGCTTTCTTGGGGTTGCTGGAAGTGACATATGTGACGTATTATAAAGTGCTTCAAAGTCTGATGGGCTTCAAAGTCTGATGGATGGTATGGGCAATCTGTGCCCCTTGATTTGCATTCCTTGGACTACTGTACCTCTCCTTGTACCCCTTTTTGCCAGTGTTGGTGTTCTGACCATTGTATTTCTTTTGAGCTGTATATCTTTTGAGCACTGGTCGCCTTGTCTGTGTATCCTGTCGGGGTGCACATTAGCTCTTACAATTGCCGGATTACAGTGCTTAAGTGCTTCCGTAATCCTTTGCTAACCCGGTTAGGAACCTGAGCGTTAGCCACTAGTTGGAAATACATTTTGTGGTTTTTCAATGCCTTACGGTGGCTCACCCTATATATCCACAGGCTATAACATGTCACCAGGCAGCTTTTCTCTTAGTTTCATTCTAGTACTGTTACCTACTATCCTAGTCCAATTCTAGTCCTGGCTAATTAGTGGTGGATTTGGCTGCAAAATCCGCTGCGACTGATTGCAGCTTGCACCTCCCGGCAACGGTATAAAGAGGCTAGCCAGTCAAGCTTCTATAAATGCTTGACATTAAAGGCTGTTAAGTTGTTTGGTCGCTCCCACTAAATGGTAATACTACAGTATTAGAAACAAAGATCAATATTCATTCAATATAAACTCCACATACCAATTTGTGCTACCAGAGCATCAAACGGTGATGGTAGATTTCAAATAGTTCCAATAGTTAATTCTAATAGGATCGTACTTGTCAGCCAATAAATCATAAATCCTAACCGATTTTTGATCGTTATAAATTTTAGCAAGTACTTCCAAAGCATAAGAGGATTTAATCAAATCAATCTCATCTTTATCAACCCCTTGTGGTGTTGATTCCAAAACTGCCAAATCAACAAAATCTTTGCAGAAAGATTCTAAAGTACTCAATTGAATATTAAATTTCTGATAAATCCCTAATAAATAGTTCCAAGTAGATTCATTTTGGGGACTCAACTTGATGGCATTCTTTATATATTCCAATTCAGCGTCAATCAAATCAGAGGTCACATCTGGTCTACCAAATTTAAGATAAAACCGATGATTCCAAGCACTATTGTTTCTAATGTCTAAATTGATAAGATTGGTAACCATCTCTAATTCCTTTTCATTATCAAACAAATCAAATTCGCTAACTAACCATCTCTTATAGCTCCATACATGATGGTTCTTACTATCCTCATCCAACATAGCTATGACAATAGGAAACTCTCTATTCACATTATATTGACCATCATTTTGACCTTTAATCTGTTTAATAATCAACTGACGATAATTCCAGATCTGATAATTCTTCTCATTCTCCAAAGCTATCGATTCCAACCACTCCAACTCCTCGTACAAATCCTTCTTCAATTGAGTAACTATGTTGTACCGGTATATCCATGTGGAATAATGCGATGCTAAAAGTTCAATTCCTAATTCGGTAAGAGCCAATGCTCTTTCACTATACTCTTCTTGTTGCATCAAAGCAAGAAGAATCCCCATAGTCTGCTTATACTCAGGTGAATATAAGATTTTACATAACTGGGGATCTTCTTCATTGAGCTTGACAGGTTCTACATCATCGTAAGTAAATGACATCTTGGCCTGGGACATATATACTGGTTCTTTATCAATGTGGTCCCTGGTGGAAAAGGTGGGACTTTTGGCAAAATTGTGGTGCGGTTCCGCAGATGAGGTGATGGTCAAAAAACTGTCAAAAATGCGGCCCCACCAGGGTTGCAAAGGAACTTGAAAGGAACCTTAACGGAACCATTTACTTAGATGAATATCCATGATAGAGACTTGGTGGTGTCTACTATAGCGGGATCCAGTGTGTTATATATTATCTTACGCTTGCTATTATCTGATTCTTTGATTCCTTTACTTGTGGTGGGATATATCGTGGGAAATATGATCGCCAAATTGCGAGCATTTGACTCCTTCATGGGCAGGTTGAACAACGGCCATTCGTTCATGACTCGGTTTCTTCAAAGAAGAGCAGGCACTGCTGGTAGCTTTGGAAGTACGGATTCGGGAATTGGGCTCAATGGAGCCAGTGTCCACCTGAAAGATCGAAAATTCAATCGTTTATCGCAATCCAAACGGCTGGAAATCATTTCTTCTATCAAACAATTGCAGCTTTACGGGGTTAACAACAAGCAGTTTAATGATAGAAAACGGAAGCTATTTAGGCATATGTCCTGGAGGCAACAAAATCTATGTAAGCAAGTGGGATACCTTGAGAAGCTTGACATGATAGATCAATTGATTAATAAAAATCAACTGGTGTTAAATAAAGTGGTTGATTCGATCATAAATGAATATCAGATAAGCTTTAGTGACTTTGATCTTGCTAGGAATTTTACTGATAAGAATTCATATAGAGTTATAGAATCTATTACTCATTTCAATAGGGACTGGCCCGAAGATGGTACAGAGTTTGAGTTAGCCCCAATTCTTAAATTCATCTATGATAATTTGGATTCGGCCATTCCTCAACATGAAAGGTCCGATACATGCATATTGATTCCTGGGTCGGGATTGGGGAGAATCCCCCATGAGTTGGCTCAAAGTGGTTATGGACATGTGCATTCAATTGAATTTAGTGGATTAATGTACTTGCTTAATAAGTTTATGTATTTGAATGATAAGCTATCGATGGAGGAGTTGGAATTATTTCCTTATATTCATACCAATTCCAATTTCAGCACCTTAAAAGACCAGTATAGGTCCAAATTGATTCCTCAACTCACCAAGCCCTCAAATTTATCAATCCATTTAGAGGATTTCAACTTATTTGAAATTCCATCTGAGGGCCACAACCATAAAAACATTGTCGTTGTCACGGCTTTCTTTATTGATACGGCCGAAAACTTGGTGGACTACCTCGATACCATTTTTGAGCTTACCAAATCTTTTAAGAATAGTTATTGGATCAATATAGGTCCGTTGAAATACGGTACTGCCCCACAAGTGGAACTTAACATAGAAGAATTGGCCCTGTTGAGACGGAACATGGGATGGGTGGATTTAAACACAATCAATACTCTAAAAACACCAATTGAAGGTAATGATGGATCAGGGTTATATAGCTACGTCACCGATAAGAAGAGCTTATGGCAAGGGTATTATGGTTTAACTGGTTGGTGTGCTAAACGGAAAGAAAATTGAAACGTTTTGTCTTGTAAATAGTTAAATTATATCTTTATATTAATCATCTAAGTAATATTGGTACCTTTATTTATTTGTAATTTTTTATCCAGACCTCCACTTATTATACCAATGTCTGAATCCCAATGTACATCAAATATCTTACAATTATTGGTGGTTTTCTCTTCTCTTGTGATGGAATATAAAGGTTTATTAGCTCTAATATCCCATACCTTGACTAAACCATCATGAGATGCCAGGGCAAACATATTATCATTATAAGGACATTGAGATAATCCTACCACAAAATTACTATGACCAACCAATTTATCATTTATCAATTCGGTTCCTTGATGATCTATACGTGGATCATGAATATTTATATGACGGGCAGAAGACCCAGTAATTAAAAGACTCTTGGAAGGAATTTGTAATATAGATAATAATGCATAACCAGTGGTTCTAGTATCAACACATCTAGAAGTTACTAAATCCCAGGTTTTAATACTGTGGTCCTGTGACACAGAATAACCAACAGTAGAATCATTGCTGTCAAAACACAAGTCTTCCACCGGTTGTTTATGACTTTGTAATACAGATAATGGTGACCTCCTTCTTAAGGTTGCATCTTGTACGGCCATCTTTCTTCTCTTCTTTGAAGATGATGAGATCACATTAGAATCATATTCCATTGGTTGTATACTATTCATTTCTTTATGGTTGGTTGACCAGAACCCAACGTCTCCATCATAACTTGCTGATAAGATTCTGCTGGTGTTTTGATCCACCGATAATGACACTACTGGTCCTTTATGACCTTCTAATATGGCAATGGTAGTACCCTCTTCAGGGTCTTCATCTTCATCGTCATCATCAGCTGCACCAGCTGGTGCTGAGACTTCTTTATTCTTCCATAATCTAATTTGTCTATCATTACCACTACTGACTAATCTGGTAGGTGAAATCCATTTGGTGTCTCTAATAGATCCAGAATGGCCAGTAAATTGTTTTTCCACGTTTCCTGACATGTTGTATATTCTGACTATCCCATCATAACTTCCAGATAAAATCTTTGAATTACCAGAAAATTTAATGGAATCAATGGAAGATATCCAATCATTGTTGTTAAAAGATGCTAAATAAGATGGGGGTAATACTGCTCTGGTGTATTCTAAATTCAAAAAAGTTTCACTACTCAATCCATTCTTCACCAAATAATCCTCCAATGAGGTTCTTAACAATTTCCCATCGATAAGGAAATCAAATGGGACGATTGATTTGGTACCGGTGTCATCATCATTATCGTTTCCGAGTAAATGGTTGACGATTTCTGATAATCCATAACGCTTTAACCCAATAGGAACATACAATGGAGCTTCGTCGACTTGTATGTTTTCATCTTCTTCGTTTGTGAAGAATTTAATCTTCACCTGAGACTTATCATCCATGGTACTGATGGGTTTAACAGTGGTTGGTAAATGATGTTAGTGGTGCTCACCGCGATGAGATGAGGTCAATTTTTCACTTTGGTGGCCGCACGCCGGTATAATGATACCGAGTGGTGAGGGGGACGGCCACGACTAGAGCTATAACCTTTTGCAGCCATATTCCTGATCGGGTGACACATAACTAGGACATGGAATGGCCCTTATTTACTTTATATAGCTACAACGTGAGTTCCTTGCTAAAGCCTAATGTTTTATTATCTTATCCACTATTTTCCAAACAACAGAATCATCTTCGTATAACTGGTGGTGCTCTTGTTTGATTGTTATAAGGCTTCAATAGCACCGAGGACCGTATGGCAGAGATATGATGGCTGGGATATGATGGCTGGGATATGATGGCTGGGATATGATGGCTGGGATATGGAGGCTGGGACATTATGGAGAGGCTGGCTTCCACCAACCTCAACGGCACGGCCCACGTTTACCAGGTAGATTTAGTCCTCTGTAAGTGCTGACAATTAGCGTATTACTCCATCATTCTTGTACAAAGTTGTATCATCTAATCTTCATAGAAACATTGACCAGATTCCTTCGGAACATCGGCACCGACATTTTGGTAGCCATCCTTCCTACAAAAGATGCAGTCTTAATCCCAGCAGTAGTTGACAGCTTCAACATAGAATCTGATTTACTTATCCTCGGTCCCTTGAGTTTTGATGTTAGTCTCAGTGGTTTAACTTTGGATATTCTTTGTGACTTACTTCTATACTGGTAGCTGTCACCATCGGAAAATCTTCCCTTGCGGAGGAAACATTTGACGGCTCTCTTGAATCTTCTCCATCTTCTCTTTCTGGTGACCCGAGGGGGAGGAAGCGATCTCATGGCAGCGTTGGGGGAACAGAAGGCTAAAGAAGTGGTTGGGGTGTTTGGCTTATGGGTTGTCTGTGTTTGGGTTTTCTGGCTTATGGGTTGTCTGTGTTGGGTTTTCTGGCTTATTGGTTGTCTGTGTTTGGGCTGTCTGTGTTTCGGAGTGTTTGTGGCTATTTGCACCCATTGCACCCATTTGCCGGTCCGCGGACTCCCCGTAGGGCCACCGTCGTGATAAGCCCGGTGCAATTGGGTCCACAAACGATAAGGCTGGTGCGATTCGAGGGTCCGAAGGATGGCAGCTATTGCATATAGTGCCCCAAGAAAGAACCCTTTGTGGCTTCAACGCCCTCCTAAACACACCATACCAGAATATACTGCACGTCTGACACGGTAAGCAGATATCCACCTATAAATACCCCCGGTGAACTTCCCTTTTCAATCCCCTGATCAACCCCTTGTCCACAGTTTGCTGCCCACGACGGATTAATTTCGCAGCATCTTTTGGCTCGTTCTGACTCTACCTCATCATCTCAAGAAAAAATTTCTTACTACCAGTGCTAAGGTTAATTACCACAATGTCTGACCCAGAAGTTCCAGTCGAAGTGTCCAAGGTATTTGATACCGTGTTGGTATTGGATTTCGGTTCCCAATATTCTCATTTGATCACTCGTAGATTAAGAGAGTTCAATGTCTATGCAGAAATGTTACCATGTACTCAAAAAATCGCTGAATTATCTTGGAAACCAAAAGGAATCATTTTATCTGGAGGTCCCTTTTCCGTATATGAAGAAGGTTCTCCACATGTTGATCATGATGTGTTCAAATTAGGAGTCCCTATTTTAGGAATTTGTTATGGGATGCAAGAATTAGCATGGATTAATGGAAAAGGTGTTGGTAGAGGTGATAAAAGAGAATATGGTCCTGCTACTTTAAATGTAGAAGATCCTTCATGTGCTTTATTTAAAGATGTGGATCATTCTCAAGTGTGGATGTCTCATGGTGATAAATTACATGCTTTACCAACTGGATATAAGATTGTAGCCACTTCTGATAATTCTCCATTTGCAGCTATTGCTCATGAAACTGAATCAATTTTTGGAATTCAATTCCATCCTGAAGTTACTCATACGGTTAAAGGTAAAGCTTTATTAAGAAACTTTGCTCTTGATATTTGTCAGGTTAATGCTAATTGGTCTATGGAAAATTTTGTTGATACTGAAATTGCTAGAATTAGAAAATTAATTGGTCCAACTGCTGAAGTTATTGGAGCTGTTTCTGGTGGAGTTGATTCTACTGTTGGAGCCAAGATTTTAAAAGAAGCCATTGGTGATCGTTTCCATGCTATTTATGTTGATAATGGATTAATGAGAAAAAATGAAACCCAAACAGTTTACCAAACTTTAACTGAAGGTTTAGGAATTAATTTAACTGTTGTTGATGCCACTGATTTATTTTTGGGTAGATTAAAAGGGATTACTGACCCAGAGAAAAAAAGAAAGATTATTGGTAATACTTTTATTCATGTATTTGAAGAAGAAGCATCTAAAATTAAACCAGTATCTGGTCAAGAAATTGAATATTTATTACAAGGAACTTTATATCCTGATGTTATTGAATCTATTTCATTTAAAGGTCCATCTCAAACTATTAAAACCCATCATAATGTTGGAGGATTATTAGAAGATATGAAATTAAAATTAATTGAACCTTTAAGAGAACTTTTTAAAGATGAAGTTAGACATTTAGGAGAATTATTAGGAGTTCCTCATGATTTGGTATGGAGACATCCATTCCCAGGTCCTGGTTTAGCTATAAGAGTATTAGGTGAAATTACTAAAGAACAATTGGTTATTGCTAGAGAAGCTGATGCTATTTTTATTGAAGAAATTAAAAATGCTGGAATTTATGAAAATATCTCTCAAGCTTTTGCTGCTTTATTACCAGTCAAATCGGTAGGAGTTATGGGAGATCAAAGAACTTATGAACAAGTTATTGCCTTAAGAGCCATTGAAACCATTGATTTTATGACTGCTGATTGGTATATTTTTGAAGCTAAATTCTTAAAGAAAGTAGCTTCCAGAATTGTAAATGAAGTCAATGGAGTTGCCAGAGTGACTTATGATATTACCTCTAAACCTCCTGCTACCGTAGAATGGGAATAGATTCATAATAGATTACTATTCATAGATTACTGTTAATTATTACTATTAATATATTTACTTGTACAATACAATATTTCGTTAACACATCACTTTAAAATCGGTCTGAATATACCCAATCTCTTGTCTAAGTACAGAGGCCAATAAGGTATCATCATCATGACTAATACTTAATAAAAACTCCTCATTTGGCTTTTGATAATCGTCATTAGATATGGTTGGTTTACCTCTTTCATCATACAATTTGAACCAGTCTTTGAACTGAAACTTAGCTTGATCTTCCTCGTCCAATGTCTTATAGATAGCCTCTTTCATGGCCCAATTTCCTGCCAAATATCGAATACTTTCAGTGGTATTTTTACCCCCCACCAATCCTCTGAAGGCTGGTAACTCATGAGTATGGTGGAGAATCCGGCACGACAATCTTTCTACAAACGGAGAATTCAAATCTCCTCGTTTTTTTATCATGTTGGAGAACCTGGAGATCTTGATAATGTCAACCCCAATGCCTAGGGTATTGGTGACTCTCCTCATGGTATCTGAGGTTTAGGTGATTACAGAAATGTCTTTCTCGATAGTAAGACTCGGTCGTGCTCCGACTGAAAAATTTTGCGGCCTCTGACTCAATTGATACCATAATTTTGACTAACTGCTACCATTCTGATATCGTAGATATTCCTTGATATACTACTATAACAATAAGTAATTAAAGGTATAGCCACAGAAGTATTCACAAAATGGCCTCTGCTATTAAAGGACCGGTTCCAATCCCCGATTCCAAGTATGACTTGTCTACCTACTGGGGTAGAGTTAAGCACTGTGCAGAAATCTCTGACCCCACAATGTTGTTAAATACCCCCAAAGATATTCAAAATGCCAAGCTAAAGATCTGGGAATACCGTAATGGAGTTATTCCTAGTATGACTCCAGACTTATGGAGAGCCAAAAAGGTATTGGACTCGACTATTCACCCCGATACTGGGGAAACCGTATTCTTACCATTTAGAATGAGTTCATGTGTGTTATCTAATTTGGTGGTAACGGCAGGAATGTTGACTCCCAATTTAAAAACAGCAGGAACATTATTTTGGCAAATAGCTAACCAATCTTTAAATGTGGCCATCAATACTGCTAATGCTAATAAATCGCATCCATTAACTACGTCTCAAATTGTCACTAATTATTCATTGGCTGTCACTGCTTCTTGTTCGGTTGCATTGGGGTTGAACTCATTGGTTCCTAGATTAAAATCTTTGCAGCCTAATACTCGAATGATTTTGGGTAGATTAGTTCCATTTGCTGCAGTGGTATCTGCTGGTATTGTTAATGTTTTCTTGATGAGAAGCGGAGAACTTAAAAAGGGAATTACTGTATTTAACTCTGATGGTGATGAAATGGGGGTCTCTAAAACGGCTGCTCTTTATGCTGTTGGGGAAACAGCTGCTAGTAGAGTTATTAATGCTACTCCTATCATGGTGATTCCTCCATTAATATTGGCTAGATTACAAAAGTCTAGACTCTTAAAGGGTAAACCAAAATCTGTGGAGATTCTTACTAATATTGGATTAATTTTTGGTACTTCATTGGCAGTATTACCATTTGCTCTTGCAGTATTTCCACAAAGAAGAATCTTACCTGTTAGTAAATTAGAGCCTGAATTTAGAGATTTGAAGGATGAAAAGGGTCAACCAGTGAAATCTTTACAATTCAATAGAGGTATTTAGATTAGTCACTAGCACTTATCAAACATTAAACTTGTATATTACAGAATTAATTTTTATCAACTAGAATTATTATTACTTATGCATGTATCTGTATATGTCAACTACCAGAACTTCCAACCTTGAACATTACCAATATGCAATACTCTCTCTATTTCAGACCGGTCTTTCAATCCACTGAAGTTTTCAAGAGAGAATAAATTATTCTTTAACTCAGGATTTGGTTCCAGGTCTTCAAATAAGATTCCTACCCCTTTGCCACCTAAAGCAGTTTCATAGGATTCAAATCCCTTGGATTTGTATTGATCTAAAACTTCGTGGATCTTCTCTTCACTGACATCATCATTTACTAATGTAATAGCACACCCACCCCCACCAGCACCGGTCAACTTGGTTGCTCCTATGTTTTCAGTATCAGAGATTATTTTGATATCCTCTAAACAAGGATGTGAGACTCCTAAAGAAACCAATAACCCATGGTTTATGTTAATTAGTTCCTTTAGTTTGGCTTTACTTTCTTCTCCAAAATCTGGTCTTATCATAACCTGATATGCACTATGAGAGATATTCCCCATGGCTTCAAGTATAGGTCCACAAATGCTACTATAATCATTATTCACTTTTGCAACATTACCAACCAAATTAGAAGTACTTCTAGGGACTTTTGTATTGGTAAGTAACAACTTCAATGGAGGTAAATTTCTCATAGTAGTTCTAATAGAAGGTTGTGATGGGTTACTCATTCTTTGATACATAACAGCTCCTCCATGGGTAGCCACGGCATTATCGATCCCCGAAGGGTTCCCATGGAATGCCTTCTCCCCCATTAATGACCAGCCATCAATAAAATCCAATTCTTTGACATCAGATGAATCAACCTTTTCGTGTAATCCAAACTTGGGACTATCGATGTATCCGGCTAATATTCCTAAAGCAGCTGCCAAACAAACAGAGGTACAGGCTGATGATCCCAATCCTGCTCCAATGGGGACTGTTGACCTTACACAGAAATGCAGCCCATTGGTTTCTTCTGTACACATATGAACGTAAAGGTATAAGAATGAAAGACACGCAGTATATTGAAATCCTTCATAAGTAGCTAGCAACCCCGAAATCTTATCCACAATCTCTGGAACAAGCTCACTGGTTGGCTTGGGTCTTCCTCCTTCATATTCAATGAATTCCTTTATTTCCTTAAAGGGAATATCTTTTCTATTCCACGATGCTAATAATTGGATATCTGGAAAATCTAACGTGATAATATCCTCTTTGGGATTCGGACTGACTAACAAATACGCTCTCAAACTTAATGCTGCTGCTATGGCTGGCTTACTATAGACAGCAGAATGTTCCCCGAACAATATAACCTTTCCTGGGGCGCTCACAAAGAACGACTTCCCTGAAGCATCCATCAGTTATCAGGTTTTGATAATCGTTTAGCTGAAAAATTTTCGGACCTCGCGTTATCGTATAGTATAGTATAATGTACATTGATCTATATATTCTAGGATTCATGAATGTTATGAAATCATTTTACACAAGATAATCTCTTAAAGACGCAATCTCTTCGATCAAATTCCTTACAAGGAAGTCAAATGTTGGCCCTCCCATCTCTATAATTCTCTGTTCTTCTAAAGAACTAGGAGAGATTCTAGAGGTTAAAAACTTGGGATGTTTCAATAAATTGCTGATATAATCAACAAAGTCTTCTCTCTTGGCTAGTGAATCAATTCCTGGTAATACTGGTACGTCAACCACGGTACTTGAAGTTTGGTCCCCGTTGTTGACCCCGAAATACGAATCAATGTTGAACTTCTTCAAGAGTTGGAAAAGTAGTAATAACTGGCTGGTTTCATTAATTGTAGCAGAAGTGATTCTGATGGTTGAGGAATCTTTTGACCAGCTATCGATACAGGATTCTATTTGCTTTCTGAAATTTCCTAAGGCAAAGCAGATGTCAGGTAATACATTAGGACCTAAATTGCTCAACAAGAATAAAAATATTGGCAAGATTCCATTAGTCCAGATTTTATGGAATTGTGGTGATGAAGTGATATTGATGTCACCATTTTTAATGGGTTTCGAAATAGAACTGCCTTGCAATACTGTGAGTAGTCCTTGATCCATGAACATTTTGGCAATTATATCAATCTTCATCAACTCTTGTATAAACATCAAACTAAGTTGAGCAAACACATATTCACCGTCAGTTTCAATCAAATGTGAAAATGAATAAAGATTGAGTAACGAGCGGACTAATCCATTATCATCGATTATCTTAGCCATCTCGAATTGAATATTGGGTGATACTTTGATCTCCACAAATAATTTCAAAATAGAGAGTATCAATAATATATCATCAGTTTTCTCATTTATTTGATTGGATTCGTGGTATTTGTTGGTTCTGGACAAGTATACATCATTCTGAATCTCAATCAATAACACTTTCGTTCCTCTGTTGATTATAAAATCAAATAATTGCCGGAAAATACTGAAGTACTCTACCAAAAGCTCGGTTTCATTCTTCATCGCAGATAGACAACAATATATGATTCTCAAAAGTGGTCTATAATTCCCGGTGCTTGCAATGATATTCTTTATAAAGTTCATTGAATTGGATGATAATAACTCTGATGAGGTTTTGACCAACTCAAATGTCTTCTTGGTGTCATGCTTCATATTAGGGATATTGTACATCGTATAAACAATGAAAAATGCTATTTGAATTCTAGTATTATAGATTTCATCAAAAAACTCTGAAGGCAATCCTTCCTCCACGTTAGTTCTTAATAAATGAGTACTAAAGTCAATAAAGTGTGAAGATAAATTACCGGAATCCTTCCGACACAAGGCAGTCAACAAAGCCCCCAATGATTTAGCCACATCTATTTGGGCACTCATGTACTGTAATTCCACCGCAGAGGCAATAACTTTTTCTCTCATTTGATGATATTTTGGATTTGACGAGAACATACCATCCATAATTAGTAAGTTATAAACAGTAGTAATTCCGTATCTGTTTCTCTTAATTAATGAGCACCTGAAGTCAGAAAGTTTAAAATCTGGGAATGTTGTAGAGAAATCAGACTCAAGACCTTTATGCAACAGACTATGATATGACTTCATAACGAAATGTTGCTTCATCTTTTCTCGGAACCCTGAGGAATTGATGAAACTAGAAATCTTGTTCTTAATCTTTTCGTTCTTGGTAGAAAACAAGTATAGAGCCAATACTTCATTTATCTTTGACATAAGTTTGAACTTATAACATAAAGCAATGTAGTCATCCACCGTCTTCAAGTTCTCTTTCATTGGCATATTAACTTTGTTAATCAATTGCGTTATGAATTCAAGCTCTTCCGTTACATTAGTCTCAGACGAGGAATTGATTGAACTCCATGAATTTATTACCAATACCATTGAATCCACAAGATGAAGGGCAACGGGGTCGGGCAAGTATTCGATATTCTTAATGTTGTTTCTTAAAACTTTAACTAACGAATAATCAGAAGCTTCATTCTTATTATGGTCCTTGGTTAAGTTATCTACTATATCTCTGACCCCTAGTAACAGAACACTTAACCCTTCTTGATCACCACTCATAACAGCAGAAATAAAATCATAAATTGCTACTTTAACATTATAATTTTCAAAATCATTCTCCAAGTCTGTCAAGATAGAATTCAATAAGATCTGAGTATTGTTTCTCCCAAGGTGTGACAACAATGAGGGTCTGGATTCGTGAGACCAGGATCCATTGGTTAAAGCTGTCATTAAGTTTAAGATATCTTTTCTTAAAATTTCATAATTAGAGTAACACTTGACCAAGGTAGGTAACTGACCAAATAAATTTGTCTCGAAGGTGGAAGGTTGATAGTTAATGGAAGTTCTAATCAAAACAATTAGTTCTGAAAACCTCAAGACGTTAGATATCCAGGATAAATATAATGACGATGTAATATCTTTTAACTCATAGTCGATCAAAGAATTTTCCAAAGATCCAATCAAGGAATTCAAGGGATAGGTTGTTCTGGAAAAATCAGATTTATTGATGAGAAATGAATCTAAAATGATCTTAGCTGATTCCATAAATACTTGACTAACTTTGCTGTTCGTAAAAGAATTCTCTAATCCATAGACCATTGATAAGATATTGGTGAAAGTGTCTAAAATTAAAGCACCCATTTCTAATTTATCAGACGATCTGTTAAAGCTACAATGACTGAAAGTTTCAAATATTAAAACCAAATGGCTAATGCATTGAGCTAAAACTTTTGATTTTGTAGCCACAGGAATTTTTGGTTTCAATTCCAAACAATCGTGAGCCAATGTTTCGGTCAATTTAATGAAAGAAATTGTAAAACTGTAGTCACCATTAATCATTTCAATCGATGTGAAAATGGTAGTAATAAAGCCTTCTTTTCCCCCATCTGATAACAAGACGGAGTTAGATAAGTAATTCCATACTCTATCCGAAACTAAAGGATCTAAATAGTAAAGTAAATCAAAGATGGTCTTTGAAACTTTCACATTTCTAGTATGCAAGCCTTGTTCTAACAATCTCAAAATGACCTCAATCAAATCAGATCCATCAATGTAAGCAGACATGACTTCTATTAAATACATACCATCACTTTTTTCCGTATCCTTCACCATCTGAGTCAATAGTATCAAGATGTCAATTATTAGATCAATCTTCTCTTTGTCTGAAGGATCAAAAACGGTAGACAAATTTTGCAAGACTCTACCCAAAAATGCCAAACCATTATATCTGTATATGAAGGTGACTAACACATCTGAGTCACTATTACAAGGTAAAACCTTTGCCTTAGTGTCTGGCTTTAATAATAACGACAATTTGTTGTTTAGTTCGTAAGGGGGGTATATATCCAAAGATTTATTTATCTTTACCAATTCGGTATTCTCATCATCAATTGAAGAAAAAGACTTGAACTCGAGCCTGGGATATTGACACATATATGATTTCAATTCTTTAAGCTCATTTAAAGCAAAACTTCCGTTAATAGAAGCTAACTTAAGAAATGGTGATAATTGATATGGGAATTTGGCCCTAGTAACAATAAAAGAATTGATAAAAGCTTCGTTCTCGAAAACTTTTTCGATTATAAAATTAGGGCAGTTTTTTAAAACATCACTTATGGTAGAAGCAATTTCAGGAGTCAATGTAACCAAAGGCATGGATGATTGTATAACTGAAGATAAAAGTGCTGGATATAGATTATCAAATTTCAAAATATCATTGAGAATGCTTATCTCATGAAAAACATTCAATTCTTTACATTTAACACTCAAGTAGTTTATGGAAGCATCAATCTCTGATAAGGGAAATTGTTTAAGGAATGAAGCAGCGGAAGATATGGTGGGGTCGTCACTTAAAATATATGACTTCCTCAATAGAAGAATTGACCAGGCATACATAACAATGGCATTCTTATTAGAAGGATGTGAAATGATCTGATTGATTTCCTTGAAAATAGAAGGGTTTGTCATGAACTTATTGGACTCATCATCACCAAAGTTATTATCCAAGTCGAGTAATGCAAGACAGATCATGGTAGACAATCCATTGATCAATAACATACATTCTGTCTCGTTTTCGTTGTTATTTTCCAAATCAAATTTATTGACTATGGGACTTAAGGTAGCAGTAAAGTTATTAGAATGCAAAAATTGGAACCAGTTTAACACTACCAGTTCTGATAGACTAGAATTGTTGATAGATAATTCAACCAAAACCTTTAATAGTCCCATGATGTACAAAACTGTTTCCTTATACAAAAGATTATCGAATTTGTCACTGAACCCACTCTTGTAGTTTTGGTTCTCTAAAGATTCAATTTGTTGTTTAATGGTTTCAATAATACCGCTGAAATACTTCCCAGATAAAAATATATCTTTTCCTAAATTCTGGATTGAATTTGAACTTGAGGAATCCAATTTCTTTGATAATAATTTTAATACACAGTCTAAAACATTTCTTCGTTCCCTTAAGATCTTAGATCCATATAATAGATATCTTTCTTCATCTAATTCTTTATCTCGTTCATTATTAGTTATTTTTGTATTTTCAAAGTCCAAAATCCTTCTTTCAGGATATTTCTTACATGTTTGACTTATAATTCTTAAACATTCATACAGATCAATGTTTAAAAGTCGACTCAAATGTTTAGCATCAGACACATTCAATTTGGTGATTCCCGTGTACAAGATCCCATTCAAACTGATTTCGGTGGGATTTTCTTTGGCAATGTCGCCAGTTTTTGTACCATCAATGGATAATGGATCGGCATTGGTAAGCAAACTCCGATGAAGAAGTAAAAATTCATCCAAAGAATCCAAGATATTTTCGTCCACAATGTCTTCTAGCAAGGAATTTGCATTAGCAAAACTCCATAATTGAGTTGGCTGACCCGGTTTTAGTTTTGGTATCCCACTTTTAAGGGCGATTTCTGGCATATTGGTTCAACACAATCGTAGGTGATGGGGTCTGTGTCGGTAGATGAAAGGAATTTTTTCAACTCGATGTTTGATGTTTTTGTTTATGAAAAAATTCGCACCGGTGCAACCATTGGGCCTGTAGATGATGGTAGGCATGGGGGCCGATGGGACCCAGCTTCGCACCAGTGGACCCGGCGGGGGCCGTGGCTGGCTCTTTGTATCTAATTTTGCAACCAATTGTGAATACTACTTCGAAAATCGTACATTAAGAGCATATAAAGCATTAGATATAAATAGCCATAGGCTGACCTTATTATATTACGTGAAACAGAGGTTAAGCATATCACCTTCCCATTTAAACGAGGCCCCTGGTTACTTTGAACGAAATATATTCTGCAAAACCGGAAGTTCCCTCGAACTGCTAAACACAATCTGGTCACCTAACCTTTTCGTCTATAATACAAGCCATAGATTTTGGCAGCCATTCTTCATGGGCTTATTTGAAAGTACCTCAACTAATGACAGCTAGCACTATAACCAACACAAATATACATAACGCAACCAATAATATACAACTCCATTTCCCTTTCTTTTTCTGGTACTCGTGGGCTCTGTTCAACTCACTTGAGGCCTGCTGAGTATTGGATTGTAAATTGGCCACATTATCCTCAACCAAATCCAATTGTTCCCCTTGCTGATGTACCAAGGCCCCTAGATCCTTAAATATGGAATTAACCTCTAGTATTCCTTCTGCTGCTTGATCAATCTCTCGGTTTCTTTCCTCCGTCAACATCCGGTGGTACTCTAATTCTGTCTCGTTAATTAAATCCTGCTCTTGCTGTTGTAGCTGTACTTGCTGCTGAGATTGAGAAGATGATTCGGCATTATTAGATTTGTTGGTATCTTGAAGTAACGGAGTTGTCTCATCACTCTTCAACACTGTCGTCCTCTTTTTTTCATTATATTGTTTCCCTGACCTCCCATACTGCCGGTGTAACTCATTGAATTCATTCACTAGTCTATCTTTAATAATAATCTGTCTATTGGTGATCTCAAACTTGGAATCGGGCTTTTCATCCGAATGCTTGTTGATAATCGTGGAAAGATTGGCTAATAACTTACTAATGGCCGAATCCAAATCATCCACTTTGTGAGTAAGAGCATCTAAGTTATGTCTTAATTCCTTACTGTCCCTTTTAGTCCCAATACTTCTTCTTTGGGACTCGAATTGGGATATCAAATTACCAAAAACCTGCAATTGTTGGGAGGTGTTGTTGATAATTTTGTCTAGTTCGTTTTGGGTGTCGGTTTGGGTTTCTGGGTAGGAAGCCATTTTGCCCCCTTTGATGGATTTCTGGGCCTCTAGGTCTATATTAGCAAAAGACATGGTAATGTAAACTGATAACGCAAACGAGATAAACCATGTCAAGCAATCCCCGTTTAGGTAATTTGTGCGACTTTTCAAAACCGCTAGAGCCAGTAGCTGCAATTTCCTCAGAGGTGCTGTAGTTAACCTTTGGCCGTTCTGGTTCCTCAGGAACTCACGGTGGTTCGGTTGGCCTTTACATGAATGTGCATGAGCTGGTGGTTACTGCTGTGCTTTTACAGTGGTTTCAAGTAACTGGAGCGAAAATTAGCACGAATATCCCATAATCTCACTGTATGTATGTCTCTCAACAACAGACAAAGGATCCTTTTGGGTTGGTTTGCGTTGTTTGTGTTGTTTTTTGTGTGTGTTATTTGTATATTTTGGGCAGCTCCAATTCAAAGCACTGTAATGTCTTTTTTCTTGTCAGTGGTCCGGGTTGACATTACTATGATGTGTGAGAATCACCCATTGGTGTATTTAACGAGACAATTTTGCAGCCATTGAGATGTAAAGTCTCCAGAACCACAAACCTTATTGACCATGAAATTGAGTAGCACTTTAGCCTTTTCTATTTTACTATGCTTTACCCAGACAGTCCCAGTCATCCGGGATGAAGAGTCTGTAGAGTTGACCAAACAGCAGGAAACGGAATTGAGTTCCATCATCGCCAACTTGCAAGAGTTCAATCAGAAATTCGAATTAGATACCAAAAACTTCGAAGAGACCAGGGAGCTGGTCGCTAGAGATTTACCAATTGTGGACCAGGTGCTTAGTTTATTGAAGGATTCTGGGTTAGCTTCGGTGGTGATCAAAACCGTCTTGTTGAATCCCACTTTATTAGAGTTGTCAAGTAATGCAACTATCTTCATCTTGAGGTTGAACTTGATCAATTACGAGGACTTGATCATTGCTATTGAAAAGTCTGGAATTGTTAATCAATTATTATTAGCTGGATTAGAAGATCCCAAAATCTTGCCAGGGTTATTGAGACTTACTTCTGAGTTGTTGAAGAAGAATGTTATTGGGATCTATTTTGAGGTCAACCCTCCCCCACCAGGTCTCCTTCCGAATTTCTTAGGCAATCTCACTGCCAGAGAAATTGCTGCAAAAAGAGAGACCATCAAGGAAACCACTACTTTGGACATCCCTATGACCAAGGAAGAGAATTCCATAGCTAAAAGAGAAAACCAGCTCTTGAATGAATTACTTGTATCATTAAAGGACTCTGGATTGGTAGTATCTGTTGTACAAACCTTATTAACCGATCCAGAGTTGGCAGAACCTTCGGCCCAATTTTTGATCAACATTTTACAATCAGGTGCCATTCCAATCTGTGACATTGCCCACATCCTCCAAGATAACAATATCTTGATGAAGATTGCTGGGGATATATTATCAGATCCTAACATTTTGAGAGCCTTCGCAGAGCTTATCATTGATAGACTCGGCAAAGGGCTCATTCCCCAGGAATTGATTTCTAACGTGGTCACAAACTAATTACACAATTGGCTCCCACTGCACCCAGCTGGTATATAAACTATTTAGGTGGATACTTAATGTCTTAGCTCTGAGCTATACTCCGTTAGCTCCTCTTTAATAATAATGTTTTTTCGCAACCAAATTTTTATCGTGTAGCCAACGCGTCTGGTAACAATCGCGTTATCACCTAAACCCACAATAACGAATATTTTCACCCATTTATTTTTTCTCTTCTGCTTTACATTCCTCCTGGCTGCTATAGGATAATGATGTCAAAGTCTACGAGGCGTGATAAGTTGAAGCTTCTTAGAGAAGCCAGAAGAACAGGAAAGAACTTGGAACTTTCCGACTCTGATGATGATGATGGAATCTACGACGAGGTAGATGAAGGTACCTTCAGAGAGCACAAAAGACACCAAATGATGAACGACGATTTCATTGTAGACGATGACGGGGAAGGTTATGTCGACAACGGAGTTGATGAATGGGATGCCAGCACCAGACCAAAATACTACTCGGAAGATGAAGAAGAAGAAGAAGAAGAAGAAGGAGTAGACGGGTCCAAGAAGAGAAGAAGAAAGGAAAAGAAGCCAGTTAAAGTAGCTAAAACTTCCCAAATTAACAATTTTTTCAAACCCAAGGGATTTGGAGGAGATGCTAATAAGCCAAAACCCAAGAAAGCCGATGCTGATATAGATGATATTCTTAATGATTTCACCGATGGTGCTGTCAGTAAAGCTCCCAGAATCAATGTATTTGGTACCAGTAACACTGGTTCCAGACCTGCCAAAACTGGGGCCAGAAACCCTTTTAGTACTGGTGCTAAACCAAAGGTGAAACAGGAGGTCACCATGGTTTCTGATGATTTTGGTGATAATTCAATCAACGAAGATGACAGTTCAATGGCTGTTGATAACCAACCATCATCTCCTGTTAAATCTGTAAAAGTACCGCAAGAGAAATCAACGGTTGATGATTCCTTACCTAGCGAGCCACCCGTAGCACCGCTGGAAGACGTTGATGATCTCGAGGACTCTGATGACGATGATATTGTGGTGTCTAGAAGACCAAGAGTAACAGCTGCAAATAGACCACATGTTTCCAATATGTCTGCTAGTAAAGCTGCCCAATCGTCTTCTCCTGTCAGAAATAATATAACCCAAGTGGCCTCTTCTCCTAGTAGTGCTAACTACACTGAAAAATTAGAAGCCACCGAAATCGTAGGTGCTGAAAATAACAAAGAATCATTCAAGATGTTTTGGCTCGACTATTGTGAAGTGGACAGTACTTTATTTTTATTCGGTAAGATTCAAACAAAAGAAGGTAAGTTAGTCTCCGGTGCAGTGCAGATAGATGGATTGGCTAGAGAATTGTATTTTCTTCCCAGAAAATACTATAAAAATGATGAAGGTCAAGATGATCCTGACCGGGAAGTTAAGGTTCAGGATGTTCATGAAGAAATTGTCCCACTATTATTGGACAACTACAAGTTACTGAATATCAAATCCAAACCCGAAGTTATGAAATATGCTTTTGAATTATCTGGTATTCCTAAAGAATCGGAATATTTGAAAGTCTTACTACCTTTCAAAACTCCTAAGAACAGACATGTTGTAATGCCAGCTGATTTAGAAGGTAATACTTTTAGTCATGTTTTTGGAACTAACAGCAATATTTTTGAGTCATTCGTCCTTCAAAGAAATATAATGGGCCCTTGTTGGTTAGAAATCTCTAACGGTGATTTTAATGCAATTAGAAATTCAACTCACTGCCAAGTTGAAGTTTCAATAAGTTCTCCCAATGCTGTCAAGCCAATTCAAGAAAGAAATTTACCTCCACCTAGTTTGACATTGACTTCCATTTCTGTCCAAACAGTCATGAACATGAAACAAAATAAACAAGAAGTGGCATCTGTTTCCTTGGCCACTTTTAGAAATGTTCCTCAAGATGCACCTATTGATCCTAATTTAAAACCAAGTGATACCATGACATTAGTTAGGCCCGTGAATACCACCCAGTTTCCTGCTGGGTTGAACCAATCGGCTCAGAAGCAAGGTTTGCCTTTAAGAACTTTTCCAAATGAAAAAGCTTTATTAAATTGTTTGGCAGCCATGATTAAAACTCAAGACCCCGACGTCTTCCTTGGTCATAGACTCGAAAATGTTTCGTTAGATGTTTTGGTCCACAGAATGTATGATTTAAAAGTCCAAACTTGGTCTAGCTTTGGACGTCGTAATAGAAAAGCATGGCCCGATAGATTCGGAAAAGGTAACGGTTCCTTTGGTAGTAATTTACAGCTTCGAGAAGTGTTCCATGGAAGATTACTTTGTGACATAGCCAACGAGTTAGGACAGTCATTAACACCAAAATGTCAATCATGGGATTTACCAGAAATGTATGATATTGTTTGTAATAAGAAGCAAGCGGTTTTGGAAGTCAATTACAACAACCCTAAGTACTCCGAAGATCCCAGCTTCTTATTGATGGCGTTAAAAGACAACGCAAACAACAGTAAAATTACTGCTGAAATTGCCTTTTCTACTCAAATTTTATCTTTGTCAAAACAATTGACCAACTTGGCAGGAAATGCTTGGTCTCAAACTTTGTATGGGACCAGAGCCGGTAGAAATGAATATATTTTGTTGCATGAATTCAAGAAAAATCACTATATTGTTCCTGATAAAGAAGACAAATATCACAAAAATACTAGCTATAACCAACAGGTCAAGTTAGATTCTACTGAGGATGACGCTTCAACTGTGACTTCCAACAAGAAACCTAAATATCAAGGGGGATTGGTGTTTGAACCAGAGAAAGGTCTTCACAAGAATTATGTATTGGTTATGGATTTCAATTCTTTATATCCAAGTATTATTCAAGAGTTCAACATTTGTTTCACCACTGTCGACAGAGATGATTATAATGTTAGTCATGATGAAAAGCGAGACTTACCACTAATTCCTGACAATGACTCCTCAGCTGGTGTTTTACCAAGATTATTGAATGCATTAGTATCTCGTCGTCGTGAAGTAAAGAAGTTGTTAAAAGATCCTAAGAATACCCCAGTAGAAAAAGCACAGTTTGATATCAAACAACAAGCCTTGAAATTGACGGCCAATTCTATGTATGGTTGCTTAGGGTATGTGAATTCGAGATTCTATGCTAAACCATTAGCCATGTTAGTCACTAATAAAGGGAGAGAGATCTTAATGGATACCAGACAATTGGCAGAGTCTATTGGATTAAGGGTCATTTACGGGGATACAGATTCGGTTATGATCGATACCCAAGCAACCGACTTCAAAGAAGCCATCAAGATTGGTAATGAATTCAAGGTTCAAGTAAATGAACGTTATAAGCTTTTAGAAATTGATATTGATAATGTCTTCAAAAGAATCTTATTACACGCCAAGAAGAAGTATGCAGCAATGGATGCAGCCATTGATAAGAAAACAGGAGAAGAAGTTCATAAATTGGAAGTTAAAGGTCTTGATATGAGAAGACGTGAATATTGTCAATTATCAAAAGATGTTTCCACTTTTATTTTAAATAAAATCTTGTTGGATTCAGATTCAGAAAAAGCATTAGCAGAAGTTTATGACTATTTGGAAGAAGTAGCTAACAAGATCTACAACAATGAAATCCCATTAGATAAATTTAAGATCAATACCAAATTGTCTAAGGACCCCACCAATTATCCCAATGGTAAAACTATGCCACCAGTGCAAGTTGCCTTAAGACTTAGAGATCAAGGAAAAGTGGTTAAAGCCGGAAGTGTTATCACATATATTATAACTGCATTACTCGGAGAAGAGGATGCATCAACTCCAGCTGAAAGAGCCAGAGGATTTCAAGAAGTCATGAATAAAGCATCAGGATTAAAACCAGATCCTCAATTCTATTTGGAAAAGCAAATTTTTGCTCCTGTAGAAAGATTATTGGAAAGAATCGACGGAATTGATATTGTCAGGGTTGCTGCAGCCTTACGTATTGACACAAGAAAGTACATCTTAAGAATGAAGAATAGCGAAGAATCGAATCAATTTGGACCATTAGAATCAAATATTAGTGATGCTGAACGGTTCAGCAACACCAACCATTTGGTTTTAGCATGCAAATGTGGACATAAGTTTAGATTTGCTGGTATTCAAGCCTCAAATGACTACAAAATCTCCTACAATGGGATTGTTTGCAATAAGTGTAACTACACATTTAGTGCCTTGAGAATGAATGCTCAAATCGAAGCCACCATTAGAGCACACATAGCTACTTACTACGCCGGATGGTTAGAATGTGGTGATTCTTGTGGGGTGGTAACTAGACAGATCTCCGTGTATGGTAAGAGATGTATTGGTACATCAGGTAGAGCCTATGGGTGTAAAGGAATCATGAAGTACAAGTATACTGATAAAGCTCTCTATAATCAATTATTATACTTTGATCATATCTTTGATGTTGACAAAGCAAAAGAAACCAAACTCAGGCCATTATACGATGACATGGATAAGCCAGAAAATGCTCCTCCTGCATTACCATCTGGTCAATTAGAAGCGTTATCTGAACAAAACCGAGGGTTATTTTATTCCTCAAAAGAAGTTGTGCAGAAATACTTGGCCAACTGTGGTCGTCGTTATGTCAACATGGGTTCTATATTTGATTTCATGAATTATGCCAAATAATCGGGGGCTAGTCGGGATCTTTTCTATTTATGGGTTATGTGTATATTAAGTATTTATATTGTTTAGTTGTTATTGAATAAAAATAGCTGCAAAAAAGTCCCCAGCAGAATCAACTATCAAAAGTCGTGGCCAAAACAACACTGTCAAGTTCGCGCAGTTTTTTTTTTTTTGGTTCAACTTGCAAGCCATTTTGAAATATTCAAGCTGTATACGATAACAAGCAGCCGTTTAATACTCTTAAGAGTCAGTTCCAAGGGCCAGAATGAACTTCAATCAGCAGCAGGGCTCGACAGGCGGTGGTGGGTCAGGTTCCCCGTCCTTCAACCCCCAGATGGGACAGCCTCAACAACAACAACAACCAGGACAACCACAAAGAAATATGCCATTTCAGTTACCACCACAACTAGCTAATTTGACACCGGAACAATTGAACCAGTTGAAGCAGCAGCCAAACTTCCAGAATATTCTCCGGGCGCTTATGCAAAAACAATATTTGCAGCAACAGCAACAACATCTGCAACGGCCTCAACAGTCACCTCAAGTAGGGACTGCTGGTGTCCCACCAGGGCCGGGAGTAACGCCGGGACCAGGAGGAATGCCTATAAATATGACGCCAGGTCAACCAATGAACAGTAGAACGATGATGCCCGGGTCTACCAGTGGATCCAATTTGGCCCCTTCCCAGCAACAGGCTTTAATGGCCCAAGCACACGCACAGGCCCAAGCTAAAGCAAGAAGTCTAGGAGGGGCTCAAAGAGGCAGCCAGATGAGCCCGGGACAAATGGTAGCACCAACGCCGGGGATGATACCAGGGCAGGGAAGCGTCCCAGGAGCTATTCCGGGCCAAATACCTGGTTCAGTTGCCGGGGCAGTCCCAGGAACGATACCAGGAGCAGGTGTAAGGACAATACCGGGATCAACCATGGCAGCACCATCAGTTCCAGGATCACTTACACCACAAAATCAAGTGTTTAATGGGAACTATGTTGGAGATAATGGGAGTTACAAGAGTGGAGGGCAGGGACCCCCAGGAGGAGCCCCGGTAACAACAGAACAAACATTTACTGATTATCCCCCAATTCCTATGGAAATCTTAGCAGGTACTAAATTTGAACAACTTTCTTCGTATGATGAATGGTCTAAGAAGTTGAAGGCAGAGGGGAAAGAGATTCCTGGGTCACTTAAAGTATATGAAAGTATGATAAGTAAAGAATCCAAGGCCAAAGCACGGAATGCTAAACAAGCAGAAGCCAATAAAAGGTTTACTAGTGACATGATAAAGGATGCTAAGTCGTATAATGAACTTAAACAATTACGAATGAATGCTATTTCTTTATCACAAAAGAATCAATTTAATAATAGTATTTGGGGAGAAGGTTATCAAGGATACGGGAATGGGACTACCAATACGATGACCCAATTGATATTACCACCTAACAGAAAACGATTTTCTAATGTTCCTGAATCATTAGCCACTGAAAGAGAGACCAGTAAACGGATTCTTGAACAATTGATGACGAATCCTAATAGAAACTTGGTACCCATAAGATTAGAATTTGAACAAGAAAGAGATCGGTTTAAGTTACGAGATACATTTTTATGGGATTTAAATGAGAAAGAGATTACCATTGAACAGTTTGTGGGGATATTACTAGAAGACTATAAGTTCATATCACCGGTTCATACTCCCACTATAATAGCTTCTATAAATGAGCAAATTAAGGAATACAAAAAACAACCAGAGAAGACCATGGGGGAATTAAGAATCCCCATTAAAATTAATATCACTCTAAATAACACCCAATATACCGATCAATTTGAATGGGATATATTAAATTTTGAAGATAATGATCCAGAAGAATTTTCAGTAATTTTGTGTGATGAAATGAATTTACCAGGAGAATTTGCTACTGCTATAGCCCATAATATAAGAGAACAAACCCAATTATTTCATAGATCCTTATATTTGGTAGGATATAGTTTTGATGGACTGGCAGTCAATGAAGATGAAATTAGATCCCATTTATTACCACCAATAAGATTAATGAGTCAAGATCGGGTAGTGGAAGAATATCTCTCGATATTAAGAAATCCAGCTAATGTGGTTGATTATAGTCCTACATTAATTAAACTTACTCAACTAGAATTAGAACGATTAGAAAAAGAGATGGAAAGAGAGTCCAGGCGTAAAAGAAGACACAATATTCATGAAGAACAACTCACCAATACCGGTGGTAGAGGAACGTCAAGAAGAGGAGCATTCCATGGTGGTAGAGGAGGACCAGTATTACCAGATTTATCGGATATTCCTAAGACATTTAGAACTCCTCAACCTTCAAGTATATTACCAGGAGGAGTCGATCTAGGAGTACCCGAAATTAATGCTTACGACGAAGTGATTGTTCATAGAAGTCAAGTACCTAATCCAGATTATAAACCACCACAACCAAAGATAGAGAGAGTAACCTACAGAGACGACAGTAACAGAGGAATGTTTTTAGTCAAGATCAAATTAGGAACCCGTCAAGGGACCAGCTGGGGCTCATAGGCACCGCCAGCTACCATTCAGTCCCCCATGTAAATTAGTATAGAACCACATATAATAATGTAATACTACAACTTTAGCCTCTCCTCCTGCCGGTGCGGTGGTGGTGGTAATAAAAATTGTTGGTCCCATCGCGGGGCAGCCACCTCCTACTGTACAGGCTCAGTAGATAACACGAGCGCACATGCAAGCACCATCAATAGTTTATATACCACCCCATTGACCAGGGTTTTCTTTTATCAAATTGCAACCAAAATCATGGAATCTACTCAGAAATACGCTTTGATCACTGGAGCTTCCTCTGGTATCGGTTACGCCATGTCAGAAGCCCTCAGCAAAAGAGGCTATAAGGTGTTTGGATGTGCCCCCAAATCAGATTTACACTTTATGAAACAACTCCAACAGGACCATAATGTGACTCCATTTGAATTGGATATCACCAATTTACTGGCAATCAAACAAGCAGTGGAATTTATCAAGAAAGAAACCGGAGGAAGGTTGGATATCTTATATAACAATGCCGGAATCTCCATTGGAGGACCAGCCGTGGAACATGATGAACAGAAACTAAATAAACTTTTCCAGGTCAATGTCATTGGTCATATGAACATGTGTAAGCATTTTGTGGATTTTGTCATTGCCACCAAAGGAGTCATAGTGTTTACCAGTTCAGTAGCTAGTTTAGTACCTTTAAGTTGGGCTTCCCATTATAATGCCAGTAAGGCTGCTATCAATATGTATGCCAAAACCTTGGCTCCTGAATTGGAACCGTTTGGGGTTAAGGTGTATTCTGTTATAACAGGAGGAGTAAACACCGCTATCTGTGATCTTAATAGAATAACTTCGGCTGCCGGGTCTCGTTATGACGTTGATGGGATCTATCAAAGTGTCAATGCCAATGCTGACATGTCAAGGAAAAAAGGATTTTCTGAATCTCCCAATGTATACGCCGAAGGAATTGCTAAAAAGATCACCAACAGAAACAAGAACTATGGGTTTAATCTTTATAAAGGGGCCAAGGCTTATTTGTTGTATTTGGCATCACTTTTTGTGCCGTTATGGCTTCTTAACTATGGAATAGCCTTTCACTTTAAGCAGTTACGAGTATTTAGGAATGTCAGAAAGGCTCTTCGGGGTGAAGGTAACCAACAATAATTAGGCTATAAAGTATATTATTTTTTGCAGTAATTCAACAAATAGGAGATTATCACCGATCCGCACACGACCTCTATCACCGGTAGTGAGAAAAAACAGCGCCCTCTTTTTCCTGCTACGCCCTATCAGTAAAGGTGTAACACCATGAGTCCCCGGTACAATCAGGTATGTATATCGTAAGAAACTGCTACCAATCTAATAGGAATGACTTCATGTACTAACATCAGTTTAGCTTGATTCTCAGGAAGAGTCAGGATTTGAATTAAAGGACATCAAAACCCAGGAAAACGAAGGATTACTAGAGTCTTTTGAAGGGGTTCTTGATGACGATAGCCAGTCTATTCAGTCCAATAACCCCGATAGAAGGTTAAATAATGCCGACCCAGATGCCACCACGGCCCCTGCCAGCCAAATAGATCGAGATATCCATGATGCTATCCGGACAGAAGGGGTAAGAACAGAGGGAAGTTCATCCTCGTCATCTTCCAGAGCCTCTCATCATCAGCAGCATCAAACAGATAATTCAGAGCTCCAGGAGGGTGGGTCTAGTAGTGTGGGAGATTTGGAGGGCCAAACACCTACCATCAGACTAACAAAGACCCAACGAGTTATGAATGTATTACATCATTTTGTACCTATTAAACAAACTTATGAACGAATTAATAACGGGCTTGTCACTGGTAGAATGCAGCCAAATGTCCCTGGAAGGTTTATTGGTCAAGGGACCGACGGGGTGTTTAGAAATTTAATGGCTAAACCCGATACCAATTCAAATGTTGTCAAGAATGAGACCAATCCTCCTACCTATGAAGAAGCAGCAGCCGATGCCACTCCAGAATACTGGGAGACGTCAGTTATTGCTCCTATTTACGAAGATGAGGTGTTTGTAGAGGGGTTGCCAGTGGGTAATGTCGCCAATTTTGTTTGGAATGGATTGGTAACTGTGGCTTTCCAATTTGTAGGATTTTTATTATGCTATTTGTTACATACATCACATGCTGCTAAACATGGTTCAAGAGCTGGTTTAGGGATTACATTTATATTTTACGGATGGAACTTGGTGCCTTCTAATTTCGGTAATGCTGATGAGCTTCCGGATAAGTATGAACCCAAGGATCCTAATAATTATGATGTCGATCAAAATTCTGCTATAGGTGATGCTGGAATAGATGACTATACATCTGGTTTACTCAAAACCTCCACTGATGATTCCATGTCTAATACTCCTTACTTTGCTTACGGGTTGATAGCTTTTGGGATTTTAATAATTTTTAAAGCCCTCATGGATTATTACAGAGTTAAAAAGATGGAAAGAGTCATTTTGTACCCACCCAATTCCACCTCTGCTTCACTGGCAGGAGATTCTAATACCCTTTTCACCATTGGTGGAGCCCACAGTAATGACCGTAGCTCAAGTAGTAATGACAGCAGCAGTAATGACAACGATAATGATAGTGATAGCGATGATGGATCCACAAATGATACTCCTAATGATGATAATAATGATAATAATGAAAGTATGGAAAACAATTCCCGTACCCGAATGAACTTTGCTTGGTTCACATAAAACTAACTTCCCCCCCCATACTGTTGGGCATAATACAGAATCTTGTATTTATTTATCTAAATAGACAGACTAATATATATACATATAGGGTTATCCATCAGTTCAATAACACCAACATCTTTTCATAGATGGTGAAAACAATCCCTCCACTTAAAACTAATCTTCCTAATCTAGGAGTGGCACCTTTCCAGAATGTAGATAACCCTTCATTTTTAAAGATAGTGACAAAACAATTTAAAGTAGAGGAATACAACTTATTGGCTCCCAAAGCTTGCATTCGAGTTTTGACGGTATCTATAGGCATGGTAGTATACACAGTAATAATTCCTGCCAAAGATCCTACCGCAAATGTAGATACTGAACTCAAGGGAACATTTGGTGGAGTTCCTGAAGCTTGTTGAATCATGGTCTTAAGGGCATTATATGAACCCAATCTGACAGCCTGATTGGATGCTTGTCTCATAGATACCGGTACTACTCCAGCATATATACCTCTGAATCCCATATCTCTACATAATTTAACAGATCCAGTTATTAATCCATTTTGGTATTTAGGAGCTTTGGTTTGCTTATCATCAATCAATGCGGTTTTAATAGCTTCAAATGGAGTCACAGCTATTACCGACTCCAATAATCCAGCCCCTAATCCAGCTATAACTCCTCTGGGACCTGATAATTTCCCATCTTTATCAGCCAATAATGACTTTATGGAATCAAACCCTAAAAATCTGACCGAGGCTTTAACGGTGTTACCAACCACAAAAGCTGGACATCCAACATATAAAGAGCTTATACCTTGAGTCTTTCCCACGTTATAGATCAACACCAATGGATTTCTGGAGGCAGTAGAGGATTTATCAATCAATTGAAGTCTAGTTTTAGCAAATTCAAATGGATAGGTGATTACCCCTTCCACACCTCCGGCAATACCTCCAGCTACAAATGATTTAAAAGGATCGACTTTCTGGATATTATTTAGTTAGTATACAATGATTTGGAGTCATAGATGTTAAAATACCGCCTCTACGTACCTTCTTTTCTGCTGCCATTCTTCAGTTAAGTTGAATTTTGCGATACCGGTGAAACAGTTTTTTTTTTCACTTTACTGAGTCATTTGCAGCCTGCAGCCGCAGAGACAGACAGATAGAGAAAACAATATGAAAAAATGTATATGAATCTATACACCATGCAAGTTATTGAATGTCCTCAAAATCATCAAAGTCATCGTCATCTTCATCCTCTTCGTCGTCATCATCTTCTCTGGCTTCTCGTTCAGCCAACTCGGCATAATAAGCTGCCAAAGTATCTTGAGCTTCTCTATCTTTCAACTCTGAGGAAGTAGGTTGACCACCAGGAGTAGTACCTCTACTATTATTTTCACTACTATTATCTTGCGAAGCAGGGGTGCTAGCATCTGGATCAGGTTTAATTTCAGGGTCAGGTTTAATCTCAGGGTCCGGTTTAATTTCAGGATCGGGAGTTTGACTTTGAGAGGAAGTACCATTAATTTCATTACCCACGGTAGAAGCAGAATGCCAAGATGGTAAAGCATTTTGTTGTAATTTTTGTCTTCTTTCTTCCCGTTCTTGTTGTTCCTTGTCTTCATTTTCGTCGGTGGCAGTAATGGATACATGTAAAGTAGCTTGAGATTTAGCATTTTGGGAATTGTAATTAGGATTTTTAGCCTTGAATCTATTGGATAATGAGTAATTACCAGAAGTAGAAGCTTGAGCAGGGATGGATTTGACTAAAGCTGATTCGAAATTATTATCTTCAATAACCGAATCATCAATTTTCTTTAGAAATGCAATAACAGGATCAATTTGAATCATAAGTTTCTCCAAAGATTCTTGTTTAATAGAAGCTTGTTGATTTGAATCATCTTCAACCAAGATAAATCCACAATTATCACAAATAAAATGAGATTTATCATCATTTAAAAGTGAAATAGCATCTAATTGTGAAAAAGTTTTACTACATCTTTTACAGATATACCCATGAGGATTACCAAATTGATTCATTTCTTGTTTCAACTTGTTGACGATGGAATGAACCTTCCATTTTATCGAATCTATAGCTTCAGTTATGTGGATATAATAGTATGTTCTAGATATCAATCGTTGTTGATGATTTTCTTCCCGTTGAATATGGGTAGTTAACAATCGATCCTCCACCAATCGATTACAGAACAGTCTTAACTCTTTACGTTGGATTCCTAAAAGATAGATCAAATCATCTTCACTTAGGACTGAATGAATGAGTACTGCGTCTAGAATGAGGATATATTGTTTGGAATAGAATCCTCTAGCCACAAATCGGATTAAAGACCGGACGGTGTTGTCCATGGTAGCAGTGGTGGAAACGATTAATGGTGAGGATTTTGGATGAAAAAAGAGTTGTGCGGATAGAGTTAGTGCGAGACGGGGCCAGCGTCGCCCCAGCCTGCGACCCGTGCTGCCGCCCCACCAACGACCCGGCTGCCGCCCCACCAACGGCCCCACCAACGCGACCCACTTCCACCCCAACAAAGGAAAAATCACCACACAAAGACACATTATTATTAGCCATTATCTGACACGCTTTACAAGGCGGCCAGTTTCATATAGATTTAGCATTCAGGCCATATTTGAGTCCCATATTTCAGGCCATTTCCTGCTTATATTTCAAACTTTGGTGATATACATACTGCTGTCTGTCACAAGCTCGCCGTCCCATGTCTGGTGGCTCATGTGTCTCACAACTCAGCTGCTCATAATCATCACAATCATCATAATCAATCACTCATAATCATCATAATCAACTGAGACACTCGTACGGTCTCACTAAATACTGTCAGCTACCATATGTGGTCGCTGCCATGTGTGGTGGCTACACACGTCGCTACACACGTCGCTACACACTATATACACAGAACTATGCCCAGAACTATACACAGGCCCACCCCAGTGGGTTCCATACCTCCCAATCCGTCACGTCCTCTCATTATCCCGCCCTGTGTCCCCTAGGGGTCTAATTTCACTGAACAATAAATTCCATCCAACGCGAAACTTTCGTGTTAGATCAAAGGCTTTTTTTCGCGTTTCTCATCTTTATATTCTTTTTTTCCTATATCACCGTATCAGGGCCCTCTCCCATAGTTAGATTGCTCAGACTATATCTCATATCGAATTCCCTATATTTGTGGATTCTTTAACTTTGTTCTTTCCGATCTGCTGCATCTTTTTTTTTCTTCTTATCTTCATTTTATTTCCTTAATTTTTGATTTGATTTGTGGTATATTTTGTTAATTATCCTTTGTATCATACCGGTTATAAAGGTATTTATTTCAATCCCTCATGTCCGTTGACGGTTTTAGAGTTCCATTACAGGAGCAAAAACTGGGTATTAATACCCCTTTACCCATGAAGAATGGTCAAAAAAGTGTTACCACTCCTCCTGAAAGTATTGTGGCCATGAGAAAGAAATCATTATCGATGGAAAGTCCTATTAAAACTTTTGACCCATCGGATTCTCATCATAAAAATACGTTATTATTATCTCCTGCTTTTTCTTCTCCTCAAAATCATTTAAAATCAAATATGGTTGCTCCTGATAAAGTATCGGGATCTCAACAATCTAATCCTAATTCTCAATTTAATTCATCTCCTCCTAATAATACTCTTTCATCATTTGATGAAGAATTTGATGATGAAAAGCCTAAAAAGAAGAGAAAGAAGGAGAAAAAAGTATTTGATATTCAAAGTGCTGATAAACCTCCTTATTCTTATGCTACTTTGATTGGAATGTCGATTTTATCTAATCCTGAAAAACGGTTAACTTTATCATCTATTTACCAATGGATTTCAGATACTTTCAAGTATTATAAACGTGAAGATGTGGGTTGGCAAAATTCCATTCGTCATAATTTATCCTTGAATAAAGCGTTTATTAAGGGTGAAAAATCTAAGGATGGTAAAGGTCATTATTGGTGTATTGAATCGGGGAGTGAAGATCAATTCTTGAAACTGAAAAATAATAAAAAGAGTTCTTATCATGAAATCATGGATCAAATTAATAGTCAATCTAATAGATCTCATGATCTTGATGATAAAAAACGGTCGATTAATTCACTTCCTTCTTCTCCTAATTATTATGAACCTAATGATAATATAAATACTTTCAATAGATTTGGTGATATGCCGGTAGGTTTTGAATACCGTCATCCTCAAGCTAATGGTAACGACAATGATGAACAAGATGACCATGAAAAGGACAACCATCCTGATAATAGATCTTTTGATGACAATACTTCAGAAGATGATGATGTTGATTTTGCTGATGATAATCATAAGAAACGTAAATTAACTGATGAACATGATAGTTTAGGGGCTCCATTCAATCATAATTGGAATTCAACCCCTAAACCTTTTAGATCCTTCAATAATAAGAATATTTCTCATAACTCAAATTCAAGTGGTAGTACAAGTTTAAGTGGGAATACTAGTAACTTTGATTTAATTTCAACTCCTAAACTAGTGATATCTGAAAGTCCTAATAAACCTTTATTGGCTGGCAAAAGTTTAACTTTTACTTCAAGCTTTAGTTGTAATTCCAACTTAGAATTAAGTCCTATAAGACCAAATGAAACTGGTCCTTTACTAGAACCATTAACTCCCGGGAAAGTTTACAAAGCAGGTGCTATAAATCATCATTTATCTGCATCTAATTATCAAAATGTACCAGTTAATAATTTAAATCAATTAAGCTCCAATTTAAATTCCCTTTCGGAGTCACATTCCAATTCCAATAGTGCAAATTTCAATTCTAATTCTTCCAATGATACAAATTTACCTAATCAAAATTCCAACAAAGAATCTAATAATGATAAGGTCCATTCACATACATATACTCATTCTCGTACTCATTCCAATCATTTACATCCTTTAACCTTACAACCACCAATTTCAACTCATCAACTAACCCAATCATCTACTAAAGGTCAAACCCCCTCGGGGTCATCATCCAATCATATCCATCCCCATCTTAGAACTCCTAAAAGTTCGGGAAATAATAATATTAGAACCACTCCCATGAGAGTATTCAAGACCCCTCAAAGTAACAGTGTAAGGAAATTATGGAATTCTCCTGGTTATTTAGACGATTTCTATTATAGTCCATTAATTACCAGTCAATCAGCATTGCATTCATATGATGATGATGACATGATATTGAGAGCTTTTGAGTCCCCTGCTAATAATAGTTATGGACATTCTAGAAATCATTCTCATCATCGTCATCCATATTATGGTTCAAGTTTACATCCATCTCATGGAGGTCATCGGAGATTAAATTCGAATTCTTCTGTTGATTCAAAAGGGATCATGCCCGAACGGAAATTGTCATCATCAATCAATGCAAATGATAAGGAGAATGATCCAAATTAGGTACGGAAACGTAATGTAATGAGTGATGATTATTTAATGGTTTTTTTGATTTAGGTGGGATTTGTAACATGTGTATTATTATAATAGTGTATATTAATATTGAGTGAATATAAGAACTTTTATAAGATCTAGAACTTTGCAGCCTAGTCCACACTGGAGCATCCCTTACAACCGCATGTCACACACTCCACTCCCTTGTCTTGATTGTTCTCCTCTAGTTGCAGTTTAGGTACTCTGCAAATACATGTAGTATTAAAATTGGTATGTGGTTTCATGATACAGTTTAAACAACATAGCTTTTCATAACCCTGTTTCTTCCACTTCGCTATTAAGTCTTTGTTAACATATTTCTGCTTCAACAACCATTCATAAAGGGGTTTATCTATCAAATGTCGTTCGTAGTAGATGGAATAAACGTATCTTGAAATTTGGTGATTCAATTGATGGATCTTAAACATGCCATTTTTGGGGTTGTTAGTTTGGGTTTCATGTTGGACTTGTTTTAGTTTTTCAAGCAACCTGGTGATAGTTGGTTCGACTTTTTCATAGCCAGACGGTGGCTTTCCACCTCTCTTGCTGGACCGTATTTTCGGCATTGAATAAAAAAAAACCTATAACCACGAGAAGAGATTAAAAAAATAAAACAATGACGACATCAGCAGGATTCGAACCTGCGCGGGCAGAGCCCAACGCATCACCCAGAATATTGTTCAGTCAGAGACTAAATTTATTCGAGTGCGTCGCCTTAACCACTCGGCCACAATGTCGTGACATCGGCAAATATTGTGGACAGACGTACCATGCGTACACCGTGAGTATACTCAGAGCCTTGATCTTTGGGGGATTTTTTCGATTCACAGACAATTGGTGGGACCGTATAGTTGAGTGCTGCCATCACGGGAGAGTCTGAACCCATAGCTTCGCAATAAAGCCCGATTAGCGTCAGTAATTCGGAAGTGGTAGCTGTGAGGTGAGAAAGAGCCTAATTTGCACTCAATTTGCACTCAATTTGCAGCCAACTTGTCAGGTTTTGGAAGACCCCTTCCTTACCCAGCAAGACCAGTGCTTACTCTGCATCGTCCCAGCAGTGCCACCATGTCGGTAGCTTCACCAACACCACCCGACCGGAGCCACAAGTGACTAAAACCACCCCATACATTGCAACGGTAGTGCCTGTGCCAGGCAGAACTTACCCAGAGATACACTACACAGATACACTGCCTCCAGTCAAGCTCAAGAGCTCTGCGGCCCTGGGCCCCTACGAGTCCCAGACCCGGTACCAATGTTCCCCAGCACCCTCCCCGGCACCCTCCCCGGCACCCTCCCCGGCACCCTCCCCGGCACCCTCCCCAGCACCACCATTCCCTGCCCCATTCCCCCGGCAAAAGCCCCCCTGTGGCTTCCTGTCGCAGGAGAGATTGCAAATTTAACTTTTTTAGATCTGCAACCGAGCCCAACACGGCAGGCTTTGGTACCACAGGACTGGAACACCTGGGAGGACAGGGGGCCTGTCAAACCTAATCTGGTGCCAGGCTGCCACCAGTGCCAATTGCTCGTAGCAAGTTTACGCACCAGTGCTTCAGCCATCTGCCTGCCCCTTTGTTCGGAATGTTCCCGTGCCTGTCCAGTAAAAATAGAACGTTACACAAAATCCTTTTTGGCCCCTTCAGATTTCCTGGATCAAACTGGAGCCCTAAGTTTAAGGGGATATGTATCATCCAAAATTCGAGAAAATTGGTTCCAACTGGGACCGTTGCCATCAGCAAGACCTGTAGAATCATTATGTACCATTAGATTACCCCCTTAACTCGATTTTGTACCGGGTAAACCACCCCCAAGTAAGTGCTTACCTAAGCCGTTACGTAAGTATTGACATCAGCACTCCTTTGAGTTTTCCACTTTTAGCAAACTCATTGCGAGCCGGGTTATTTTTTTTTCTCTTTAATCGTTGTTCTTGCCATTGGCATTGAGGGATAAAGTCATACAGACTTGTGGCCGATACCAGAAGTGACAAGACCATCTGCTATCAATCTTTTGAAACCCGGGTCATCAAATTCGGTTGTGGGAAACTTAAACAACTGCTGAAACAACTGCTAATAAACTTGAGTTAACATCATGGCTGATAGTAGAGCTACATCTACATCGGCGATCATTTCCACATTGGTGGCCAATAGTATATTATTAGGATTATTTACAGTTGGATTTCTTCTCTTGAGAGTTAAATTTAAAAGAATTTTTTCTCCTAGAGCTTCATTTGATATTGCTCCTAAAGAGTTACGGCCTCCAGAACTTTCAGCTGATCCAATATCATGGATTTGGGTATTAGCTAGAAGATCTCATTCACAAATGATTCAACAAGCTGGATTGGATGGATATCTTTATTTAAGATTTATGATTATTATGTGTTTAATCTTTTTAGGTGGTATGTTAACCTGGACTATTTTATTACCAGTTAATGCTACTAATGGGAGAGATTATAATGGATTTGATCAATTATCAATCTCGAATGTTATTGATCCTCATAGATATTATGCTCATGTATTTATGAGTTGGATTTTTTATGGATTAGTGGTATTTGTTATCTATAGAGAATTATTTTTTTATAATTCTTTAAGATGTGCTGCTTTATCATCTCCTAAATATGCTAAAAAATTATCTTCAAGAGTGGTGTTATTTCAATCGGTACCTAGTAATTTATTAGATGAAAAACAATTTTTTAAATTATTTAATGGAGTTAAAAGAATTTATGTGGTTAGACATTTAAGAAAATTAACTGCCAAAGTTAAAGAAAGAGATGATTTAGTAAACAGTTTGGAAAAAGCTGAAAATATCTTATTGAAAACTGCTGTTAAAGCAAAATTAAAAGCTGAAAAGAAAAATAAACCTATTCCTGAAACTGATGATATTAATGCTTATGTACCTCGTAATAAAAGACCTAGACATAAACCTAATGGGATGTTTAGTTCTAAAGTTGATACTATTGAATATTGTTTAGAACAAATCCCTCAAGCTGATAGAGAAGTTAGAAGGTTACAAAAATTATACAAAACTGCTAAACCTAAGAATTCTATATTTGTTGAATTTGAAAATCAATACATGGCTCAATTAGCATATCAATCTACTATTCATCATAATCCTTTAAGGATGACTCCAGTATTCACTGGTATGGAACCTGGTGATATCGTCTGGTCTAATTTAAGACTCTTTTGGTGGGAAAAATATTTTAGAACTATGATTGCTGTAGCTGCTATTACTGCTGTTATTATCTTATGGGCTATTCCAGTAGCTTTTATTGGGGTTATTTCAAACATTACTTATCTTACCAATAAATTACCTTGGTTAAAATGGATCATGAACTTACCTGATCAATTGTTAGGTATTGTAACTGGTCTTTTACCAACTGCTTTAATTATGACTTTATTTATTCTTTTACCCCTGTTCATTAGAGCTATGGGGATTGTGGCTGGTTGTCCTACCGTTCAAGAAATTGAATTATTTGCCCATAATTCTCATTTCATTTTCTTATTTGTTAACTTATTTGTAGTGGTGACATTAGCTTCTTCAGCATCTTCTGTGGTTACACAAATTGTTAATAATCCAACCTCAGCCATGCAATTATTGGCTACTAATTTACCTAAAGCTTCCAACTTTTTCATTTCCTTTATTATTTTCCAAGGTTGGTTAACTTCTGGATCTACTTTATTCCAAATCGTTCCATTGGCATTATACTATCTTTTAGGAGGATTATTAGATAAAACGGTTCGTAGAAAATGGACCAGGTTCCATTCCTTGGATGGTATGACTTGGGGTACTACATTTGGCGCTTTTGCTAATTTAGCTGCTATCACCATGTCATATGCCATTATTTCCCCAATGATTTTAATCTTTTCATGTGTTTCATTCTTTTTAATTTTCATTGCCATGTCTTACGTTATCACTTATATCCTGGTACCTGGACCTGAAATTAGAGGATTGCATTATCCAAAAGCATTATTTCAAGTGTTTGTTGGAATTTATTTCGGAGAGATTTGTTTATTAGGAATCTTTGTTGTTGGGAAAGGTTGGGGACCTATTGTTTTACAAGCCATTGGACTTGGATGTACTGCATTTTGTCATTATTCATTGAGTCAATCATTTACTAGATTAATGAATGTAGTACCAATTGATACTATGAAACCATTAGATGGAACTTCCGAAACTCCATCATTCAATGGAAAAACTGATTTCAAACAAAAAGTTATTGATAAAAGACATCAAAGACATCAAGATCGGGGTCAACAAGAAGATTTGGAAAGAACTCTTGAAGCTGAACAAGAAGAAAATCATCAAGTTAAACAAGGATTATTAGATCCAGATATTGAGATGCATAATAATGATTCCATTTACTCAGTTACGCCGTTATTGGCTGATAGAGATTTTAAAAGATTAGAGAGTAATAGTCCGTTTGTAAGATTCCTTAGGCCAGATGTGTTTATGAATTATAGACATGCTAAATCAGTCTTACCCCCAGTTTTCAATGAAGAACCCGAACAAACAGACGACAAACATTCTTATGATTTCCCTGTGGTTGCACTGAGAGTGCCTATTATTTGGATTCCAAGAGATCCAATGGGGTTATCCAAGGTTGAAATTGAAAATGCTAAAAAGACTATCAGCATGTCCGATGAAAATGCTTCCTTCGACGAGAAAGGAAAGATAGTATTTGTGGGCCCTCCACCTGAATAAAAGTTTTCATAAGTACCATTCCATCATCCGTATTATATAGTTCCCTAGTTTGATTTCCCCTAGACTACGTTCTTTGAGTTTATAAATTAATAGCTAATATATGTCGAGAAGACGTTGAATAACCCCGACCGGTTGCATTAGCGAGGAACCACTGGGCCGCGTAAACTGGAGTCCCCTGGTACCACAGGTCTCACTAGCGATGCCCCGTCGGGTGATGAAAAATTTCACATTCTAGCCGAAGGAAGTATAAAATCCAAACCAGTTGAGCCATGAAATTGATTTTTAATACTCTTAAATCAATGCAAAATTCTAAATTATCTGCCACTAGAAGGCTAAAACTTACCCAAAACCATTTATTGGGAGGTGGTTCACCATTTCCCAATGGGCTTTCCACCACAGGTGCTATTAGATCTTTAACTTATTCCAGCATCGACCAAGGGTCTAAATACACCCCGGATTATCTGAAATACTTGATTGCCAAAGATGGTAGTCATTCTGAAAATATACCAGGCAAGATCCAATCATTCATGCATGACGTTCCACTAGACTTGGATATGCAAAACAAGACGGTAAATATGGTTGTAGAGGTTCCACGATGGTCTAATGGGAAATTTGAAATCAATACTCGATTGGAAGGAAATCCTATAACCCAAGACGTTAAGAAGAACCAGGTTCGGTTTGTCAAAAACTTATTTCCTTATCATGGATACATTCATAATTATGGAGCCTTTCCTCAGACTTGGGAAGACGTAACCAATGACAATGGAGACTTACAATTGTATGGAGATAATGATCCCTTAGACGTGATTGAAATTGGTTCCAGGGTATTTGAGACCGGGGTGGTGGTGAAGGTTAAGATCTTGGGATCATTGGCGTTGATAGATGATGGAGAATTAGACTGGAAAGTAGTAGCAATAAATTTACAAGATCCAATAGCTGATAGATTGAATGATATCAACGATGTATTTGTAAATTGTCCCAACTTGTTGGAATTAACCAGAGAATGGTTTAGAAATTATAAGATACCTGATGGAAGAACAGAAAACAAATTTGCTTTTAATGGTGAATATAAGAATCAACAGGATACCATTGACATTATTAAAGAAACCCATGAAGCATGGGATAGATTAATCCATGATAGAATTCCTATAGATGATAAGTCTAAATTACCGAATATTCTTAATACCACGGTACCGGATTCCCCTGGGTATAAGGCCGAGTTTAAACAAGAAGATCTTTTGATTAATCCAAGTAAGCCCGATGAAGAAATTCCAGAAGAGATTCATGCTCTGTATTATCATAGACTGAGTAGTTAGGATAATTATAAGTTAGACTTAGTTACATTTGCACCACAGCATTTTGCAGCAGAGCATTTTGCAGCCACGCAAGCATCTAGAAAAATCAGTTTGGCCAATTGAGGAATATGAAAGGGGCCGTGAAGCTGGATATGCCTTCAGAATTGGCCCTATATACGATGAAAAAACTATTCTTGTGAACGTATTTTGAAATCCAATCGATAATACCACTCACTAACAAATAGTACAAGTTCTGATTATATCATGCGATCATATTGTATATATCTACATACCTATATTGTTGCATAAACAAACTCATTAATCCAAAGAATTCATATCCAAATCATGTTCCCAGTCGTGTTCCCATTCGCTATCGGTTTCGTTAGGCGTTGAAACCTCTGTGGCCATATCAGTATCTGTTTCGGTATCAGGATCAGTCTCCAGGCCAGTTTCTTCCTCATCTGACTGGTACTGTCCATACTCCAGATCATTGATATTTGCAGCGTAAACCACATTTTTCCGGTGTTGTTCAACTCTTTGCTTGCAGAAATCAGCTCCTTTTTGTAATATTGCTTCACTAAATTCCCACACTCGTTCCTTATTGTTTGCTAAGGCAATGGCTCCTCCCGTCAAAGCTCCTGCCGTTATGGCCACCTTCAATGAAAATGGTACTGCATCATTATGTTAGTATACCAGGTTAGAACTAGTGGGTGTAAAGATCAATGCTGTTATACATACCTATGAATGGCATGGGACCGTGCTTCTCAAGAGTGTAATTATTGGCTCTTTCTTCTACTTTTTTGCCAATTAAATATAACAAGGTGTTAGCTTAAGACTGTTTCAGTCGATATATATGGTTTCCAGTCACCACTACGTAATTTCAATGGATCTATATTACACAGTAGTTGGTATCAGACCCCTCAAATGATATCTTATGATGTAATTAACGGCTTGTGCGCGAGGTTGGTGATGTTCCCCAGCGACCAAATTGTGGATAAATATATACAAGAAACTCTCCACAAATGACACCCAAAGAGAAGTCAGGAAACTTCCATGTGGGGCAGCTTCTCTGTGGAGGCTTTGAAGGGACTGGGGTTACCTCCCAAGCCTATCATTTAGTGGTGGATCATCATATTTCAACTGTAATCTTATCAAAGAAAAATGCAGTTTCGGTCAAACAAATGACTAAATTGATTAGAGATTTGCAGCACATTGCCTATGCCGAAGCTAAGTATAAATACCCATTGATGTTCGCTATTGATGAGGAAGGTGGTATGTTAAATGCGCTTTTTGATGCCGATTACTTGACGCAGTTTCCTGGAGCCATGGCTCTTTCTGCCATTGGTGATACCAATATTGTATATGAAGTTCTGAAGGCTTTGGCTATTGAATTAAAACATATTGGGTTTCAAATAATTTTTGGGCCGGTTCTTGATGTGGTTACCAAGTTATCTCATCAGTTAGTGGGGGTTCGTAGTTTTGGTACCACTGTAGAACAAGTGATTAAAAATGGTAAAGCATGTGCTAAAGGATTCAGAGATGGAGGATTAATGGCTTTTGGTAAACATTTCCCAGGAATTGGAAATGCTAGTGTGGACTCTTTACTAGAACTTCCCATGTTGGCTGATTCTTTAGAACAAGTCAAGCATTTCAATGCTGTTCCCTTTGGTGATTTAATCAAGGAAAACTTATTGGATGGAGTATGTGCTGCTGGATGTGGGGTTCCCACTATCAGTCCAGATGAAGTTCATTCATGTTTATCGCCGGTTATTGTAGGTCAACTTTTGCGGCAAGACATTGGGTTTGATGGGGTTGTTATTAGTGAATGTTTGGAGATGGATGCTTTACATCATTCAATTGGTCTTGGTCAGGGGGTTATCTTGGCTTTATATGCTGGTTGTGATTTAATTTTGGTGTGTCATGATAAGGCTTTACAGGATGAGGCGGTGGAATCTATGGAAAAGGCATTATTGAACGGAAATTTGGATGAAGAACTAGTGTTGAAATCTTTGAGTAGAATAGAAAAATTACAGAAGCTGTTGGCTTCTTGGGATGATCTATTTCCTGATGGTGAAACTTCAGCGAAGTCTGAAGACGTGATTCTTTTCAAGGATCATGATCCAAAGCTATGGGAAGAACACCAGAGGCTATCGGAATTGGCTTATAAAGGGTCTATTACCTTGGTAAGAGATTATCCTGATGTACTCCCCATTACCAAATTCTTAGGTCCTGGTCCAAAAACTAAACCAAAGATAAATCATGTGCCTGGAGGTGGTGCTAGATCTAAAGATTCTACTACAAATGCTAAGAGCAACAATGTCCTTTTATTAACTCCTTTACTAAACCCAATTTATCTGACCAATAGCAATAATGGTTCTGAATCCAAGTTATATAATGGAGAGGATGTTTTCCGAGCTTTTGGGAATATGTTATCGAATCATCCATTTAACAAAAAGTCCAAAAGCCCTTATCGTGTTTTGCATACTACTTATACTGCCAACGGATTGACTTCATTACATGAATCGTTGATTGAGAATTCAAAGGTAGTTATAGTGTTAACCTCGGAGGCTTCTAGAAACATGTATCAAATTGGTATAGTCAAGTATGTTTCAATACTTTGCGGTGCAAGTCCGTCCTCATTGAATAACTCGGGCCAAGGTCAGGTGTATTCTCAATTATCAAAACCATTAATCTTAGTGGCTACGTCTTCACCCTATGATTTCTTCTATAATAAGAGTATAGGAAGTGCTTATTTGTGTTGTTATGATTACACCAACAATGCCTTAAAACAATTGGTAAGCGTTTTGATGGGAGATTTTATTCCCGAAGGTTGTATTCCTGGAGAAAAGAAATACATCAGTAGAACTCGCAAGAGAAGATTGACTTCTGGTAGTGCTGATAATACAAGAGAAGTATTTACTAAACTGAAATCCAACAGTATTCCAAAGAGAAGATGGTTAGTGGACGAATTCGATCTCAACCGAGATTGGGAAAGTTTAGTCACTTTAATTAAAAACAATAATTATGAAAATGTTCAAGAGGCAAATGGAAAATCTGGGTCTATAAATTATCAAGATGATAGCTTTTATAGAGGGTTATATGCTTTACTTTCAAGTACTAAGAAAGCCCAAAGACACTTTGTGGTTAGAAACTCCTCATTGAATATTCTTTATGGAATTTTGTTGACATGGGTTAACGATATTCATGGTAGTGATTCTGATAAAACTGGTAGTATCATGTATCTTCTTGTGGATAAGACTAAGAGGTTACAAAGTATCGGGAAGAATCTACATGCTAGAGCCACAAGGTATCTCATTAAAGAACAGAAATGCAGTAGCATAACATTGGGAAACTCTTTTCCATTAATTCTATTACCTTATGATTCAAACCTTGTTAGTCCTAGTAGTAATAGAGCAGTATCTTTTGTAAATAACTTTGGTTGGGATGTATCTGCCGATAGAGCTAAGAAAAAACATATCTTAGTACTCAATGATCTCGATACTTGGCTGGTACCGAAAAAGATTTTTAGAGAATTGATGATTGTTGGTATTAGATTTGATATTTGTAATGATCCTGAAAAGCTAATGACATTAATCAACAAAAATACCAAGTTAAAGAAGGGTAAGAATAAAGAGAATACCAGCAATGATAATAAGAAAATGAAATTGGAAATGGATCCTAAATCTACAGGCATGGGTATGAGCGTTAGCGTAGGAGATGACGATGACGACGAAGATGAGGATGAATATGATGATGAAGACGATGATGATGAAGATTCGGCAGTGTCCAGCGGAGCAAAAGAACAAGAATTGAATGAAACAGAAAAAGCTTTACGGTATCAATCCATTAAAGAAGAAAAGGACTTCATTAAGGGAATTTATCTTGAGGCTATCCAACATTTAAACAATGATTCACAGCTGGGAGTCAAAATCATAATGGCCCTAGAACCTACTAATCAAAAGATCATTGGAAGTATTATCTTACTTACCAATAGATCAGAGTTATCTAAATTTTATCCATTCATGGAAGAAGTATCGGAGTTTTCAAGTAAAAACTCTCCCACTGACTCCATTACCTCCTCGCAATCGGATGAATTAATTGGGGCAATAATTGCTCCGGTAATAGATCCATCATATTCCAATTTAACAGAGATATTCAAGTACGGGTTGATCTGTAGTGGTATCACATTCTTAAAGTCTACCACTGCTGAATCTAAAATCAATCAATGTCTAATGATAGGAGTCAATGACGATAAGTCTGGTAACTTGAGTGGGATTAAAGATATTGGCTTTCAGGAATGGAAATATTATTATGACTACTACGATAAACGATCAGACTTGGACACTATGACCAAGACCTGAACATGACTGACTGATGTATATAAATAGATAATGTAACATTAAAGACACTAACAAGAGGTTGCATTGACTTCGTTGTAACTTATCCTGTAGCATGACTTTTGCATCGCTGTCAATTTCTGTTTAGACAAAGAAAAAAATAAGAAAAAAAAAAAAAAAAAAGGGAAAGCCGGTATTATTAGTGGGACAATTATGATCGCTTGCACTAGCAATAGGTGGGCAGTGTGAACGTTGCATCGAGCATGTACGTGGTGTCAGCACTTGAAGCCCTTACATACAGTGGTGAACACAAGAAGATCTAGTAAGCGAAAATTTTTCAATAGTTGCAATTTTATGTTAGTAACTCTGGGCAAGCAAACATTTTTGGCAGGAGACAGATTTGATGCAACAGAGTTTTAGTCTAATGTAACGCAGAATTGGTGATAGATCAATGGAATCTGGGGAACCATAGGTACAAGGTACTTAAATGGGGTTGATTCTTAAGATTTAAATATTTAGGAACTAGCACTTTGTAGTATGGGGAAATCAATTAGTGAATCCCATTCAGTGAAACCTTTAAGGTGGTATGATACCAAGATCATTCCATTTCTACCAGCATATTCCCAGTCCACCTCACAGGTGGTATTGTTGTCCTTTGTATGTTTCATGACTACAGGGATGTATAATGCCTTGACGGGTATTGGAGGAAGTGGTATTGATATTAGTACTGCCAACAACGGGAATACTGCCTTATATAGTGTTTTCTGTGCCTGGGGGTTCTTTTCCGGGTGGTTTATCAACATCGTGGGGGTGAAAACTGGGCTATGTATCGGGGCATCAGGGTATTGCCTTTACTCGGGGTCATTATTTTACTACAGTAAACATTCTGATACTGATCCCAGTGGAGCTTCGGCATTCGTAATAGCTGCTGCTGCATTGTTAGGAGCTAATGCTGCTAACTTATGGTATGTACCTATTTGTTGAAGCAGCACACGACTGTTGCAGCATTTGCTGCAAAAAAAAAAACGGTTACTAGGAGCATATACTAACAACAGCATAGGACAGCACAAGGGTCAATTATCATGTCATATCCTCCAGAAGAGAAGAAAGGGAAATCCATTATGGTCTTCTGGATCATCTTCAACTTGGGAGGAGTTGTGGGGTCAGCCATTAGTCTCGGGAACAATTTGAAAAACAGTCAAAGTACTGCTACTGATTCCACCTACGCCGTTTTCATAGCATTGATGGGCTCCGGGTTATTGTTTGCATTATGTATATTACCGGGGCATAAGGTATGGAAAGATCATGTTGGAGGCGAAAAGGTTGTACAGGAGCAATTCCCCCATTGGAAAACAGAATTGATGTCTATGTTGAAGATCTTATACAAAGAACCAAAGATATATTTATTGTTCCCCATGTTTTTTGCATCTAATTGGTTCTACACCTACCACTTTAATGATGTCAATGCAGCCAAATTCAATATAAGGACCAGATCATTAAATTCATTATTATACTGGTCCAGTCAGATGATCGGAGCGTTCTTTTTTGGGATGCTATTGGATTGGAAACGGTTCGATAGAAAAACGAGAACCAAGATTGGATGGGCTGTGGTGCTTGTTTTAACCATGGCAATCTGGGGTGGTGGATTAGATTTTCAATTACAGTATACCAGACAGTCAGTAACTGAAGAGAATGCATTGCTTGATTTTGAAGATAGAGGATACATTGGGCCCATGTTCTTATACTTCTTCTATGGAGTTTACGATGCTGTATTTCAAAATTATATTTATTATTTATTAGGGGCCATCAGTAACAATCCCAAGAAAACGGCCATCTACGGAGGGTTTTACAAATCCATTCAATCAGCTGGGGCTGCTATTATGTGGAGATTAGATTATTATCAAGTTCCATACATCAATATGTTTGCCAGTTGTTGGGCTCTTTGTGGAGGAAGTTTACTAATTGCTATACCCTTAGTATTCTTCATGGTCAAGAACCATACTGATGTTGAAGATGATGATTTAAATGGAGAAATGGTTAATAAAGACTTGAATGAATTGGATATGGTAAAGTCCGAGTCTATTCATCAAGAGAATACTAATGAGAATTCCTACGAAAAGCCCTAGGGCTACAGATAGTACACATAGTACCTTTAGTTGTACAATATAGAAATATACACCCACTACTGATGAGTTCGTGTGTTGCATTTATCCGATTTCAAACACAATTCCCGGGCAGATAATCCGGGTTGTGATTTTGATCTGTCGTGTGTTGGCCAAGCATGGTGTCTTACCGGGGACCACATTGCCCCCCCTCTTTTGAGTCCTATATGGCTCCATTAAGCCATAATTGGAACCGTAGAATTGTAGAAATTACTTGTAATCTTGATTTACCACATGCAAGTTACTAACCCAAACTGGAAACCTGTAACATCTACGGTGTATGGTGACGAAAATCCTCCGGTTTATCATATGACCGAAAACAAAAATCGCTTCCTTTTCCCCGGAGAGCTCGTAAGCCTGAAGGTTCCGAACTTTACCGCGACTATGGTGTGTCCTAGTACCACCGGGAGGTCTCGCTGGGAGGCTGGAGCCTGAGCTTTCCGAATTGCTCCATACCCCAGGAAAGCTGCCTGTTACAGACGGGTTATGTACAGGAACAATTGCTATGACCTAAACTTTTCACAGCCAAACCTCCTTTTCACCGGGGTGTTACCAGTGAAGTCCATAATAATGTAATGATAGGTAAAAAGTATTTAAATGACACTATTTCCCCCCATTTGCAATCACAATTCTCCTCTGAAGTTTCTTTGAGATCAGAATTTGAATACTCTTAAGAACTTTATATTTTATTCAGAACATTTAAACGCAAAAATGGTTCCTCCTGTTGCTTCAAACATAAATTTTGAAGGTCATCCAACCATCAAATCCACTAAAGATCCAGTGGTTAAACAATTATCATTAACTGATGATATTGTAATTCGTCATAATGCTCCTCCACCAACTTTATATGAAGATGGGTTATTAGAAAAAGGTACTACTATTTCTTCCACTGGTGCTTTAATGGCTTACTCTGGTAAGAAAACCGGTAGATCCCCAAAAGATAAAAGAATTGTTGATGAAGAAACTTCCTCTCAGCACATTTGGTGGGGACCAGTCAACAAACAAGTTGATGAATTGACTTGGAAAATCAGTAGATCCAGAGCTATGGATTACTTAAGAACCAGAGAAAAATTATTTGTTGTTGATGCTTTTGCTGGTTGGGATCCAAGATACAGAATCAAGGTTAGAATTATTTGTGCCAGAGCTTATCATGCTTTATTCATGACCAATATGTTAATTAGACCAACTGAAGAAGAATTAAAGAATTTCGGTGAACCTGATTTTACTGTTTACAATGCTGGTCAATTCCCTGCTAATGTTCATACTAAAGGTATGACTTCTTCAACTTCGGTTGAAATTAACTTTAAAGATATGGAAATGGTTATCTTGGGTACCGAATATGCTGGTGAAATGAAGAAGGGTATTTTCACCGTTATGTTTTACTTGATGCCTATTAAACATCAAGTGTTAACCTTACATTCTTCTGCCAATCAAGGTATTGATAAGGGTGATGTAACTTTATTCTTTGGTTTGAGTGGTACCGGTAAAACTACCTTATCTGCTGATCCAAATAGAAAATTAATTGGTGATGATGAACATTGTTGGTCAGACAATGGGGTTTTCAACATTGAAGGTGGATGTTATGCCAAATGTTTAGATTTATCTGCTGAAAAAGAACCAGATATTTTTAACTCTATTAAATTTGGTTCTATTTTGGAAAATGTTGCTTATGATCCAATTACCAAAGTGGTTGACTACAATGATTCTTCTATTACTGAAAACACCAGATGTGCTTACCCAATTGATTTCATTCCATCTGCTAAAATTCCATGTTTGGCTGATACCCACCCAACTAACATTGTATTATTAACTTGTGATGCTTCCGGGGTATTACCACCAGTGTCCAAATTGACCAATGCTCAAGTCATGTACCATTTCATTAGTGGTTACACTTCAAAAATGGCTGGTACTGAAGAAGGAGTTACTGAACCTCAAGCTACTTTCTCTGCTTGTTTCGGTCAACCATTCTTGGTATTACACCCAATGAAATATGCTCAACAATTATCTGATAAAATCAGTAAATATAAAGCTAATGCTTGGTTATTAAACACTGGTTGGGTTGGTGCTTCTGCTGCTAGAGGTGGTAAGAGATGTTCCTTGAAATACACTAGAGCTATCTTGGATGCTATTCACTCTGGTGAATTGAATAATGTAGAATTTGAAACTTTCCCAACCTTCAATTTGAACATTCCAAAATCTTGTCCAAATGTTCCAAGTGAAATTTTGAATCCAACTAAAGCTTGGACTGAAGGAGAAGCTTCCTTTGTCAAAGAAACTACTTCATTAGCATCTAAATTTGTTGAAAATTTCAAAAAATACGCTGATCAATCTACTTCAGAAGTTCAAGCTGCCGGACCAGTTGTATAAACATATAGGATTTAATTTATTTTAACATTACGTAATACATATATTGGAATTTAACTACCAAAAGCCTGTGAAACCTCTATCTATTGATCTCAAACCTGGGCAACCTGTAGGGTCTTTTTTTGCAAGTTAGATCCCGGCGGATTTATGGAAACTGCAAGTTACCGCGGAAAGGTCTCGGCTGCTTCTCGTGCAGTATAAGCGAAAACTACATGGGTTCCATTGGTTATATGCGACGGTGCTGTAGGTTTTGGCTATCGGACTTTACCCCCAGTACCTCCGACATTTTGATATAGTATGGGGTAATACCACCGGGTCCGACACCATGCTGCAGAAACCGGAGACTTTCTCCAACGGCTAAAATGATGTCAGGGGTCCTGGTGCTTCTAGTCCAGATGTGTCGTATCCGACCCTCTGTTCTCCGACATCATCTGTTCTCCGTTGCATTCGACGGTTTGGTCCTTGAACCAACAGCATTTTCACAGTCCGCACGGTAAAAGCCCCGTACCCCGGTAACTCCGTTGTTGTTCATTTCAGCAGCAAAATATCGGGCTTTGGGTTCTATTTTTCACATGGTGCGTTACCTTAAATGATAGTGCATGCTTGGGGTATATAAGGCACCGAGAGTACTATCATTGTCAAATCAGTTGATAGATCTTGATAATAAAGATGTCATTAACATTCGAGAAAGTTATTCAAGAAGTCCAACCCCATGTGTTTTCATGGTATGGGATTATATTAATATGTTATGGGTTGTTCAGTATCATTCAAACCTTAACTGAAAAGAGACAAGCTAAGAAACTTGGATGTTCTCCACCAAAGGTAGCCAGAGGTGATGGGTTTTTTGGGTTCAAACATGCTTATGAACTATTAAAGGCTAAGAGTGATGGGACTTTATTGTTCTATACTTTCAATAATTTCGAACAACATGGTGATACTCTTTGTACCACTGTTGCTGCCAACTCCATGACCATTACTAGAGAACCAGAAAATATTAAGGCTCTTTTGGGGACTCAATTCAATGATTTTGATTTGGGTATCAGACACAGGCAATTTTTACCTTTGTTAGGAGATGGGATTTTCACCTTGGACAACCAAGGATGGAAACATTCCAGAGCCATGTTGAGACCTCAATTTGCTAGAGAACAAGTTGCTCATGTTAAACTGTTAGAACCACACGTTCAAAGAGTTATGGCACATATTAACAAGAACAGAGGTCAGGAATTTGATCTTCAAGAAATCTTTTTCAGATTAACTTTGGATTCAGCTACTGAATTTTTATTTGGAGAATCAGTTGATAGTTTATGTGATGGTACTATTCCTTTCGAAAGTGAAGGAGAAGTTGATCCTGATTTGAAACAAAAATTTGCTCAATGCTTCAATGATGCTCAAATGACTTTGTCAACCAGGGCCATTATGCAAAACTTGTACTTTTTAATCAATGGATCTCAATTTAGGAAGAACTGTAAACTTGTTCACCAATTGACTGATATTTTTGTGAATAAGGCTTTAGAATGTTCTGCCGAAGAGTTGGAAAAGAAACTGGCTAATGGATATACTTTCTTATTTGAATTGGTCAAGCAAACCAGAGACCCTAAAGTCTTGAGAGATCAAGCTTTGAATATCTTGTTAGCTGGTAGAGATACCACTGCTGGGTTATTAAGTTTCACTATGTTTGAATTGGCCAGAAGACCAGAAATCTTTGAAAATTTAAAGAAGGAGATTCGTGATACATTTGGGGCTGGTGAAGATGCTAGGATCGAATATATCACTTTTGAAACTTTGAAGAAATGTGAGTATTTGAAGGCTGTTATTAATGAAACTTTAAGATTATATCCTTCAGTTCCACAAAACTTCAGAACTGCTAACAAAGCAACCTCACTTCCAAGAGGTGGTGGAGAAGATGGTATGTCCCCTATCTTTATTCGTAAGAACTCCGTGGTGACCTATTCTATTTCCGCTACCCACAGAACTCCTGCTTATTATGGTAAAGATGCTGATCAATTTAGACCTGAGAGATGGTTTGAAGAATCTACTAGAAAAATTGGTTGGGCTTATTTACCTTTCAATGGTGGTCCTAGAATCTGTTTAGGGCAACAGTTTGCTTTGACTGAAGCCTCTTATGTTATTACCAGATTACTTCAACAATATTCAAACTTGACCACCAGCGATACGGAATACCCTCCAAAGCTTAATTCTCAATTGACCATGTGTCTTGAGAATGGTGCTACAGTTTGCTTATCTTAGGGACTAAGCTCACAGGCATTTATTTACTTTTATTTTAAATTACTTTATTATGGACATAGTTTTGTATAATATACATTTCGCTTTTCGGATTTATCTAGAGACTAATCAGCTGCCCAGCCAGTGGTTTGCTGGTAATTTATCATTACCTTAGCTGTATACCAGGGCTTATAATGTGGCTCGGGGAAGAGTTTATTTCTGTTCTGATCCTTCGGTTAAATCAATAGTAAAGTCTACCGTAGTGGAGATGCAACCAAACCTAAAAGAGGTGGCGCAAATTTACACTTCCATGCCAGTAAACCAGCACCACCAGGAACACTGTGTGGAAGCTCAATAAGGTTCGGGGTGTCACTCCGTCTACTCCGTGCCCCTACATTCCCGTTCTTACGGTTGCAACCCGTTTAATATGATTGCAACCAACGGACTCGCATATGCATTGCGCACCGTTAGTGCCTCTTGTATGTGATCTTTTTACGGGTTAGCGCGGAACTTGTTCTATTGTTGTGGTATCGTGCGTCAGTTTGGAACTCATTTGCATCTGCCATAGCCATTACATCTCCACTTGATACAACCAAATTCATATATAAGCAGGTGCTATTCCTATTTATAAGACCCCAAGAATATTTGCTACTATGCCTGCTGATGCAATTTGGTCTACTTATTTTACCAGCTGGTATGGTATCTTAATCACAGCCATTGTGGCTTACAAAATTTTGCAATCATTAAACCATAAAAGATTACAGAAAAAATTGAAATGTCTACCACCCCAAAATAATCCAACCGATCATGCTTTTGGATTCAGAGCAGTTAGAAGAGTAATGCAATCAAGAAAAGAGGGAACTGGGATCTATTATTCCCTTCAAAGGTTTAACGAAATTGGACATACCATGTCTCTAATGGTGGCTGGAACTCGAGTTGTTACCACTAGAGACCCGGAGAATATTAAGGCTATTTTGGGGACCCAATTCAATGATTTTGATTTGGGTATCAGACACAGGCAAACATTACCCTTGTTGGGAGACGGGATTTTTACCTTAGATGACCAAGGATGGAAACACTCCAGAGCCATGTTGAGACCCCAATTTGCTAGAGAACAAGTTGCTCATGTTAAACTGTTAGAACCACATGTTCAAAGAGTTATGGCTCATATTAACAATAATAGAGGTCAGGAATTTGATCTTCAGGAACTCTTTTTTAGGTTAACTTTGGATTCAGCCACAGAATTTTTATTTGGAGAATCAGTCGATAGTTTATGTGATGGTACTATTCCATTCCAAACTGAAGGAGAAGTCGATCCTGTGTTGAAACAAAAGTTTGCTAATAGCTTCAACAGTGCTCAGACAACTATATCGGAACGGATTGTGATACAACATCTTTATTTCTTGATTGGAGGAGCTGAATTTAAGCAACAATGTAATGACGTTCATAAATTAACTGATACCTATGTTGACAAGGTTTTGAGTTATTCATCAGAAGAATTAGAGAAGAAGCTGGATAGTGGGTATACCTTCTTATATGAATTAGGGAAGCAAACCAGAAACCCTAAGGTCTTAAGAGATCAAGCTTTGAATATCTTGTTAGCTGGTAGAGATACCACTGCTGGGTTATTGAGCTTTTTATTTCTAGAATTGGCTAGAAGACCTGATGTCTTTGAAAATTTAAAGAAGGAGATTCGTGATACATTTGGGGCTGGTGAAGATGCTAGGATCGAAGATATCACTTTTGAAACTTTGAAGAAATGTGAGTATTTGAAGGCTGTTATTAATGAAACTTTAAGATTATATCCTTCGGTTCCACAAAACTTCAGAACTGCTAACAAACCAACCTCACTTCCAAGAGGTGGTGGAAAAGATGGTATGTCTCCAATCTATGTTCCAAAAGGTTCAAACGTCACATATGCTATTTCGGCTACCCACAGAACAGTCGAATATTACGGAAAAGATGCTGATGAATTTAGACCTGAGAGATGGTTTGAAGAATCTACTAGAAAAATTGGTTGGGCTTATTTACCTTTCAATGGTGGTCCTAGAATCTGTTTAGGGCAACAGTTTGCTTTGACTGAAGCCTCTTATGTTATTACCAGATTACTCCAGCAGTATTCTAACTTGTCCACCAACGATACGGAATACCCACCCAAGGTTAGTCTTCATTTGACCATGTCGCTTAAGAATGGGACCAATGTGTATATGTCATGAGAGTAAATATATATAATGATTGGTATACAGTTGATGGTGCGGTTCCTCTGTGGTGGTAGGCGGTGGTACCGTCCGTGGTGGTACTGGCCCTTCCTGTCGCACCATCCACCACCATCTCACCCCAGCTCTCGCCCTCTTCCCTCTCAACGCGAATTCAAAATTTTTCATCGTAACCACCCAAAACATCCACTTCCAACAACCATCATGTTGCATTGGTCGAATGACGCTTTTCGGGAATGCTATGACTCCATCCAGTACCTGAACCAGGAAGTTGAACAAGTACTCTTGGATTCTATCCAACCAGATTTGCTCCTGATCTTAGTGGTCCCTCACAAACAAGAGTCTTCTAAGCAACAGTTAATCGATAACAAATCCTTGATCGAGTTTTCCAGTGGAGATAAATTCCAATTGAATGACCAATTCATCGAAGGCAGCATATTTCTCTCAAATGAGTTAGGTTTAAATGAACTTGTGTGCCCTGAAGTTTTGTATCACGCCAACCAGGCCAATATTGAAAATGGAATTACCTTTGTCGATAGTGGTAAACAATTATTCTTCAAACGGTATCAATACATATTGAATATCTTAGGGTATTTGATAGTTAACAATAAGTTGGGGTTGATAATAAAAGACGGAAGTGGGTTTGCTGCTTTGGAAGACAATTTGATCAAGTCTTTCTCAGCAATCTATAAGGTATTGAATAATGTTGATGACTTGATTAACAAACAAATGGTAACAAATAACTTATCGGAAGTATTTATAAACTCTATAAATTACACTAAATTACAATTGTTCAATTGTCATGAACTTTTGGGAGAGATTTATTTCAATTTGGTCCAGTTTTATTTCGATAAATTCGGTACCATCTCCTTCTACAACAAGATATTACTGCATTTATATTCTAGCAATATTTCAGACAATGATTGTTTGATATTACATTACTTGCCGGGTTTGTTGAACTTGATTAATAACCTCTCCAAACTAAACGAACCAGATGTTATCAGCTTTCATAAACAAGTATCACAAAAGTTATCTCAGGATTATCAATTAATATCGTCATCTGGTGAAATCCTTGAATTATCAAATTCTAAACTTAAGCAATATGAAATCCTCCTTGATTTCATGTTCTTCACAAATTTAATTCCTTGGTGTAAATCAACAAATAATTCCCAAAAATTCAATTTTAATGATGATATCTTAGCTCACATCCAAACTTGTTTGAATTATGGGGTGTTAGAAAACTTATTAAGATTAACTAGTGAATCAACTAATGCTAAGACTTTCAAACTCTTCGAGTTGAACAATTTGTGTGACTTCAAAAACTATTTACAAAGAATATTGCCGTCCTTGACATTTGAAAAATTCGACTACACCATTGATGAGTTGAAGAATCTCAATATTAATTTCACCCTTTCCAACACGTTTAGAGAAAATCTTTTACCTTATTTCTGGCATAATTTCTTCATAAATTGCATCACTAACGTGGCAATTGTATTAACTAAATTGAGAGATAGCGAAGAGGATTATTTGCTATCTTCACTTAATAGACTTCAAAAGCGTAACAATAATCCTGATTTGGTAGACGATTCTGGTGACCATAGACCCAAATCAACAAATCGTATTGGTATGGATAATGACTATGATCGCAAATCTGGTCTTGAAGACGGCTCCTCACTTAACTTGGGGTTATCTAGAAGTTCCAATCCTATTTCGGGATCTAGTGACTCAGATCCATCTTTGGATTTGGATCTTGATGAAATATATTCCAGAGCCGACCTAGAACGGTTTTACTTATCATTTGTATATGCATACAACTTCAGAGATGAGGTATGTTCCATGTTATGGGAAGATGAAGAAATCAACAGTGATTTGATTGGTTTCATCATGTGGGGAGTGAATAATAATTCATCTCCATTGATTACTGCTACCTTTTGTTTGTTATTGAGTTCATTAACTACTTCGGACAACCAAAACTTATCGACAACAAGAATCTTTGAAAGTTTAGTGAACAACAATTCCAATTTGAAGAAGACTGATTTCTCGAAAATATCAATCGATTCGATAATTGACTCTTTAAATTATTATTTAAATGCATTAAACGAAAATTTTGAAATTGATTTGAATAACCAAATAAAACAACGTCAAAAACGTCAAGAGTTTTTATTTTCTAATGGCGCTACTAACGATGCTTCTAATCAAATCACCATTGAGTTAGCTGAAGATTCAGTTATATTCATATCAGGATTTACATTATTAATCAGTTCAATAGTTGGTAATTTGGGTACCGACGAAAGATCCAAGAGTATCAGACTCAACTTATTTAACAGATTTAAACCAATAATCATTGGATTTTTAAAGTTCGATAATCTAATCATTAATCTACAAAACTCCAGTAAATCCAGCGACATGCCAATGATATCCATAGATGAAAATAATAGAAGTATTTTGATCAATTTGATGCTTCAGTTACTCCTGAATTTTAACAAGGAGCTTGAATTACGATATGAGATTTGGGAGATTCTAGATAAATGGATGTTTCATGGCTTGATCGATAATGATCTTACCAACCAGAGTTCTACTAAAAATTCAACTCATTCTGGTAGAGATCAAATTTCACACGTCAATCCTCATCCAACGAACTCTGGTTCTAATGAGAAGGTCAAATTATTCAAGAATAATGTCAGCATTAAGAATGCATTCAAAATAAATTTATTGAACTTATCTAACATTTCCAACTTTGCCGAGTTGCTTGATGGCTTATTGACCCCAATTGATTCCGACAGATTAAAATTGTTATATCCAATGGATTTAGGTAATAATTATAGACTCAATAATCAAATAGGAATCTGGCCCTATGTTGAATTTATTGTTCTCGATGTTTTTAGTAACTCAAATAAGGTCATTTCAAACACTGTCCGAATCAATTTACAGATGAATTTACTTGAATTAATCTTGAAATCAATCGATGAGGTTGATTGGAGGTTTTTAACAGATTCTTTCCCTAACATGACCAATGGTTCTGCCAATGCTAGTTACCAGTTGTTGATTGAAGGTCTTCCGTATGAAGCCTTTATCAAATTGCATCATTCTATTGGAATTATCAATTACTTATATGACGAAAAGGCTCATAAGTCTTTGTTTGAGATCATCAATAGAGATGAGGATGAAGTTTTAGTAATCAATGGTTTAAAGCTTGTGAAGAAGTTACTAGAAATGCAAGAAATATTCAAACAATTAATTCCTATTTTGAAGAACAATTATGGGTCAAATGCAACTACGAAGTCTAACCCATCGTCTCATAAGTTTTTGACTCATACAAGTAGTACCAATTCGTTATTATTGTCTCATAATTATTCGATTTATTACCCTAGTAACTTTAACTTGGTTGACTTTTATGAAATCTTAAGTTGTGATATCCCCTTAATCACGAAGTTTGGGTTATTGATCGAATCAAATAACGAAAGTACTGTTGATTTATCAATGAGCTTATTAAACAAGATTAATGATAGATTTTACCAGTCAAATGATGATGACAATCTCTTGATCAAGAATAAGTTGTTGACCGTTTTTATGAATTGTGAAGAGTCTAATAAACTAAAATATGGATTCATTAATCAATTTGACAACGGCAGTATTCACGTCAAATTCACCATTTTAAAATTTTTCATCAAAGATCTAGCTAATTGTAATGACTTGCCATGTTGTTGTCATTATTTACTTGGATACGACATTAAGGGAAATTACTTATTGGTAGATTCTAAGGGGAATCATTTGTTGAAGAGAATGATAAATTTGTTGATTGCTAGTTTAAACTTTATTTCCACTGTTGATTACAATAATGGTATTAATATTATTGACCTTGATTATATTGAGATGGTTTCACTAATTTTGAAGGTGGTTATCAAATTATGTCAGCTGCCAATCTCTTCAGTAATAACCTTAAATTATTTGAGAGATTTTGAAGATCAGGATGAGAATTTGTTCGAAAAGTTGTTGAAATATCAGCCTAAGATTGATCAGGATACCATTTGGAATAGACAAAAATTTGAAGATAACTTGAACAAAGATAATGAATTCGTTTATGATAAACAATCACTTTTAACCTTCTTTGAGTTTTTCAAATCAAGGGCTTTGATAGTTCAATATTTGACTTTGGAGTTCCACAATTTATCACAAAAGGGTTCAATTTATAAGAAAAACCAATATTTGAAAAAGTTGATGAATGATGATAAATTCCTAAATGACTCGAATAAAATCTTGGATTTCTTGGATGTGTTGAATTTCAACTTTAAGGATTTTGAAAAGTTTAATTATCAGAAGTTTGCCAATGTTAACTTGAATTTATTATTACCAGAAGTCAGAGATGAGGATAATATTTATGAGGATAAGATATTAAATAAATTAGTTAAAATTTATGGGCCTGAAGAAGTCAATAGCTTGAAAGATTATTTAATCAAGTTCATTGTAAGTGATGATTTGAAAACGTTACAATTAAACTATTTACATAGCTGGGTACAATTGATTGAAGTTGTAATAAATGGAGGAAATTTACCAAAAGAAGACTACCAAAATTTTATATTAGAAGTGCTATCAAGTATATTACCCAAAATCAATGATTACTTCGAAACCGATATCATATTTAGTGAAGAATTGGTATCATTATGTGTGATATTATTTGAACATTGTGACCAAGAAGAATTATTTGTCGAGAGATTGATATCATTATTTTCCACTTGTATTAAAGGGATTATTAGTTCTAATTCTACCATTGAATTAAGAAATGATTTATATATCATTATGAATAATTTCTTACAAAAATCATTTGGAAATGAAAACTTGTTGAAAAAGTTGATATTCATTTTAGAGAGGATCGATTTAAAATTTTTAGAGATCATTTGCAATGATTCCATCACCAATGAAGGGTCAATAAGAATTGTATCTATTATCTTATTGGAATCGATAATTCATTTGTTTAACCATTTCGACAACAAGTATATCATTAATCAGTTGATTAACAATAATTCATTACTTTTAATCATCAGATCTTTAAAGAGAATTGATGAAATATTATATGATGATGATAATAAGACCGTATCAACCATATTGTATGAACTAATAAACTTTAAGTCCATTATTAACTTATTGATTAGAATTGGGCAAATGAGAGATGGGTCATCATATTTGATCCAAAGCGAATTATTTTCCATAATTAAGCAATTGAAGTTTCTAATGGTTGACCCAGAACTAGGTATCAATTTCAAAATTGATGAGTTTAATCAAGTTAATTTATCGTTGGATAGTAATTTGAATTTCATTAATTATTATGAATTCTTGTCACCAATCTTTAAATTGATCTCGATTTTATTAATTTCCATGGGGCCCCATTATAACCCTAGTAAAATCCAAGGACGGGATTTATTATTACATTTTAATGATTTAAGAAATAGTATTATAAAGAAGGATATATTGGTGAACGAGAAGAATATCAAATATGCTTACGATAACGAGTTGACAGAGTTGATGAATCAATTCATATTGATAGAGAGCCTAGTGAATTAGCATTTAAACAGCTGTATAGACATTGTATAATATATATTACAACCATAGCACCCGGCTCCCACCAGCTGCTACCGCATCGTTCCAGCTGGCTCCCGCACCAGCGTGCAAAAACCCACCCCCCACGTTGGTGCCTTGAAACATCTCATCCACTTCTCTTGTGCTAATCCGACTACCATGAACACCAAAATGTTATTCGGCACCAAACTTGACGAAGAGGTCTACGAACCATGGAAACAGTACTACATTAACTATTCCCATCTAAAGCGTTTACTTAAAGAGAATGTTATCCTTCAGGATAACTGGTGTGAAAATGATGAACAGAAATTCGTGTCTAATTTGGATGAAAATTTGGAAAAAGTTTATACTTTCCAGCTGCAGAAATTTGATGAATTGAATGAAGAATTGAACCGGTTGCAAGAAGTTATCCAGAATCCTCACAACAAGTTTGATTTGCAAGAATTCTTGGGAGAATTGGATGCTATTTTGTCATTAGCTCAACAATTGGACCACTTTCAACGGTTGAATTATACAGGATTCATTAAGATTGTGAAGAAACATGACAGATTACATCCTGAGTTTAGTGTTAAACCTTTGTTGAACGTTAGGTTGAAAAATTTACCTTTCCACCTGGAGGATTACAGTCCTTTGTTGTATAAGATCTCTGCTTTATTTCAGTTTTTGAGAGAGAATTATGACATAAATCAGTCCATGAGTAAGTTGTCGAGTTTTAATGATAAGGATAATTCGAATTTCCAAAGCTTTAAGTTTTGGATTCATCCTGACAATTTGATGGAAGTTAAAACCACCATTTTAAGGCATTTACCAGTGTTAGTATTCAATTCATCTTCTGCCTCAGGTGCTGGGGATGATGACGATGATGACGATGATGATGACGATGATGATGAAGAGAGTGGACCTCGTCTTCGGTCTCATTACAACAAAAATGATCCCATCATCAATTGCTTGTACTTTGATAACTCTCATTTTGACATTTACAATTCCAAATTGATTAAGTCTTCTGACTCGTCAACTTTAAGATTGAAATGGTTAGGGAACTTGAACAAAGCAGATAAGATATCCATGGAGAAGAAGAATTTTGATCCATCTAGTGAAAATTTCAATATCAATGAAAAAGCCATGGTTAAACCTAAGAATATCAATTCATTAATCCATAATAAAGTGAATTTCATAAGAAAAGTTCCAGAAGAAGATCGGAAAATTCTTGGGAATTTTGCTGAATTCATTCATAATCATACCTTACAACCAGTGTTAAGAAGTATATATAAAAGAACTGCCTTTCAAATACCTGGTGATGATAAAATTAGAATAACCATTGATTCTAATTTATTATTCATTAGAGAAGACAGTTTTGATCAGCAAAGACCAATTAGAGATCCCAAAGATTGGCATAGATTTGACATTGACAATAATCCTAATTTTGAGAAATACCTTAGAAAAGGAGAATATTCTAGATTCCCTTATTCGGTGATGGAAATTAAGATAAAAAAATTCAGTTCTAAAAAGAAGGTATTATGGGTAGAAGATTTAATTAATTCTCATTTAGTTAAAGAAATTCCTAATTTTTCCAAATTCATTCATGGGATTTCATCATTATTTTTAGAAGATGATCATTTAGATAATATCCCATTTTGGTTTAATGAACTAGAACAAGATATTAAGATTGATCCTAGACAATATTTTGCCGAAAAATCTAATACTATAAACAATGGTGAAAATCAACAGGATAATTTAAATAAATTTAAATCAATGGTTAATAATTCTACTAATTTGAATTTAAGAAAATCATTTAGTGGATCGTTATTATTAGAAGAAGATCTAAAATCCAAGAGTAATAAGCATCCCGAACCTATTAGCGATATTGCTGATGAAGATGATGATTCAGATGATGATGATGGAGGAAATGAAGAATCATCAGATGATTTGGATTATTTAAGAAATCGTGATTTACATTTTATGGGAAATGAAACCAACGGAACCAGACCAAATAAATTAGAAGTGGATTCGGAGGATGAAGAGGTGGAATTACCAAGGGGAGTTGTTAAACCTGACCACTATATGAAGAATTCCGGACCACTAAAAATTGAACCAAAAGTGTGGTTAGCAAATGAAAGAACCTTTAATAGATGGTTACATGTTACGACCTTATTGTCATCTATTACATTTATAATTTATTCATCATCCCATAAGGCCAACAATTCTCAACTATCTGATCTTTTAGCATACATTTATTTTGGATTAACATTATTTTCAGGAATTTGGGCATATTATATTTTCGATAAGAGAAGAGAAATCATTATGGAAAGAGATGCTAAACATTTGGATAATATGATTGGACCATTGATAGTGGCAATTGGATTAATAGCTTCATTGATATTGAATTTTTCATTTGGATTCAAGAGAATATTTAAAGAGGTTGATGTGGAATTTTATGAACAGCATCCGTTCCACTACCAGGTGCATAAGTACTTAGCTGAGAGTTTATAGTAGTAGATAATTTGAATAGAAGGATAGGTTTGTCTGTCTCCGGGCCATACGTCTAACTAGGCCCAGCTCGCCCCAGCTCGCACCGACTGTCTCTCCCTGATCGCCCTTCCCTCGTCCCACACCTCCCTCAGCCCCTCCCGCTCTCATTCCCACTGCTCTCTTCCCACTGCTCGCACCCAATTTTTCGCACCGAACAAGTGTGCTTTCTCGCGTCCAACAACCCACTGGAACCCACCAACCATGACAAACATATCCCTCTATACCATAACCTCATGTCTAATATTAGACAATGAAGGTAAGAGATTGTTTGCTAAGTACTACCAGACCGGTAATAACCAATCAGATTTGGCATCAACCAAACAGCAATTTGATTTCGAGCAAAAAGTGTTCTCCAAAATAAATAAATTAAATCAAGATATTTTATTGTACAACTCCCATTTGGTGGTTTATAAACAAGTCAACGATGTTATATTGGTGCTCGTAGCCAACTTGGAAGAAAACGAGTCGTTGGTGTATTCGTTGTTATCCAATTTATACGAGGCCCTTACCATTTTATTAGACAATACTTTTGATAAATTAACCGTATTGGAAAAGTATGATATGGTGAGTCTTTGTATTGATGAAGCCATTGACGACGGGATTATTTTGGAAATGGATTCAAGTGTTTTGGTTTCAAGAGTTACTAATCCTCCTGCTAATGTTAACTTGTCACAAGATTTGAATTTGAATAAAATTGATTTATCTGAGAAAGGGTTATTCAATGCATTATCTTTTGCGTCGAAGAAGATTGGAGAACGGTTACAACAAGGGTTATAATCCAGTTTATAGTTGAATATAAAACGTAGCACTGTATGGTGGAAATGATTTCGTTATTGATAACTTTCTGGAGAACTGGGAGATCCCAGGCGTGAGCTGGAGATCTCAGGCTTGAACTGTGTCATAGTCATGCCAGTATACTGGGCCCATGAAAGCATTGTAGACTTGGCCCATGGTAGTGTTCTGCTTGCAGTGTTCTGCTTGCAGTGTTCTGGTTTATGGGTCGGCCACGACGGCCTTGATGAGCACAAATCTCCACCACCGTAACATCCAAACAGCACCACTACACCCACAATACTCGCCACCAACCATGGAAGAATCGTTCCATTACGGACTCTTAAGAATCTCCATCATCCAAATCCTCAAGGCTAACGGATTTGATAAGATTAACCCTTCCACCCTCAATGTTATCACCGATATTTACGTCCGAATGCTCAGCATGTTGGTGAAGAAAGCTACTAAAGCATCACAAATTCGGAGTGATGATGTTGCTACCATTGATATCTTACAAGGAATGATGGAAATCGGATTGGTGAAAGTCGATCCCCATGATGGTTATAACACCAAGAGTGTTAAAAGCTTAAAAAATTGGTTACATTCCATCAATAACAGTACCATGACTAGAATAAATCAAGTGCCCAATAATTTTAAGAAACTTATCGTGGAGAACCGGAAATTCGATGACCAAGACATAAATGAGAAAGATGAACAGTTGAAGAAATTGAAACAAAGACAAGATTATTATAATAATATGGATAATAATTTATCTCTGAATAAATTGGAGGAAGAAGAGGATTTGGATTTTGATTTGCATTGGCTTGATTATTTGATAGAGAAGGATTATAAATATAATCGGAAGAAGTATGAAGGGACGATATTTTTTGATGGGAGTCATCCGGGTGATTATTTAATTGATCAGAACGTAGACATCAACGATTACTTACCGATCAATGTGAAGTATGATGAGGAGTAGGGGCAGAGGGGCTCTTAGGGCTACTGTAATGAGAACACTGTTGTTGCATGGTAGCATGTGCTCGGTGTATATATGCTCCTATATGTGCTCCTGGTGTATATGTTGTGCTGTTTGCTGTTAGTATTGCTTGGGGCTATCCGGTCACGTGTACATTGTCACGTGCATCGCCTATTCCCACCTACTCCTCCTACTCCTGCGGTTCCTGTCCTGCTTCCCAGATCTGGTGCCGATCCGTCGCATCCTATATCCAACCGTCCCCCTCACACTACCAAGTTCTGTCCCTATTAAACTCGATATGGCAATCCTCAACAATATTGCTTCCCATAATTTAACCCTTTTGAGAAGAAGGAGATGAAAAAATCAAAAAAATCGCGTCAGTGCGACCGACTCCCCTGCCCCATATATTGGTGGTGATCCTTTTAAATACGGTTGACACCAGTTTTTTTTGCTCTAAAGACAGTTTTAATAAGAGTTATGATTAATAAGAATATGAATTTGCTGTTAAAATTAAACAAATCGTTGACCAACATTCAAGATCCCGGGCCTTTTACTCCTTTAGACCAGACTTTAAAGACTCCAATAGACCCTCCTGCCAACTATTTTAACCAAGGATTTCTTCCTCCGGGTGCTCCACATCTTCAGTCTTTCCATCAACAACAACTGCAACAACCACTGCAGCAACCACTGCAACACCATCAAGTGTATGCTAATCCTCATTATAATGAATCTGATGATATATTGACTGATACCGATGATGGTGATGTCAATGCTTATGGAACTTCCGGAGCTGCCTCCTCCAAAAATTGTAAAAATTACTCCCTTAATTTCACTTCAAACTTTGATCATTTGATTATGACAATTTATAGCCATATTCTTTCTTTACCTACTACCACTCCTTTTACTGGTACCCTTCCACCCCTGGGTTTAGTTAGTAAAGTGGCTAATGAAACTATGCAAAATTTAATTAATGACACGTCGGTTACAGAAAATCCTACTTATGATCAACAACAAATAATTAATCATGATATGCTTAATAACAATAATTACCAGCCTATTTTCTTACAACTTATCAGAAAAAGGTTACTTGAATTATGTGCCAATAAAAATGATTTAAATAAATTACCCACCTCCACTTCGATTTCCATTACAAATACTGCCAATGGTGCTATTATTTCGAATGCTTCTGCTAATAACAATCCTTATGGATCGAGTTCAAATAATCCTTACAGTACTAATGTAAGACAAACTTCCATTTCAAACTTGTCTTTGACGGATTTAAATATTACCAACTATCAACAGCAACAGCAGCAACAACAACAACAACTGCAGCTGCAACAACAACAACAACAGAATAGATCAAGGGCTCCTTCTTTCAACTTGAGAAAACAGTCTTTGACGAGAAATAATAGTTATAGTAATGGGAATAATTGGTTGCATGTGGGAAATCTAAATACCATCAAAAATCCTAATGAATCTACAGACTCCTTACAATCTATGCAAGACTTTGTTCCTCAACCATTTATAAACAGATCTGCATCTGGTGCCTCTGGAGGTAATAACAATAGTTCTGCAAATGGTACAACTCAAGGATTTAGTAATATGATGATGGATTATCAAACCCCTCCATCTTCCAATAAATCATCATTTTCTACACCCCCTTCTAGCAATCAATCCAACAATATTCAACTCATACATGGACCTAATAACATGCCTAGTTCTATGGATTTTGATGACTTTAATTTTAATAACAATAATCAAGGTAGATCCAGATCGAATTCTTCTGGTTCTAAACATAACAATTTCCCAAAACCTTTAACCATAAACACAGACAATGCAAACTTACAAGCATTGAATTCATTAACTGGTAATGGTGATACCCTAGATAGTCCATTCATGTCTGCTACCACCCCATCAGATGACTTCCAAATGATGATGCATAATGGTCCTCAAACCCCTGGTTCTAATAATACCCATGCTAATAATGGATTCTTCAATGGTCCAATACCTGAAAGCCCTAATGAAGATGAAAGACCAGGACCCTTCAATAAGATCAGTTTGAGTGAAAAGAAGAGAGATTCTTTGAAATTGAAGAGAGGTATCCACTAAGTATCATAATATTATTTTAGTTATTCTCTAATGATTATGCAATTTATTATAGTTTCGTTATAGATGTGCATTTAATGTATATATTATATTGTTATATTGGGACAATCTCACTAAAATGGATGCAAAAAAATCATCGCGATTTCTTTATCAATAACCTAATAAACCTGATATCCATGATACGAAAGAGTAGTAACGACCTTATTCATCAGTTTGTTAGAGGGGGAAACACAACCACCATAAAGAATGAAAAAATCCTACGATTATACGCCAACTTTGGTCTAAATTATGACCGCTTGCTTCCGATAGAAAAGCCACCGTACGTGAATGCCAGCCCGTTTGAATTTCATTCTACCGTCAATGACAATGAGAGTTATATAAATACCAGCAGATTATCAGTGACAAAACTATTAACGGAGAGCTGGTGTGAGTTAAGAGAGTATTATAATATATACTCCGGATCATTAAAGGAAGAGAAGACCGAATCTTTGATCCTTGGAAGTAAATATCATGAGAATCTTGAATTGGAAGATTTTGAGATTATAAACATCCAAGAGTTTGAAAGGACCTTGGCCGAGGTGTTTGGAGAGGAGCAAGACGATAATGAGAGTGTGTTGTTCACCGATTGGTTTGAAAATATTATCTATAAGTTGTATAACTTAATAGTGAAATCAGATACTAGAGAAGTGTTAGTTCATAACTTTTTGGACTTGAATAAAGGAGAATTTAATCTTGGTGAAGAAAGCGTGTTGATTAGCGGGATAATTGATTATATCAAGCTACGGCCGTTAGAACAAGGGAATTTATCTATGTTTGAAGAGATTCAAGCATACACTGATTTCAATGACAACTTAAACATGAATGAGTTTCTTATCACCATCAACAGCATCATGAATAACTATCAAGATCTGTATAAGCTTGAATTTAGTGATATCAAGACCCGGCAATATAATCGAATACCTCATCAAGAATCAGTGATCAAATCTGCATTCTTACAAATCTCCTACTATAAGCATTTCTTTGATGTCATGAGTAATGATATGGAATACTGCTTTAACATGCTATCGAAGAATGCCATTACTCGACATTGTGACTTGGATAAACCAATTAACCCAAAGGTACTTTTTAGTTTATTAAGAAAGTATCCCACCTTATTATTGAATGATTTCAAAGCATTAGCACTGGGGAAAAATCTTGAATCCCCATTGTTCGATAACCATTGGCATAACAATCATGGTGATCAACAAGTTCACGATTTTACCAACACATTCACTCCAGATCAAATAACCAGCTTGAAAGAAATAGATAATTTTGACTATGATTTGATTCTTAATCAAGAGATATTAAAAAAATGGGCCAAACCCGTTTCATTAAGATACTTAATCAGTAGAAGTGCCCAATTCTTCAACATTTTCCAATCGTTTAACTCATATCATTCCCCCCATTCAAATACTGTAGGAATTGAATATCATAATGTTAAAACTAACTATAATTTCAAAACCATCAATTATAAATATGATCCTTCTGCGTTGCAATATTCCGTCAAATCAGCTACAAATTTTTGGAATGGCCATTCTCCACCAAAGGTAAACCATGATTTAAGTAAATGTAAATATTGTGATTTCAACTCCAAATGCCAGATTCCTAACAAAGATATGAAATCATTCGGAGCCAAATTAACAACATATCTATCATCTGGTTAATTAAGAAATGTAAGGAATCATCAAAAATAAGTAATAAACTGGGGTTATTACCTCTTCTGCAGATCCCTAATTAATTTCTGGGATTCGTTTACCATTTACACCTGGTGTCGGCATGCACATGGAGATAAAGTCCCATTGTAGTCTACGAGTTAGAGAAGTATTCTTGTAATATATATTGTATAATATAGTACTATGGATGCTTTGTAGGAATAGCGACAATAAGCCCTGTGGGTTGAAAATTTTGCGATGGTGTCCGGGTAGCTTTGGATGCAGCATGTTACCCGGACCCATTCCCCATAGACCAACGTGAATACCCAGCAAGGTGAATATCCAGTATCATTGCCATTCCATGGCTACCAGCCATTAGGAGAGTGGTTCTTGCTCGCATCAAACTTTCGGCCAAACTCCAGCTCTAGATGCTGCTTCAATTTAACAAAGCTGTTACCAAAAGAAGCATAGCAATAGCTGCACTTTAACGGAGTCTTCTTTATCAATTGTTCAAGTTTCCCCGGATCAGTCTCGTGCTTCGTCAGAGGTGGTTTATCTCTATCACCACTATCACTCGAATACTGGGTGTCGTCTGAATACACCGTGTGTAAGGAATCCGAACTACTGGCCCCATCAAAGGGATTTAGCTCATCAAACGGCACGAAAAACTTGGTATTAAAGGAATTATAATGCTTCTTATGCTTTAACCTGGGAGAATAGAAGTCTTTTGTCATGACATGGATGTGAAGATTGTTTAAAGAAGGAATTGAATGGACTCCACACTGGATGAACTGTGACTTAAATTGAGATTTTGCAAGGTCAGATTCCAAGGAGATCAACTGATAAGTGATCAAATCGTCTACCACCATCTGCTTAGCAAGGTCCACGTAGTCTGTGAGCAAATCATAAAGTTTTGGCCATTGGGTGAATACCTTTAATGGCAGGATGTGAGTATAGCTATGCCCTCTGGGGATCACCAAATAGTGACGTAATGACTTTGGAAATTTATCTTTTATGATTATTACCTGGTCATCTTGGAAGAGCACCAAGTCCTGGTGGTGTTCTGGGTGGTCTATGTAAGCTTGGAACACGTCTCTGAAGGACATGGTTCCAGGTCTTGAACACCAGAATGTGTGGAAAGTTAAAGGCCGGTCGTGCGGGGCGTAAACCATTCATACTGTCCGTACAGACTGTCCGTACAGACTGCCACCATACAGACTGCCACCATACAGACTGCCACCATACAGACTGCCACCATTCTACTTCCGTACAGACTGCCACCATAGCTGTCCCCTGGCCCAATCTCTACGCCGCTCAATGCTTCCGTCTATATTAACCTATTTATACTTTTCTCTTTCTCGGAGTACTTGCACCTACAGAACTAGACTTCCCAGCACCGTCCACCTTTTGCTTCTCTTCCTTCTCTTCCTTCTCCCCCTCTCCCTCCTTCACCAACTCAGGGTTCTCCTTAAGCTTGGCCTTCTGCAACTCGCTAACAAACCATATAACAGAGGCATAGAGAAGCACAGATATCACCAACAAGTTCACAAAATGAATAGATCTACTCAAGAAGATTAAACAAATCAAGGAGAGAATCAACAAGATAAAACTGGCATGGGTAGCCTTTATCAACGCTGGAGTGGTCCCGGGAGTGAATACAGATTCCCATAACTCGGTGACGAATGCCATGGTGTTGGTTAAATAATGTGGTGGTGGGTGCTTAACTATGTGTGTGCTTAACTATGTGAGTGCGGGTTTCGAGGTCGCGGATTTTTTCTGTTAATGGCAACGATTTTTTACCTCACTTGTTAACGGTATAACCATTTACATTTACAGTTAAAGCTTTGGAATATTTAGCCATGACGACGATAGATGATTCATTTATTAGTGATGAAGAAGAGGAATACTGTCCATTATGTGTAGAAGAAATGGACATCTCCGATAAAAACTTCAAACCGTGCCCGTGTGGGTATCAAATTTGTCAATTTTGTTACAATAATATCAAGCAAATTCCTGAACTAAATGGAAGATGTCCTGGATGTAGAAGGCTTTATGATGATAATAGTGTAGAATATCGAACCATCACTCCGGAAGAATATAAAATGCAACAAATGAAACGAGAAAAAAGAGAGAGGGATAAAAAGCAAAGAGAAAAGGAGAAGAAGGAAAGTGAATTGGCTAGTAAGAAACATTTGGCTGGTATTAGAGTAGTACAAAAGAACTTGGTATATGTGACTGGATTAAATCCTCCTTGTAATCCCGAGGATTTACATTCTGTGTTAAGATCTGATCGGTATTTTGGCCGGTATGGAAAGATTCTGAAGATTGTTATTAATAAGAAATCTCCAAATTCAACCGTTTCTGGACCTGGTCATCATCATATTCCATCGAATCTGAATCCAGGGTTGGTGGTTTATGTAACATTTAGTAAAAAAGAAGATGCTTCAAAATGTATTAATGATATGGATGGGTCTTTATTAGATGGTAAAATTTTGAGAGCTGCTCATGGTACTACCAAATATTGTTCTTCTTATTTAAGAGGTCATCCTTGTCAAAATCCTAATTGTATGTTTTTACATGAACCAGGTGAAGAAGCTGATTCGTTTACTAGAAAAGATTTATCTACTCAACAAGGAATAAAAATGGGAATGATGGGATCTAGAACTATTAGTGGTACTGGAGTTTCTAATCCTGAAACTTCCACTACTCCTTCTCATGATCAGGTTATACCTTCTGGTGGTCCCGGTAGTACTACTAGTAATAATGGTAGTGTAACTAATGATGAAGATGAAAGAGATAAGGATAATGCTCCTCCTTTACCTCCTACTGCTCATTGGGCTAAAGGTAATAATTCTAATACTTCTTCTCCTGCGGTCAATAATAATGTTCCTTTAGCTAATGCTTCTGCCTTTCCAACTTTGGGTGAGATCTTTAAGGAGCAAAAGCAACCTCAACAAACTATTCCTCAAACTAGAATTTTAAAATCTAAAAAGAAGAAGGATTTTATTGATGATAGTGATAATGGATCCGATTCTCCTGTTCAATTCTTGGGTTCTTTAACTGGAAGCTTAAAGCATATAACTGAACGTAAAGAGAAATTATCTGTCAAGTTTAGTAAAGAGTTTGATGATATTAATGAATCTGATGGTAATATTTTACCATTATTTCAATTTAATAAATCCTTACCTGTTAATAGAATAAATATTGATCAAGAAAAGTTATTGGCTAAGAGGGTTATTGAAACTTATTTATTGAGACCGGTGAAAAATTATCATTTGGCATATTCCAACCATCCAATTATTCAGCAACAAATTTTATTACAGCAGCAACAACAACAACAACAGCTGAAGGCTTCTATGGATACTAACTTGCAACAGCAGCAACAACAGCAATTGATGTTGTTACAACAATTACAAAGACAACAACAAGCTCAACAACAAGCTCAACAAGCTCACCAAACCCCTAACAGTGCCAATGTTGCACCAACTCAAATCCAACCTCCACAGTCACACATGACTCCACAAGGTCAACCTGCTCCTTTGCAACAAATCCCTACTCAAGTTCCACAACAACAAGGACAAACAGTATCACCCCCACCAGGGACTGGAGCTCCACCAGGATTAGGGGGTAATTCCTCTAGTTCACAATTGTTGACTCAATTAATGAGTGGGAAAAGATAGTACTCAATTAATTAAATTGTTCTATATTAGTTCTATATATGTTGATTGTTAATAAATGTTGTATATACAAAAATATTTTCTTCACTCTCTAACTATTTACAACGTCATCACATCTCTGGCATAATTCCAGTTCTGATTTGGAATTAAGTTTCCAGCATCTAGGGCATTTGTGCCCATCTGAATAGTGAATATCAATAACGGTTTCATCGATGGTAACTGATTCAATTAATGATTTCTCTGGTAATTTAGTATTTAATTTTCCTGGTTCTGTTGTCACTACTTTCGACACCAAGAAGATATCATCAAGGATTTTGGTATTCTCCAATACACAAGGATTTGAAGTGGTGATGTGTATCATCAATTCTAAATTTTTCTTAAACAATCCTTCCTTTCTTAAGGATTCTAGTTTGTTGAATACAGCTGTTCTGATTTTCAATAAATCATTGATTTCTTTCTCGATGCCTTCGTTTTGATAATCATCTGGGAGTTGATAAAACTCATTGTAGCTCAACATAAAAGGAGATTCAATTTCTTCTTTCGCAAATAAACCTTTACATTCATACCAGACTTCTTGGGTCAAACTAGGTAATATAGGAGATAAAATTCCAATATAAGTCTTCAAGACCTCCTGAAGAACAAACTGAATAGATTGTCTTCTAGGTGAACTGACAGCATCAGTGTATAAACAATCTTTGGAGACATCAAAATACAATGCTGATAAGGTATTATTCATGTTGTTATTCAAATCTTTCAATACTTTTTGGAAGTTGTACTCCTGGTAATTTGTCTGACAGCTAGTCTGTAAGCGCTTTAAGTCTGACAACACATATTTATCAAAGTGGTTCAAATCATCGTAGTTTATCAAAGAAGCTTGTTCACTCAAGTTCCCTAACAAGTATTTGAAAGTCACTCTGAGTTTTCTTAGATTATCCAACACTCTCTTTAAGATTTCGTTACTGATGGAGATATCATTCACATAGTTCGACGAAGCAATCCATAATCTTAATCCATCTACACCCAATTTAGGGATCCCGGTAGACGAGTTTCCCTGGATTAAATCATTAGGCAAGACTACATTACCTTTGGATTTTGACATTTTATCACTCTTCTTATCAAGAATGAATCCATGAGTAACAATTTTCTTATATGGACTGACACTTTGAAATACTTCATTAGTTCCTGTGGAAATAACCTTATTTAATAAAGAGCTTTGAAACCATCCTCGGTGTTGATCACTACCTTCTAAATAGACATCAGCAATTCTATCATCTCCCAATATCTTCCATGAAGTCCCTGAATCGAACCAAACATCCATGGTGTCCTTACCTTTAGTTAATGATTCAGAATCCAACTGGTGTTTGGCCACATATTCTGGGGGTAACCATTTCAAAATATCATCTTGGGAATCATCATTAAACCATTCATCTGTACCAAATTCATCTAATTTTGAAATAACGTGGTCAATAACGTCATATAATGGTTCATTCTTATAATAGATAATAGGTATTGGGACCCCCCAGGACCTTTGCCTGGAGATACACCATTCTGAACGATTATTAATAAAGGCCCTCAATCGGTTAACCCCAATTTCTGGTATGAAATCCACCGATTCTAGTGCCTTTAATGTATGGTTTTTGATTTTGTCAACGTTAATGAACCATTGAGGAGTAGCTTGTTGGATAACAGGAGTCTTGGATCTCCAGTCGTATGGATAATTATGTACGAATTTATAGTCAACCTTGTAAATCATTTGATGTCCAAAGTAAATCTTCAATAATTGCTTGGTGGTTTCTATTTGATTTACAGGAGTCTGAGGGAAATCCTTATTGATGAAGACTCCTTTTTCGTCTACGATAGATTTTATTTCCAAGTTATTTTGAAGTCCAATCAAGTAATCTTCCATTCCATGAGCTGGAGCAGTGTGGACCAATCCAGTCCCAGCAGAATTAGTAACATGGTCACCATGTAAAACTGGACATATCTCATTATTCAAAGGATTTATATATTTCAAATTTAACAATTTGGAGTTGTCAACAGGAAATACTTGATCAAATCCTGGATTCAATGCTTTGATAGACTCTACTAGATCTTGAGCCACAATCACCAGTTCATGACCGTTGGACAATTTAACATAGTTCATGTTCTTATTCATACAAACAGCCTTATTACCTAGCAATGTCCAAGGAGTAGATGTCCAGATTAATAAAGAAGTGTTATCTTCCTGAAGCAAATCAAGTGACTCCAGAGTCAATTTAAACTTCACATAGACGGCTATGGATTTATGTTGTTTATACTCCAATTCAGCTTCTGCTAATGCCGTCTTGGTATCCACTCCATACCAAACCGGTTTCAACTGTCTGGTCAATAAGTTGTTCCGTATAAGCTGTTGGAAGATCGATAATTGGTTGATCTCGTACAGATGATCCATAGTCTTATAGATGTTATGCCAATCTGTCATGATCCCGAATTGTTTAAACTGACGTTTCTGTTTCTCTATCATCTCATTGGCCACATCTCTACTAGCTTTTCTAATCTCCAGGGCCAGTAATCCTGGTTTAGAGACCTTCATTTCGATGGGTAATCCGTGACAATCCCATCCAGGAACATACTCCACAATCTTTTGGTTATACAACATTTCCGATCGGTTTATTATATCCTTTAGAATTTTATTAAGAGCATGTCCGAGGTGTAAGTCTCCGTTGGCGTATGGAGGACCATCATGTAGAACAAACCTTGAGTGGTCTGGCTCACCATTATCTCTAGTTTTCTGCCACTGGTATAAATTATTGGTGGTATCTGTTAATAACTTATCAGCAAACTCACCACTGGGGATCTTGGGACTAAAGCGAGTGGCAGGAAGTTGTAAGGTAGCAGAATAGTTCTTGGTCGAATAATGTCTAGCACCTAAAAGGTGTTGATGCCTAAGGAGTTTGGCTAGTGACATGGTTAACAGGCTTCTCGAGAAGCTTTATGGACCGTTGTTTCGAGAAAAAGGCTCAGGTTTAACGATAGTAGCTGGAAAGGAGAAGTAGAAGTCACGTATATCGACACAAGGTGGTAATAACTGGGGTAATACCTACTAATTATAGGCAGTTGAGACTGCTGAAGATGCGAAATTTTCACTTGAGAAATGCTACGATTCTACAGGTAATTGTAGATAATTCTACACTACAATTCAAAGCATTTGAAACTAAACTTTCATTCACTGTCAAATAAATAAATAATAAATAAATAAATAGGATAAATACAACATTATCTGGCAGAGAACATTACTCTATACAAATATGGGCTTAGGCAATGTTTTTGACCATTTCAATATACTTTTCAGTGGAGAAAGATTTTGGTCTTTCAATTGGTAAACCAATACCTCTATCTAAGATTAATTGAGGTAATACACCGAAAGCTCTTGAAACCCCGAATAAAACGGTATAGAAACTTTCTTCAGTTAATCCGTAGTATTGTAATAATACCCCAGAGTGAGAATCAACATTTGGCCATGGGTTCTTAGTTTTACCGTGTTTGGTTAAGACACCAGGAGCAACTTCATAAATGTTAGAAACTAATTGGAATAATTCATAATCTGGCATATGTTTTAAAGCAAATTCTCTTTGAGCAGTATATCTTGGATCAGTCTTTCTTAAAACAGCATGACCATAACCAGGAACAACTCTACCAGAGTTAAGAGTTTCCCATAAGTATTTTTCAATGTTTTCTTTAGAATAATCATTGTTTAATTCTTCTCTCATTTTAAATAACCATTCTAAAACTTCTTGATTAGCTCTACCATGTAAAGGACCAGCTAAACCATTTAAACCAGCAGCTAAAGATAAGAAAGGAGAAGATAAAGCAGAACCAACTAAATGAGTGGTATGAGCAGAAACATTACCCCCTTCATGATCAGAATGAATGGTTAAATATAATCTCATTAATTCAGTAAATTCAGTATTACCACCAAATCCTAACAAGTTAGCTAAATTAGCAGAATAATCTAAAGAAGAATCAATGGAACCTAATTTACCATCATGGAAAACATTTCTATAAATTCTAGCAGCAATATTAGGTAATTTAGCTAATAATTCAATAGAATCTTCATAAGTATATTCCCAATATTGAGATTTATTAACTCCCTTAGCATAAGCTTTAGCAAATTGAGATTCAGATTCTAAAGCAGTAATGGCAATAGAAAATTGAGCCATTGGATGTAAATTAGAAGGAGATCTATCAATTAAATCTTCAACATGTTTTGGTAAAGCTGATCTAGCAGCTAATTCTTCAGAAAAAGCTTTGGTTTGTTCAACCGTTGGAACTTCACCAGTTAATAATAACCAGAATAAAGCTTCAGGTAATGGTTCATTACCACCTGGAGCTTTTGGTAATTCATTTTGAATATCAGGAATAGTTCTACCTCTAAATCTAATCCCTTCAATTGGATCCAAAACACTACCTTCCCAAACTAAACCTTTAATACCTCTCATACCACCATAAGCTTGTTCTAATAAAACTTCACCAATAACAGTTTTACCATGTTCTTTCTTTAATTGTTTAACTTCTTCAGCTTTTTCTGGTAAGATTTCTGCTAATCTTTGCTTTAAATTTGGTTCAGCAGTAGCATAAGTTCTTAAACCATTTAAAGAAGCTCTAAAAGCAACTTGAGATCTTTTAACTGAGTTAATCAATGACATAATTTTAATAATTCTTAATTAGTCGTCACTAAAAAAAAAATAACGATACAAAAAAGAAGAGGAAAAAAAAAATCAATCCAAAGCAAGAAATTTCACGGGAATTTCATGAGATATTTAAATGATTTTAATTTGATGAAAAAAAATTGGTTAGTGCGGTTGCAACTTCGGGTGCAACCAGTTCGGGTGCAACTGACCGGATACATCACTGGTAACACCACCACCACCATCACCAACACGGCCATCCTACCACCACAATTCTTGGTGGTGGGCCAGGGCACAACAATTTCTGGGGTATTCGGAGCCGGTCAAGCTCCGGGTTGTTCAATGGTTATTGATATCCCTAACCCCCAGACACCAGTTACTATGGAGTTAAGATCTGGGTGGGTGTATGGGGTCGGCAACAGCCAATAGAATTGCGGGCCTGGCGGTGCGGGCACACCGGAGGCCATAAGCAATAGGAAACTATAGGGCCTGGCACCAGTTGGTGTGGGGGGCCGGGTGGTCAGATACCGGGTATGTGATGTTATTGGTGGTGTCGGATTATTGTCAAGAGATTTAGGTTAAGCAGAATGCCTGCAGAGTGCCTGCCGAATGTCTGGTGTGGTTGATGGTGGTTGGTTCATGAGTGGTTGATTTCCATGGATCCCCAGATTTCGGAGTGAGGACGAACACCAAATCTCATTGGCAGGGACAATGTGACGTCAGAGGCCCCGGATGTTTAACCCCGGCACGGGAGCCGAGGCTCAGAGCCAGAGCCACTGTAGAGCTTAGAGCCACTGTAGAGCTTTAGAACCAGTTTTGGTGCCTGTAGAGCTTTAGGACCAGTTCTGGGGCCTGTAGAGCAGGGGCCAGTTCTGGGGCACTGTAGAGCTTTGGGGCATATTCTACGGTCAGTCAACCGGGTGTCACGGCTCAGCTGCCCCTGGGGATTCATTTCGTGGTTCATTTCGTGGTTTTCACAGTTTGGTGTCAGGTGTTTCAGTTGGTGTCACACACCACGTCGCTGCCGTGGGTCCATTGCGCATCCGGCTGGGCCTAGGGCCGGCCCCCACCGCACGGCCACCACCGCTGCCATTGTGCTCACCTCTGCTCATCTCTTCTCTCTCTGCTCATCTCTGCTCTCTGCTCTCTCTGCTCTCTCTACTCTGCTCCTATCCCATCCATCTAATGTTCTCCAGAATCATAGGTAACATCTTTATATCCTCCCTAGATGCAATCGACCCCAATTCCCTCGCCTCCCATAACATATCCCACATTTTATCGGTAATCCCAGGCCCATTACCTCCCATTATCTCCTCCTATAATCACCTCCAAATCCCCATCAATGATGATAATTGCACCAACCTTCTCCATTATGTTCCAGAAGCTTTCAGATTCATTAGCACCGGGTTATTTGAAGACCCAAACACCTTCAATGGAAGAATCCCTCATAAAGGTGCCGTGTTGATCCATTGTCATGAAGGACTAAGCAGAGCTGTGGCAGTTGTAATATGCTATTTAATTAAATGTTACCACTTGAATCTCCAACAGGCCACCTATGCTGTGAGTCGTAAACAGCAAATTAATATAAATAGTCTGTTTATGACCCAACTACAATTATTTGATAGATGTAACGGTGATTTGGTTGCCAATGACCACATGTATAGAGAGTTTTTATTTGACTTCTATGAACATAAAGATCCCAAATGGGTGCTAGACATGTTCCAACAAGATATTCATAGCTATAGGCAGTTGGGGGGTGATGATGCTGGCGATACTGGTGATGCTGTGCCTTCTACTACTGGTTCCTCTGCTGACAAGACCTCGGTGCTCAGATGCAAGAAATGCAGGGAATCCTTGGGAAAAGGATCACAAATACTAAATCATTCAAAGCCCGACCAAGCATCTCATCAGTCTAAATTCTATAAAAAATCAGGTAATTATATCTACGCTAGTGAAAAAGCATCGATAAATTGTTCTCATTACTTTTTACAGAATCCTTTAAATTGGATGAATCTTGGTAAGGGTGAAGACTTGGAAGGTAAATTGAATTGTGTAAAATGCAACTCAAAGATCGGTGGTTATAGTTGGAAAGGATCCAGATGTTCTTGTGGTAAATGGATTGTACCGTCTTTTCATTTGCTGACTTCAAAGGTTGATTATATGAGGATATAGACACTTTATAATGTACATTCAATCCAGTTCATCGTCAAGTACCATATCTTCCTCTTGTTGTTGTCCGGATGTTTTATCGGCTTCGTTGGTGTCTGGGCCCGGCCCTATGCTGGTGGCATTGGTACCACCCGAAGCATTGGTACCACCCGAAGCATTGGTACCACCTGAATTTATCGTATTAGCACTGGCAGCCGTGCCCGTGAGGGTCGGTACCGGTCCCCCCACATGGCTGTTACCTGCACCATCACCTGCTAGGAACCCAGGACTCTGTGAATGGTCATTCTGGTACTCCACATCTTCCGCCATAAACCCTTCATCTTCGTTGGCTTGGCTCAATGGTGCGTCTTGTGGTTGTACCTCATCAATATCAAAATCAAAATCATCACTGTTATCCAAATCATAATTAGGTATATCCTCATCAATATCATTCTGTCGAGATAGTATCATTCCTTCCTGTCGGGACGGAGTGTCTGTAGCTTCTAATCCTAATTCAGAGGCCTGAAGCCCCTGATCCTGTTGGATATCGGTGGTGATATGGTCATTCTCTATTGCTTGAATAGCACTCTGATCGGCCAATAAGGTTCTATCGAGCTCCAACTGCTCCATGGTCTTACTGACCCCAATGGGCCTTAGGCTCTTATAGCCATAATATCGAATCATCCCCAATTTATTCAATTTTACTTGTGTCAAAGCCGAAATATCGTGGTCGTTTCGATTGTGGTTGTTGTTGTGGATCATGGATAATTTCGAGGCTCCGGGGAATTCCGGGGAATAGGCATTTAATGGAGGTTGCTGTTGTTGATAGATATCGTTCTGTTTATCATTCCATAGCTCATAGTAGTTGTTAATGTTAAAGTTAGGAGAGTACATGGCGTACAACCTGGTGGTGGTTGGTGATAAAATAATGCGTTTGCAATTCGCGTTGCTGCAAAAAAAACTGGCTGTGGAAATTGGGTCCTACAGATTTCTATATATGGTACTAGTCCTCGTCTGAGTCAATGATATACTCTTCCAACACCTTCTGGTGATCATGTTCTCTACCTCTCATGGGCCATAACATCCCTTCTCCCTTTACCCCATTCATGCTAACCATACAACCATAGCAGACATCAAGATCAGAAGTATTGAACTGTACTGGCTCAATTCCACTGGCTGCTAATGACTGTTGGTATTGTTGAAAATACAGTAACTCTTCGTCTGTTTGCAAAGCAGCTGGTTCGTTTTCTGTGATCTTATTCAACCAATATTTAGGGGACTGGTAGATTACTTGGTGACATATGGCACATTGGGGGTTACGGTTATCCTCTATAAACCTGCTAGGAGCCACAAGCTTTTCAGAGATTTTGACCACGGTGGGGATGGTAGATGAGTAACCATTCACTTCGATCTGCTGTAAGTATTTATCGGTCAACTGGTTGACGGTCAAGTTTTTGTTGATAGTCGACAAGAGATTATGACCTTGCTGATGGACTGGTAGTACCATATCACTCAAGTCATTGATCTTGTTGTAGTATTCCAACTCGTTGTCAAACAATTCCCTCATGGGGTGCTTGATGTATAGTCCATTGATCACAGTATCATTGAGCTTTTCGTTGATGTTACTGCCTCTTCCCTTGATGATATTCGATAAACTAATACTTGATAATTTGGTCATGGAATGGCCATAGATGATGGTTCCACACCCCAACTCCTGTGCTTGTTGCATTATTATATCGGTATAAATGATCTCCAAAAAGTCCTGCAATGACGATTTATTGGGTATCAACTCCATAATGTCTTGCATGGTATAGTGTTTGTCGTGCTGTGTGTGTTCATCCTCCATCAAGATATTGAACTTCTTATCCACATTTAGCCTTCGTATGTTTCTGCCCAGAAGCACACTGTTAACGTCAACCACCCGGTACTTTAGTCTTCCTTGGTAGTGTTGTTTTACCGTGGTTAAATGCTGTTTGATGTCCAGTTCATTGTCCAATTCATTAATGTTCAATACCATCATCTCGAATCCTTGCTTGCCAAAACTTTCCAGTTGTCCCTTCAAAAGCTTCACTAGCATGTCCAACAACGCCAACGTGCTGGTGTTCCCGTTGTAGGCCATCAATATCTTGTGCATTCCGTGTTTGGAGTTGGCTTTATAGATGTCTGCTTGCAACAGTTTGCGTAGTCTTCCACTTACAGATCGGGTGAAACACTCATTACACATGGATTCCTTTCGATTTAAAATCACTGCTGGGGTTGCAGAACACTTCTGACAGATGGTATCTGTATTTTCTGGTAGGATTTCGATCATTTTGGGTCCTGTAGAGCTGTGGGTATTACGAGATGCCCTGCGATGAGATGAGATTATCACCGTCTGCCACAAGGCAAAAAAACTGCGATCGTGGCCCCGGGAATTTGGTCCTCTGCAGTAACCATGGCACCACCTTCTGATAGCACTGACAAGTTTGATACTGGCAATGGCCCTGACAATGGCACCCCAACTGATACTCCTGCTACTGACAGTTCTGCAAAAGTCGCCGGTAACCCGTCAGACTCGGTAAAAGATCCTGTTTTAAAGGGGTCTGCAGAACCATCAGATGCTGTCCCCACCAACAAAGCAGAGGTGGATTTCACTAAAGGAGGAGTAGAAAACTATAAATTCTACCCAGATAACCCTGAAAACCACCGTCATAAGTATAGGTGGGTCCACAAAGAACCTACCAAATTCTACGATCCCTGTGAAGAGAGTAGACAAGCCTCTATCAATTGTGTGTTGAGAAACCAGGAGGATCGTTCGGTGTGCCAGGACTTTTTTGATGCTTACAAGGAGTGTAAGAGGGACTTTTTCAAAAAGAGAAGAGAGGATAGAGTGCAAGGAAAAGGGGGATGGGGGTTCTGGTGAGTGGGAATTACTTGTAAATAGATTTAGTAGGTATTAAATGAAAGGTAATTGATTTCATAAGTCGTAGGTGCATTGGTGATTATAAATACTATCATAGAACCGAAAGGGTTTGGTATCATGTAGATTATAAAACCGAAAAGGTTTGGTATCCACCTCCACTAGAGTATTTATTCTTGTTGCCTCTAGTGGGTTGTATGCACAAGCAGTCATCATAGTCATCATATGTGAATTCGTTAGCATCTGTGGAGGTTCCTTTGAGGTGCTGGAAACCAAACAGATCAAAAGCATTGAGGGTATTATCATTACGTTCGTTGGTATTTGGTCCGGGTCCAAAATTGCCAGTCGTGTTGGTGTTGGGGTTGGTATAAGCTGAGGAGTAGGATTGGGATGCATTGGAGAGATTATGGTTAGCAGTGGTATCAATACTCGACAATGATTCTTGTTCACTGTTGATTTCACTATTGATATCTTCATTCCGGGTTCTGTCATTCGATTCGGGTCTTAATTCCCCAAGAAGATCACTTCCATCTGTAAACCCTACATTATCTTGATCCTCACCTCCGTCACTACCACTGTCTTCGTGGGGATTATTCGCTCCAATGTCATGTCTACCAATTCCAATATTGAAGAACTCTTCTTCATCCTGTCCATCATCATCGGTATCATCGACCTCCAAATCATCTTCAAAAGTTTCATCATCTCCTTCCTCGTAAGAGTCATCGTCCCAATCTTCATCATCCCCACTCATTTCACTATCACTGGGGGCTCTAGTAAAGTTAAATAATTCATTAAACCTATGGGTATAAAGTTTGCGATTACTCTGACATCGAGCCTCTGGGGCTGTCAATATCTTGGTATTGTATAATTCCCATGTTCCTGTCTTTTTATTTAATGAATTTATCAAATACAAAGCATCATCTTTGTTGGTGTCAGCAAATTTTTTGTTTATTTTGGAGTACAGCTGTTTGAAGTTTGTCAAGTTAATTAAAGGTGATAGCTGAGTAAATAAATATTCAAGGACACTGTTTATCAATGAAAGCATAGGAAGACGTAAATCAAATAAATTGTAGTTTAGTTTTAAATTGGTCAAACAAGGGTTATTGTATTCATGAATTGTAGTTTCGGGGCTGTCGAAAAATTTAACACAGCCATTTTTACAACTGATGAAATTAATTATTAACTTAACCAACTTTAATTCAAAGCTTGATGATCTTGATTTGACATTTTGCATTAAACCGGGAGAGAGAACTCGGTTAAAGGTATCATTTAATTTCCCACCTTGGTTAATCAAATTGTTCAATTTATTGTCGTGGGTTTCGTTTGTCTTCTTGCCTTTGGGTGTAGAATTCGAATGTTTATGGTCTTGATAATTAAACTTTTTCAAAAAGACCAACAAAGTATACGCCGTGTAAAAATCTGATAAAGAATCACGGATTTGTGAAGGAAGTTTTGAAGGATTATTATGACCCATAATAGGGGACATTAATTTGATAATGAACTGACTAATGATTAATTTGAAAGGAGATAGATGTAACCATTTAATCATTTGTAAATAAAGCTTATGTTTATCTAACTTCAATAGTTTGTGATTTTTATCATTGGTAAGAGTAAACTTGTTATCTAAATTCAAAAATCGGAGGTCATTATTAACAAAGTCCACCTCCTTACCATCATTAATATCAAACTTGAAGATGTTTGATAGTAGAGCTTTGTCAAAAGCAGCTGTTTGAGAAACCTGTTGAGCATTTAAATAATCTATCAATCGATGAAATAACTGAAACTTTTGAATTAAATGGGGATTTCTGAGGGAGTGATAATCTGGTACCAAATAAAACATAAACTTTTGAAGATTATCAAGATAACTAGTGTTCTTAGAATCGATTTGTGGCAACACTGATAAAGTAAAATTTAAAGCCCCATTAGTCTTGATATCAGTCAAGATTAAATTGATCAGAAAATCATCCTTGAAACTATCAAAACTAGACCCAACTGAAAAAAACGAATTATGATTAAGTAGCTCAGGGCTAATTAATCGAGGATTGGTTATTTTACCCGTCATGTTTCCAGAAGTCAATTGACTGCCCCTCTTAGATTGATACCCTCGTTTCCCAACTCGTTGTCTTTTCTCAGGCATTTCATTATCACCGTGTTTTCTCTTAGTGGTAGTCAGCAGTGGAAGACTCTCCAGGTTCTCAGCCCTCTGGTTCTCAAATAGGATCATATCCAAAGTATCATTAAGATCATTTATTGAGATCTTATCGTTATAATGGTTTATGTAACAATCAAACAACGGACACTCTTTGTCATGTAAAGAATCGTGTAATGGTTTCAATGATTTCAAAAACTTGTTATAATGAGAGAAAAACCGGTTGCAAACATTGTGAAATGTAGTCAACTGAGGATCAGTTAAAGAATCAGCATCAAGGCATCCTCTTTGAGACCGGAAAAATTGCTTTCTTCTAATGGCATTTTGACGAGTCAACGTAACAGGAGCCAAGTCATATCGTCTTGAAAATGTCCTTGATGGTCGGTAACGAAGATTACTTAGACGTGTATGAGGAGGAAATCTTCCGTAGTAATCGCCAGATTGGTGATCTGTCTGATCATGGTCTTCCAAATCATGAATATGAATGTTTCTTATTTCTATGGGGATTAGTTCATTTCTGATATAGTAGTTTTCAGCGTCGGCGTCGGCATCAGCATCGGCATCAGCATTGGCATCAATGGAGTCTCCAATAATATCTCCAGCAGTATCACCAGCACTGTATTCAACGGCACCTGCAACCCTCTCCCTATCATTAATGCTCCGATAAGGACGGCCCGTGCCGTGTTCGGAATCGCTCATGGTCCCAAAATTTAACTGGCGTATGTGGTGGTTGATAAGATTGATTTGCTGGTTGGAGTCTAGTTCATGTAAGTAATGAGAGATGATATTGATAAAATTCAATCCGTTAGGACTAGAAGGAGGTGGCATATTATAATCGCGAGTGTTACAGATTGAGCATAAAATAAAGGGGAGCTGCGGCTGGAGCTGCGGCTGCTACCGGGCGCCGGGCCTGGCCCTGGCTGCGGGAATCGGGGCCTGGCACGGGCCCGGCACTGCGCTGCACTGAATTCGATGTCTATGTCGGGTGCGCTCTCGTTGGCGGCTGGCTCGCGACATTATCTACACTATAACCTTAAAGTATGTTTCGGGTGCAAATGCGACAGACAATGGGCCGGCTGGCACCGCAGTGGGCCGAGATTGGTACGGTGTCGGCCCCGGCGGTGGTTGCACCCATGCGAATACCACAGTAATACATAATTCTCCCTTACTCCTATTGTCTGTTCCAACTCTGTTGAAACGCAGCCACGTCAACGCCGCCAAGCCGCCCCTCTGCATCGTCACCCGCCGTCTGGTACCTCCCCTAGCCCCCTAAATCGTCCCTATCGTCCCACTGGTTAACCCGTCTGGACATCTCCCATGAAAATTTTTTCGGTTGCCGCACGCTCTTCTCACTTTATCCCACGATAAACATAAACATCTTGAAGTGTCTAAGTATAATCTCCCGACCCATTTTGTTTTATACCCTGGTGTATCTGTACCGTTTCGTACTAGTGTAAACTTAATCATCCAGGCCGTGCTGCTGCCCTGGAAATATATCCATATCCTATCCAAGTGATATCAAATATTACAACCTCCTCGTTATGCCAGGTCCCTCAAATATTTATCTTTGTATTAAACAATTCAACTCTCGGCTCGGGGACGAGTTAAATCTAAAAGTCGGTGATAAAATTGAAGTATTGGCTGATGATTCCGAATATAATGATGGATGGTACATGGGGAAGAACTTGAGTAACAATGAAGTTGGATTATACCCCAAGACTTTTACTCAAGAATTGGTTGATGAAACTAATTCCCAACCAAATCTATTGAGGTCCCGGTCAAGGTCTAGACGATTTCCTTCGAATTCGAATCCTCCATCGAATCCTAATTCTAATAATACCTCTCCTACCATTAATAAGATATCTGAAATTGCTAATACATTTGAGAACTTATCGATTAAACCTAATGATGGTAATGATAAGAAAAAGAATAAAGATAATGATCAATCGGTAAATAAAACCATGAATGATATAGATCGAGCATTACAAGAATTACAATCGGATTCTTTTGTAAATAATAGTGATCATCAAGATTCTAGTTTTATGAGTAATGGAAGATCTCATCAACGTACTACTTCAAATGTTTCTTTAACGGAAGATTTAAATCCTAAAGATGCTATGAAATGGACTCCTAAACAAGTTACGTCTTATTTTGCTCTTGGGTTAGGATTTGATGCTAATATTGCTGGTAAATTTGCTAGACATAAAATCACTGGGGCTATTTTGTTTGAATTAGATTTGGCTCATTTAAAAGAATTGGATATAGATTCTTTTGGTACCAGATTTGAAATTCATAAAGAAATTGAAAACTTGAAGAAAATTGTTGATGGTCATGAACAACAACAATCAAATAATAATGATATATCTGGTCTTGCCCCTCCTCATCATCCTTCTCAACCTCAAACTCCTAATTCCAACATCAGTTCAGATTCCAATGCTCATGATAATGATGTCATTAAGAAATCGGATGGTACTTCTATTTCAAATCCTTATGGACATTCTCGTAAAAAATCCCAATCTTTAGAAAATTTACATCAACTTCTGACTCCAGTTCAAAATTATCAGAATAAAGATTATAATTCTCCAAATCTTGATAAAAACTTTAAATTTGGGGGCCAAAGAGATAATGATATTTATAAGAATAAGTTTGGTAGTACTTCAGTTTTAGCAGCTCCTTCCAATGCTGGCTTTGGGAATAGTAGACCCGCTTCTTCTGTTTATGATCAATCAATTCATTCCAGAAATCATAGTCGAAATATTTCAAATACTTCTGATCAACCTTATGGTCATACTCGTAACATTAGTCGTTCTCATAATCGTACTCCTAGTGGTAATGTAAATCATAGAAGGCATAGTTCAATAATATCCAATGACAGAACTCCTGGTGGTAGAGCTGGCGATCATCACCATAGGCATAGTTCCTTGTTCCTGTTTGCATCTAAAGGAGCTGATGACATCGATAATAAGAAATACTATGATAAGAAACAAGATAAATTAATATCACCAGCTAAAATCAAACATTCCAGTTCAAATCGTCACCATAGTGACGATCATGATGATAATAAACTCGTTGGTCACCAAGATGATGATACTCCAAATGGAGATCAATACGATAATGAACCAGTAGATATTGATCAAGTTCAATTTTCCCCTAGAAAACTGAAATCAATTAATTATAAGCTTGATGAACCTAAAAAGATTGATTTTAAAGATGAGAAACGGTCTATATCCGATTCGGCCAATTTGACTCATGATGGAAATGGAAACATGTCTAGTCCAAATTCTAATTCTAATACTCCCAAGAATAATATTTCAAGGTTTAAAACCTTGAGGACTGCTTCTACTAATAATTTTAAGAATTTGACCACTTCTAAAAAACTGAAAACAAGTGCATTCCAAGAAGGTATCAGACATATTACTCCTGATGAAGCTATAAAAACTGCTAATTATAGTGGATTTATGTCTAAAAGGTCAGGAAATAATTTGAGTTGGAGATCAAGATATTTTACTTTACATGGAACTAGATTGCTGTATTTCACATCATTGAAGGATAAGAAAGAAAAGGGATTAATTGATATAACTGCCCATAAGGTCATTCCGATAAATTCTGAAGGAGAAGATAAATATGTTGCATTGTATGCTGCATCAACTGGTTTGGGAAGATATTGTTTTAAGATAGTCCCTCCTGCACCAGGTTTTAAGAAAGGATTAACATTTACCCAACCAAAAACCCATTTTTTTGCGGTTGAGACTCAAGATGAAATGAGAGGTTGGTTAAAGGCACTTATGACATCTACAATTGATATAGATGATTCAGTTCCAGTAGTATCGAGTTGTTCAACTCCAACAGTGACTTTATCTAAAGCACAAGAATTATTGGCTAAAGCACGGGAAGAAACTAAGTTGAAAGATGAAGAAATCAAGGCTAAAGGATTTTTAGGTGATTTCAACAATTTTGGAGGTGATGAATTTTCAGAAGCCCAATTGACTTCTTTTATTGGAAATTATACGTTAGATCCTAATAGTTCTGGAGAAAATAGTCCAGTGGTTGAATCATTAGAAGAAAAATCAAACTTATCAAGTCAACCATACACAAATTCTAATGTGAATACCCCTAACATAGGTACTGGAACCAGTGGTACTAGTAGTGCAGCAGGATTTTCTACCGTCCACGGAGCTCCTATACATGGATCTACCACTTCCCATGGAGATGGATTCAGTGATTCCACCTCATCGATAGGAATGAATGTTAATGGCAATCATCCTAAATTAAGTATTGATACTTCCGGTAGACCATCAAGCAGAGGACCAACAACTCCACAAGCTAATAATAGTCAAGGTGGATTCGCTTCCCCATATTTATTAGCATCTGGATTATTATCTCCAAGACTGAATAGTGGTAATATATCACCATCAATCCCACCACCTATTCCCGATGATGATATGAATCATACAATTAATTCTGGTACTGGTACTAGTATTTCCAATAATTCTAATTCCAATTCTAATCCCGGTAATACTAATATCACCTCCAATATATCGACTCCAATCGAACAAGGCCAAGGCCGTGAATATTTCCCCGAATTTGAATCGAATGAATCAACCCCAAAACTGTTGTTTAGTAATAACAACGAACGTGTTAGCGGTGGTTCCAATGCTAACACCACTGCTCAATCCAATGCGGGCTACTCGAATGCTAGTCACTCGAATGCTAGTCACTCCCATAGTGGCCAATATAACCCCGTCAAGAAGAAACGTCACTCAGAGAAGATGTTGGCTTACAGCAGCGATGGATCTGGGAATCATACGTTTTATATACAACCTAAAAAGTATTAAAAAAATTTTTTTTTTTTTCTATATATCTTATTGTATAATTGTTGGAGTAAATAGGAAAGAGCTTTATTCGTTATATAGGCTTAATGTATTATACCATGTTAGCACCACCATCATTATGTCATTATTGCAGCCCCACCGTCTTCGCGATTTTGATCTTGTGTAAACGGACTCAAAACAACAAGGCTCAAACATCTGACAGCACTAATAGTTGCAGAATTTAGGACCATGCTTGATCAAGCAGCTGTGATTCAACAGCAGTTGAGATCTATCATTATCCACTCGTTGGATACTTATAATTATAATAACGCAGAGTTTGCCAGTGAAAGATTGTTGGCTCATAATGGTGATGATGTTGATTCCGTATACCTTTATTGCTTAGTCCTTTTCCGTCAAAAGAAGTATAAATCATGTTATAACCGGTTGGTGGATTGCCAGAATGATCACTTGGGGTGTGCTTATTTGTTTGCTAGGCTGTGCTTGCTGTTGAAGAAATATAAGGAAGGGATCTTTCAATTGTTGAAGGTTAATTATTTGTACAATGATTCGAATATCTCCGGTGTTCACGGGAGATCTGCTGCTGGAATGGGTGCTAACGGAATGGGGTCTAGTGCCAACGAAATTGGATCAGCAGCTTACGGAGGTAGTAATGTTCATTACTTTGCTACTCCACACGCTCGATATAATTATGAATTTAACAGATCAATTTACGTGGACCTGTCAAGTGTTTATCATCTATTGGCTGATTTGTATACTCATACAGGGGACACGAAACTGGCATCTTTGAATTATATCTATTGTTTGAAATTCAATCAATTTGATTTCGAAGCCTTTCAAAAGTTATGTCGATTAGGAGTGGATGTCAAGGTGAAGGCATTATTTAAATCAAATTTTAATTTACTTGATGAATTGGATGCAAATTCTTCCAATAATGTATTACCACAAGCCCAACAAACAGGCCAGCCTCAATCACAACTACCTGCTCAAACTCAAAATTCATCTATACCATCTAATGCTAATATGAGCCCTAATAATCCATTTCAAAATTTCACTGGTCACCCTGATGATTCATTTGGTTTATCAACTCCTCGAATAAAGTCTACCATGATGCCAAATGCTCCTTTGAGAAAACTGAATACCGTTGACAGCTTATCTAATCGATTTGAATTCACCAAACCTAATTTCCCTCATGATAAGAAACGAGAGAGTACTTATTCTAAAATAACTTCAAGATTAATTTCCCAGCCACAACAGTCAAGTGATAAAACTCGGCCAAATGGCTTGAAGCGGAACAATTCCTTCTCTAATAATAATAATGGAAACCCAACCTCTGCTGGCACTGGAGCTAATGGTATAGCTAATGGAAGTAGTTCTGGTGCCGGAAGTGCCAACGGTAATTCAAAGCACAATGGAAATAATACCAATGGTAATGACAATAAATCATTTTCTTATTCTAATTATAAAGAAATGGAAAGCAGTAATAACTATTTATTACAACTATACTTGGTATTTGCCAAAAGTTTTAAATGTTTCAGTAAATATGATTGTTATAAGGCGATTAGAATCCTTGAGTCTTTATCGGAACAAGAGAAAAATACCCCATGGGTTTTAAGTAAGTTGGGGAGATTACATTATGAAATTGTTAATTATAAGCAGTCAGAGTATTTTTTTGTGAAATTAAGACAATTGGATCGGACTCGATTAGAAGACATGGAGTACTATTCTACCTTATTATGGCATTTGCATAAGAAGATCGAATTAACCTATTTAGCCAATGAGTTATATGAATTGGATGATAGTAATGCGATAACCTGGTGTGTGATAGGAAACTTATTTTCATTAACACGGGAACCAGATGAAGCCATTAAATGTTTTAACAAGTCTATTAAATTCGATGACAAGTTTACCTATGCTTATACCTTAAAAGGACATGAATATTTCGGAAATGATAACTATGAAATGGCTTTGGAGAACTTCCGGATCAGTTTATTGATAGACCCAAGACACTATAATGCATTATATGGAATTGGAATGGTATACATAAATTTGGGAGACTATCAGAAAGCAGACTATCATTTCCGAAAAGCAGTGTCAATTAATCCTATCAATATTATATTGATCTGTTGTGTAGGAATGGTACTAGAAAAATTAGGAAAGAAGAATTTAGCATTAAGACAATACGAATTGGCCACCAAATTACAACCATTAAATCCATTACCAATATTTAAAAAGGCTCAGTTGTTATTTACTATGCAACAATTTAAACAGTCCCTACAATTATTTGAAGTTTTGAAGGACTTGGCTCCTGATGAGGCGTCGGTGCATTTCTTATTGGGTCAACTATATAACATTCAAGACGATAAGTTCCAGGCCATCAAAGAGTTTACCATTGCTTTAAACTTGGATCCAAAAGGAAATTATTTGATCCGAGAAGCCATGGAGTCGTTGCTGGAGAAGTAAGCAAGAACAGACTATATAACAAAATAATTACACACTACACAAGAACTTTACACTCTACGCAAGAACTACACAAGAACTGTATCCAAACCACACAATGTCTTTAAACAATGCTACCAAGAGTCTCCCTCGTCGCATAACCCCTAACACGCTGCTGCGGATTCTTACTTCCTCATCTCCACCATTATCGCGGTGTGGCTGCGTCCACGATCAACCGAAAACCATTTTTCAACCGTGTCACCCAACGTCCTTCTTCACAAAGTGTGACACTTGGCTGCACTGATTACTCATTGATCCTGGTTTGGCTGCTTATAGATAGTGGAGTTGTTTGGCTTTGGATTGGTTTACTTTTGGGTTTGTTCAGCTTCCTGTGTGAGTTGTTTAGAGCATCCTTGTAGTTCTTTTTTTTTTCATCTGTGTTCATTGAATTCATTTTATTTTATTTTTCCCTTACAATTCTTTAAAGACACTCTGTTGTCCTAAAAAGTTATTGGCTACCTTGTGCTTGCATTGAACGTCAAAAACCAATACCATGAAGATATGGGGGATAATTGGATACTTTATAGTCATAGGAATCGTATTATGGCAGATCCGATCTACCGATTTTGGATTAAAACCTAGATACTATAAAAAGGGAGATAAAGTCGATTTATTGGTTAACAAAGTAGAATCGGATCATACTCAATTACCGTATGGTTACTATGATTTGAAGTTTGTGTGTCCTCATTCGCAGGGTAAGAAACCATTACATTTATCATTAGGAGAAATCCTTAGGGGAGATAAAATATGGGAAAGTGATTATAAATTACAATTCGGAAGAGATGTAGCATGTACTCGATTATGTGATTTTAATGCTAAAGAGCCCCAAATTAGAATGGCTGATAATCTTATTAAAAATGGGTATGTAGCTCATTGGTCTATTGATGGGTTACCAGGTGCTACCACATTTGTATCTAATAACAAGAACTCCAAATATTATGCAGCAGGATTCCCATTAGGATTTTTCAAAGATAATATGAGTTATTTATATAATCATTTTATGTTGGTTATACGATATCATACTGATAAATCCAATCCTACTTTACATACTATTGTAGGATTTGAAGTTTATCCCAAGCTGGTAATTGATGAAACTTGTCCTGGTTCTTCTAAAACTTATGAAAACTTGCCTTTATCATTGAAGAAAACTTCTAAAGGTGAAGTACCCAAATTAAGAATCCCATATACATATTCGGTATATTGGAGAGAAGATAATTCGATTGATTATGACCATAGATGGGAACTTTATTATGAAAATGATCATAATAAGTCTTCCAATAGAGTTCATTGGATTTCTTTCTTTAACTCCATTGTATTACTTTCTTTGGTTACTTTAGTCACGACCATAATTTTGATTCGTTTACTAAAGACTGATATGAAATCTAATAATAATCCTGCCACTACTTTACCTTTAAGTAATAATTCAAAAGAATCACTTCCATCATCTTCATCTGCTGATTCTTCTCCTACTAGTTATAATTTTAACCATGATAATGGTGATTGGAAAAACTTACATGCTGAAGTCACCAAGAGACCACCTCATGCATTATTATTGTCTATTGTAGTATCCAGTGGTCTTCAATTGATGATTGCTACTATCGGAGTGATTGCTGCCATCATAATAAAGACTCAATTCGAATCTGAAAATGCTAGAGGTCTTCAATTTAATAATTATCAAGGGGCCTTAACTTCTTTTACTTTATCATGTTTTGTGTTATCAGGAATCATTCCATCATTCTTTGGAATTATTCTTTATAAAATCTTCAATAACGATAATTTGAATCTAAAATATCCAAATAATGTAACTCATAAATTATCTATGGTTTTCAGTGGGTTTTTACCTTGTTTGGTATTATCATTTACGTTATTTTTTAATTTCTTTGTGTTTGCTAAAGAATCCTCTAATGCTTTACCATTTGGAACTATAGTGGTGTTGTTATTACTATTCTTTGTTATTGTGCTACCATTGGGATTAATCGGTGGTTATTATGGTAACAGAACCACTTTTAATGAACGGTCGTTCTTATTATATTTTAGTAAAGCAAAAGATGATTATGTTTATGATAAAGGAGGATTAATGGCTAAATCTAATACTAATAAAAAGTTTTCTTTTGGAAAATTAATCAAAAACTCATTCTTTGTCATGGTCATTTATGGATTGATCCCCTTTGGGGTTGTGTATGTGGAATTGTCATTCATATTCAATTCTATTTGGTTAGAAAAGACTACCTTCTATTACATGTATGGGTTCTTGTTTTTAACTATTGTCATGTTAACTATTATTGTGTGTGAATCAAGTTTGATCGGAATCTATATAAACCTTGTGGTTGATAATAATCCTAATTGGCAATGGTTATCATTTAGAATTGGTTCCAGTGTGGGATTGTACATTTATGGATATTCATTTTATTATTTTTTCACTCATTTACATGTCACTGACTTTGTAAGTATTTTACTATACTTTGGTTATATGGGACTCGTGTCATTATTGATTGCCATTGCATGTGGGTCCGTTTCAGTCTTGACGGGATTAATTTTTATTAGAAAGATTTATGGATCAACAAAAGTTGATTAGTTCTAGATATTTTTATTTTTTCTCTTATTATTATTACCTTTTCTTCTGTAACTTTACCAATGTACAATTAATTTTCTACAAGGGAATTATAATTTAATTTTTATTTGATGTATATGATATATAGAAGAGAATCTATTTCAAGTTATGAATGGGACAAGATCGTTAAAAGCAAAAACCTTAATCTAATGAAGAAGCACCAGTAATAATATCAACTAATTCATTAGTAATAACAGCTTGTCTAGTTCTGTTATATAAGATAGAGTAAGAACTAATCATATCACCAGCATTCTTGGAAGCATTATCCATAGCATTTCTTCTAGCAGAAATTTCAGAAGCATAACCTTCAGCCATAGCAGTTAATAAAGAATTAGCTAAAGAAAATTCGGCTAAAGTTTCAGTAGAATCTTCATTTTCTAATTCATATTTAGATAAACCAGGAGCTTTTTCAATGGCATCACTAGCAAATACAGAAAAATTATCAGGTTTAAAAGAAACACCACTAACAAATTTGTTATATAAAATTTCAGTGTTTTCATATTTACCTAATTTTGAAATTTCATCAGCAAGTAAAGAAACTTCATGAAAAGTTGGAGCTTCTTTACCAACTCCATTAAAGGCTAATCTTAAATGTTCACCATGAGTTCTTAATAATTGAGTTCTAACTTTATCCCCTACAGTAACAATATCAGCTTTACCATTTAATTCTTCAAATCTTCTTCTAGCAGCTTTAGAAATTTGAGAGTGAATAGATCCACATAATCCTTTATCAGAAGATACCACCACTAATAAAGATTTATTTTCACTTTCTGGTTTTTCTAATTCAGCATTTTCATAAAAATCAGAATCGGATTTGTTGAAAACTCTTGAAGCTTCCATGGCTCTTTGAGCTTTATTTAATCTGGTAGAAGCAACAATTTTCATGGTGTTGGTGATCTTTTCGATATTTTTAATCGATTTCAAACGATCTTCAATTTCACGTAAAGTGGCATAGTTTCTACAGTTGTTAGTACAGGCAATGATGAATCCGGAGGTCCCTGTTGTCTGAGCTGTTCCCATTGGCCATCATTAGAAGCCATAAATGCTGGTGATTGTTGGATAATTGTAGTGGTGATTGTGGTTGGTGATCGCTGTCGACACCACATTTATACCGTGATTCATTGATGGTTCCCGGGCCATTAGCTCTTATGGAGGGAACAGGAGAGGAGCTCTTGAGTGGGAGAACAATCTATACATACCTTACTCCGGAACGAGCAACTTGATTAACACCTAAACGAAACATCTTGATTGATAAACGTTGGTCTAAAGAAGGTGAAATCTTTTTTCACCATTCGGGTTTCTCAACGTTGACAATTTTTCATTGGCTGCGAGCTGGTGGTGGGTGCACGTCGCGGACGCTTGGTACCACCAGGCAGGTCCCACCGCGGGCCTAGGGCGAGAGCGGCGGGAGAAAGGGCCAGGTGAGTGAGAGGTAGGCCGAGAGGTAGCGCGAGCCATGTGGCGAGAGCCGGCGCGACAACGACGAGCGCTGGTGCGACAGCTGGTACCAGGCCGTGCTAGCACCGTGGCAGGTCTGGGTCTGGTCTTAAGTCATGTTTCTATTATTCATGCTAATTATACACGCTAATGAGTAGGATCGTTCTTCTGGTACCCCAAATATCCCTGTAATGGTGGGGTTTCAATCATCTTCATATACTTGAATATCAATGGTCTACAGTTCTTTTGGGCATCTTCTCCGTGGTATCTCTTACATTTTCTTAAAGCATCGTGAGTAACCTTGATTTCCAAGGCCTTGATCCATTGTTCTCTGGTCATAGAGGCTCTAGCCTTCTGAACTTGTCCTAAATTGTCATAATCTATATCATCGAAAGATACCAAATCTGGTCTTTTATGGTTTTCATAGGAGCCTAGAACAAAAGAAAATCCGGTTAGTAATCGAACGGTTATATTCCATTATATAAGTTAAACTCATATCGATGGTTAGTTGGTGGTTGTAGCGTTAACATACCCATAGTTACAATTACCTTAAATCTAACTGGTTCATCAAAAGTTTTCTGGTGAACTTTGGTTTTCCTGAGGGCTGAGGAAAAGACGGTTGGTACACGCCGGCGCGCCCACCAGTTGGCCAGAGATTTTCAGGTTGGTGCTTTTAGACACAAGAAAGACCGTTACACGATGGGGAAAGAGGCAGAAGATCGGAAGAATGAAGTTATTCCTGCAGTGGTAAATGATCCTATAGTGATCAATGGGAAATATATTGCCTATGCCCATGGATTTTTTGCATATCTGGCATTTTTTGCTGCGTTGATCGTGGGGTGTTGGCTTCATTATTATAAGATTGTTAAGAATTCTTCCTTTGGATATCCTGATGAATGGTTCCCATCGGTTTCTGCCACCATTGGTGATAGATATCCCGAGAGATCGATCTTCCAGGTCTTTATAGCCCTTACTTCGGGGCCTCGATTCTTGTTATTATTCTGTAATTATCTTTTAAATCGAAATAAATTGGTATGCTTGTCAGGTATCATTAGAACTTTTACTTGTGGGGGGTGGGTATATATCACTTCTACGGATGATCATGATTGGCATGATATTTTCATGATCAGTTATATTGTATTGACGATTCCTTGGACTGTTGGTATTAGTTATTGTTCTCCTAAAGGATCTGTTGTTCGTAAAGGGAGAAGTTATACTGCATCTACATTTTTTTTAACTTTAATCCCTTTGATTTATTGGTTTATTCAACATAAGGTTCATGTTAGGCCAGGGGCTTATTCTATCTATGCTTATTTTGAATGGAGTTTGATTATATTGGATGTAGCCTTTGATAGTTGGTCAGTGTTGGAGTTTCAATTTATTAATTTTTCCATTACTAACAATTCGATTGATTTTAAAATTGATGCTTCTACTCACTCATCTCTGACTACTGCACAACCTATCAAGTCTAATGATCCTGTCAAATCTGCGGTTTCGGAGTTTGGCTTATTTCTGTTCTTAATCAATTGCATAAACTCGGTGTATTTGTTCACAATAACCTCCGCTCTTTTTGTATGCGTGTGGCATTTCCCGTTATGGGATTTAGGTCTTACTGGTTATGAGGCTTGTATAGTGGTATTCTTCCTTGCTCCCTTGTTGTTGGTGTCTCGTCATATTTCGGGGGTTTTCCAGAGATATCCTCAAGTTACTAGAATAGTATCGGTGTTATTGGGAATTGGGGCTTATAGATGTTCCAAGCCCAGAAATAAGTTATTATCAGTTTCTGGTGGTGTGTTTTTTGTGATTTTTTCGTTTGTGAATGAATTATCGGGGTTAAATAAACATCCAACCAAATTCCATGCTTATTGTGTATCTTTATTGGTAGGGTTATTAACCAGTTCGGTTATTAAATTTTCTCATTATTCTAATAATCCTATCTGGCCCATTATGAACTTTAAAAATGGTGGTCATAATGAAGTTGGGGTCATTGTCGGGGTTATTTCTGGTTTATTTACTCCTTCATTCTTTAGTCCAGTGGCCAATAATTCCAAGTCTGTCCCACCTCAAAGAAAAGGTGGCTCTATTATACTTGCTAGTTTGGAAATTGGTGGTTTGTTTTTTAGCTTAATATCTTATCTTACTGATTCATCGACTTTGGCTTTATGGGTATGGACTGGCTATCCAATCACTGGTCCAACTCCAATCACTGGGGCTTTGTTTCATATTTCCAGTATTGCTGTTGGTATCCTTGTTGCTGCCAAGGTTTCTCCTAACTACTTGTCAAGTGTTACCTATAATTTATTAGTTGGTGGGTCTGCTTGTTTAATTCTTAACTTTATGGAAAATTGGTGTGGTTTTGGAGGGGGGTGTGTCTATTCATTATATTTGGCTTCCATTACTCCTACTATATTACAAAGCACTATTGATCACAGTCCTTCTGGAACCTTCTTCTTGGGATTTTTATTTATGATTATCCTCTCTTTAGGAAGTATCTGGGTAGTGGCCTATGCATTTGTTCCGTTAGGTTGGGTTTTAAGAGAAAGAACTGATATAATTCTCTTCTCTTCATATGGTCTTATCTTATTAGGTGTTGTTAACTATAAATTAAGGTTGGCTGCTTCTAAGCTTGGTGGTGATGGTTTCATTGGCAAGAATGTTTTTCTGCAATCCATGAAGATATTAACTATTGTGTTATTATTTGCCGGTACTGGATACTATCAGAGGTACCCACCTAGTCCTGAATCAATTAAACCTTATAATGAGACCCTGAAATCATTCACTGCTGGTATTTGGTGTGTTCACTTTGGACTTGATAACAACATGTGGTCAAGTCATGATAGAATGAGAGACTTGATAAAAGATGCTCAAGTTGATGTCATTGGGTTATTAGAAACAGACACTCAAAGGTTAATTGGAGGTAACAGAGATTTCACCCAAAAAATTGCCGAAGATTTGCAAATGTATGTTGATTATGGACCTGGTCCTACCAAACATACTTGGGGAGCAGCATTATTATCGAAATTCCCAATCATAAAGTCTAAGCATCATCTATTACCCTCACCAGTAGGAGAGTTGGCTCCAGCTATAGAAGCTACCTTGGATATATATGGAGAATTAGTTGATATCGTGGTATTCCATTCGGGGCAAGAAGAAGATAAGGAAGACAGAAGATTGCAAAGTTTAGCATTAGAAGAAATCATGGGTAATTCATCTAATCCAATGGTCCTTTTGAGTTACTTGGTTACCAAGCCTTTAAAAGGAAATTACCTAACTTTTGCTAGTGAAAAATCTAGAATGCATGATATCGACAGTACTGATTGGGATAGATGGTGTGAATATATCATGTTCAGAGATCTTAAGAAAGTAGCCTATGCCAGAATTTCCAGATCTACCATTACAGACACCGAACTCCAGATTGCCAAGTTCAAACCATTATCAGAGGCAGAAAAAGCTGCGGGTGACTTGGAGTTCTTATATGGTAATAATTATATCGAAGAGGCCCAAGTTCCAGAAGAACTCCAAATGCCTCGTCTTTTCAAAGGTAGAGGGGTTAGAGGTCATAGATACCATGTGTTCAAGATACCTAGATACTTTGCTTTGGACCCATGAATCTTGTAGCTCTTGTAACTAATATTTAATGTACGATAACCATAATCATTATTATCAATTGTAGAACTCGCGATATTTATGTTTTCTGAGACATTAATGCTGCAAAAAAACCACCACAGTGAACATCACAACAATTCAATAATGCAGCCGAATATGAAGCCAGGAAAGTCCCCAAGACACTCCGAGGCCAATGAAAATGAAGGATTCATCGATGAAAGCAACCCAGAAAGGAAAACCCTCACTGAACAAATAAAAGAAAGCAAACGTATGTTTTGAACCAGACCGTTCACCCTCGTAGAAGTCCTCTAGAAACTAACAGAGATCTCTAGGATTAAAAGAATTGGAGTATAGAAAACAGCTAGAAGCACAAAACTCGGCTTACAAGTTCGACAGTAAATCTTTGCAGCATTATCACCAGCTAAAGCAACAGGAAGCTGATGATGAACGCAACCAAAGGGAACGAGAAATGCAAGAATTGACCCGGTTTCGGTTGAAGAAGAAATACGATTTATCTGTAAATAAGCCTAAGCAGACCAAACCGGACATAAGTTCGTTAGACCCGAAGAAGATGCATGTTATCACAAAGAGACTTGCAAGTAGTAATGATTCATCAAGTTTAACATCTACACCACTGTCAAGCCACAAAGAAGCGGTCAAAAATCACCAAAAAAATCATGGTGATTCAGAAGAGGCTACTAAAGCCACACAACCACCTGATGCCATAATATCAGGCTATTCAAGTGATTCAAGTAGAGATTCTGATGCTTAACTGTTGATGTGATAGGGCGGTCGTGCATGGCCAATCCACCTGATCTTGACATTCTCACCAAGTGAAAAGTTTTCTATAGCAACAAGCACCCATACATCATGATAGGTTCATTAGTTGGAAACGTCAAGTTGGTGTTCCAGAAGAGCCCCACTGCCGTGTTGTTACAGACCAGAACCAAAATGAAGACCCACAAGGCTGCTGCCAAAAGATTCATCAAAACTGGTGATGGATATAAGAGAAAGCAAGCTGGTAGAAACCACGGGAATGGAAGGTTTAGCAGTAACACATTAAGTCATTTGGACTCTTTTGTGCCAGTAACAGCCAAGGGAGGCCATTTAAAGAAATTGAAGCAGTATTTGAATTAGAAGCTGCTTATATAAAGCCTGACCACCGGGCCTGTATCATAGAATAGTCAACTGTAAATAGTCAATATAAGAACGGTAGTGTGTATTAATTGTATGGTATCTATATGCATTATTTGTGTTCGATCTGTTCCCACTTATCATCGATCTTTTTAAACTCAGACGTTGGAAAGTAATGGTAGTTGGTCTTCATGGAGATGGCAGCAGGAATATTATCAAACGAAACCAATCTGATCTTCATATAGGTGTTATCAGGAATATCTTTAATGACTTTGATAAAGGTCTGGAGATCCTTGGTTTCTTCATCATTGATATGGGTTATGAAACTGATAGGTAACAAAGCATATTGTTGAGCTGGCCCCCCGTTACTTCGAGTAGTGATATAAACTTCAGAAGGGATCTTTTCCATCTGTTGACGAACACCATGATGGGGTGCTTGAATAGATGCTCCACACCAAAATATGATATGGGTGGTGTTAAGAATGTTGGTATCGATGGTAGGAACCGTCAAATCAAGCTCTTTCTTTTGTCTGATAACCTTAAAGTTAAGATTTTCTGATTCATACATGATATTTAAATCTCTCATTTCCTTAACTATCTTATCATTGACAGATAATAAGATATCCCCAGTTTTTAATGGTAACTGGGGTCTATTTAAAGGAGCTGCTACCACTCTATCCACCGTTAAAAAGGATATTTCATCTTCACAAACCTGTTCAAACTTAGTGATCCAGTCTTGTGATACTCCTCTGGTTCTTCCTTGAAGGATAGTCATGGATGTGAATTCGGCGTCGACTATTTTCAAGTGCTTTGGAACTTCATTTCTGTGAAGTAATTCAAGGACTTCCCCAACATCAGTGACATCAAGTCCCATCCTATAGGTCTTGTCAGCAGTTAATTCTCTATTAGTTTCTCCTAGATAAGTCAACCAAAAACCTCTAATGGTTCCATCATCATCACATAATATCCCTGTGTTACAATCTTGAGATAATTTACTGTCCAACAAAATGCATTGTAAGTTAGTTCCTCTATACCGAGGAGCATAAACGGCAGGAGGAATATTTAATGATGTTACACCACTGACTTTAACATCTTCAGTGACTATTCTCATATTGTAATTATAACCAATGAACAAGGATTTTTCTCCTCTCTTTAATGGTTTTTTACTAAATTTTGGAGTTCTTACATCAGCTTTAATCAAACTTGGGTCATATTTGACTATAGCATAATTTTGAATAGGATGTAAGAACACAACCTTTCCAGGGATATCAACTGATTCAGCAAACACAATTAAAATGTCACACAAATCATGACCAACATTTCTTCTAGATACTAACACGTATCCATTAGTAGCATCAACTACAACCCCATATCCAATCTGTTGTTTATGAGGAAAAGAATCCAAAGGGATTGGGTTGAAGGTTCTGACTTGGACAAAAGATTTAGAAAGTGATGAGCAGCCAAGTTTAGGATCTTCATCAAATGGGATTTCAATATACTTAGCATATTTGGGTTCAACTTCCACAGGAGGTAAAGGATTTTCTTGAATAGTGGTATAATCCCAAATCCCCGTTTCGTCATTTCTTTTAGCTCTTCTGAAAGTTGAATTCCAATGTCTTTCTAAATAAATTCCATAAATTAATTCGGTATGCAAATCAGAGACATGACGATAAGATATAGTAACTTTTTGACGATCAGGAATACCCTTCATGACATCTATAAATGCATTTAGATCAGGAGTAGGTTTATCATCGACCGATTCTAACAACCATCCATTCTTTTCAAATTGGGATACTTCAAATGATCCTGAAGCATCATTAATAAAAACACCTCTAACAGGCATGCAATAACATCTGGCAATTTGATAAGAAAGATTATTGAATGAGGCCCCAGCTGCTTCAACGTATTCATCAGGAGTAATATCATGTAAATTGCCAATTTTAATATATTGAGTTAATTCTTGACCTCCTCTTTGGATGACAAACTTTAATTCATTATCGACATTTCCGTCAAGAATATCATCCATTTTGATGAAGGTACAAATGGGTTCATCATTGATGGAGATTAAGGTATCACCTTCCTTAATTAAACCATCTGCTGGACCTTCAGGTAAGACCAATTCTGCTACCAATAACCCAATTTTATCAGGAAACAAACTTCTGGATTTAGCTTCAGCATCAGGAGTTAATCCTAATCTTCTACATTCATCATAAGGTTTTAATTGCCATTCAACTTGTATATCACCTCTGGTAATAGGTAAAGAATTTTGAATACATTTTAATGCTCTTAAAGGTCTGAACATTGGTAAGAAAAAATCGGTGGATGCTTCAGAGGAACCACCAGCTTGTAAAGCAATGGCATATCCATCTTCATTTATAACTGGAGAACCAGAAGACCCACCAGATGCACTAGCAGCAGCTTGAATATATTCGGTATTAAAATCATTATAAGTTAAGCTACCATAATCAGGAGCATTTCTATCGAGTCTTGAAATAAATCCTGACAAGATAGATAACTTTTCACCAGCATCATTCCCCACCACTCTAATTTCAGTACCAACTTTAGCTAATTCAGGTTTCAAATCCAATTGAGGTAAATTCATATACTTAATATCACCCACATTGAATTGCAAAAACCCAAAATCATGAATGGGATCTCTATAAATAGGCTTGACCACAGCCTCTTCATGATTATCAAATACAGCATAACCACAAAAGGGCCCCGGTCCTACCACATGTCTATTTGTCAAGATAAGCCCTCTTTTATTATCAACCACAAATCCAGTAGCTTCACTTACAATGGCCACCTCAGTATCAAAGTTGGCCACATGGGTGAACTGAATCGACACAACAGCTTTAACCACACTGGTTATAGTTCTTTGCCAGAGAGTCTTATCACTAGTTTCGTAGTCAAATATGACCGGTTCATGAAGATCTCCTGACTCAGAACCAGAAGAACCAGAGTCGGACTCATCCATGGTCTTGTCTTCTTGATAGTCAGCAGAGCCATGGCCATTTCTTTTAACTTCTTCGTCTTCAAAACCACCGGTTTTTCTTCTTTTTGTTGGAATCACCGAATTTGTCATCACCGGAAGAACCACCCAAAATGCAGCAAAAAATACAAAAAAACCAATAGGAGTGACCTGAATGCAAATATATCTATATTAAAGCCTATATGATACAAGGAAAGTTACCAAAGGTCCCGTAGTAGTAACTTGAATGAAAAAAACGTATATAAACGTGAAAAATTGATATTTTCCCGGCTGCGATGAAGACGTGCGGGCACGCAACCAGACGGGTATTGCTGCAAATAAATGCTACTGGAGTTGCAGCAATACATTGGAGCACCAGGTGTTATAATAGGAGATTTGGGATTCAGATTTAAGGTTAGAATGAGGATTGATCATGGCCCCTATCACATGATACACCTCATAACCTTCACCTAACTTGAAATTCAATTCTTTCTGCCGTTGGTCATCAGTTCGGATCCCATATTTATAGATGGCTTCTAGGTCAAGAATCCAGGCATCATACTGGACAGCATTATTTATAACTCCACACCAGTAGACAATGTTTTGTTTCCGTAAGCCATGGTCCAATCGAGTCAACTGAGCCACCAAAATGTCATTATAGTTGGGTTTGGTAGCAGCGATTTTATGATTGATTCGAATGGAAGCAGCATAGATTAAGCCAAGGGCCAAATACCAGGTGTTCTTTTTAACAAACCGGTGTTTCTGGTCGATAAAAGACTGAATGATATGAACCGTCACCGGTGGTGGGATGTAGAACCGGTTGCATAACTGGATCAACTGGGGGATTCCCATGGAGGCATATTTATTGGCAGGTCTAGATTTGGGAGTTATGAATGGACTATTTTCATTCCCTTCGTTATCGGAGTCCATGAACAGACTACCATCGTCTTCGTTATCCGCCAATGCTTGGAGTTTCTTTAAGGGAGACGGTTTGGAGGGGGTGGGGTTGATGTGTCTGTTGGTCAAGGGAGTGTTCTCTTCAGCAGAATAGTATGTTCCGGGGGACAGGCCGGGGGTGGCAGGGGACGCATTGGCCTTTCGCCTTGGGGTTTTGGTAGGACTTACAGGGATTCTAGTGTTTCTGGAGCCTCTGGAGCTTCTGGTGGGACTGGTGGTAGGACTTCCAGCAGATGTGGTATTTCTCTTGACGGGGGTGGAAGATGCTGATTTGATAGTGTCAAGGTAATCTCTGAAGGAGTTGACGATCTTGGTACCGGTTCGGGGAGGAAGAGGGATTCTTGTAAAGTCAGGAGCTGGAAGGTCGAACAGATCCATGTACTTTTCCACTGTTAAGTAGGCACAGATGTGATACCGGGCGATTTCTGAAGATTTGTTCAATGGTTTTTGGAGGGACTGGCCGTAAAGCCTTTCACAGTAGGACACCACTTGGGGAGGCAAGGGGTCTAGGATGCCGGGGGCCACGTCTTTGAGGGCAGTTTTGACCTGAAGACTCATGGGAGGATAGGGAGTGGATGGGTGGAGTGGATAAGTGGATTAGTGGAGTGAATTAGTGGTGAGTGGATGGAGTTGGTTGGATGCGGTGCGAGGAGCGTCGGGCGACGGTGGCAGGGGATAGGGCGACGGTGGTAGGGCGAGTGGTAGGGCGGCAGCACCGCACCGGTTCACACACACCCCGCGCTGCTCATTAACCAACCAGAAACCACTCAAAGTTGATGATTCTCCATCAAACAGGCCCATAAAGACTACCATGTTTTTAGCCAGATCACTTGTACAAGCCTCCAGAAATAACGTGCGTTATTTTAGCACCACCAGAACCATAAGCAGGTCGACCCCTGATATTTATAATCCCCAGGTCCCCAAAGAAAGAGTGTCAGGAGCCCCCGAATCAGTAATTAACAGAGTTGTCAAAATCTATAAACCGGCCAAACCAGCCACTCAATCCAGTAACAACGATGGGAGAACTTGGAGATTGGATTTCGATATTATTGGCAAAAGTAATAGATGGGAAAACGATTTGATGGGTTGGCAATCCACTGGTGATGTTATGAATGCTACTAGTCTTAGATTTGATAATAAAGATGCTGCCATCCGGTTTGCTGAAGGACAAGGTTGGGATTATTATGTATCGGAGCCAAAGGAGAAGAAGTTCAGAAAGAAGGAATATGCTGCTAATTTTTATCATTCTGCTGGTCCATTAAAGCATATTAGAACCAAATAGATGCATTGGTAGACAGAGGTTTTGGGTCCCAGAGGTTTGGGTCCCAGAGGTTTGGGACACCAAAGGTGTTGGGACCCAAAGCTTGCGTCATGCCTGGTAAATATTGTATAGTAATACAGTTACATATAAGCTGAGAGAAACGGTACTCAAGGTTATTTAGAGGCCCGAAGCAGTGGATTGGGTGGATTTTGTTCTTTTACTCTTTTGTTTTGTGTTCTTTTGTTCTGTGTTCTTTTGTTCTCTAAGGGTCTATGCATACCACCACGGGCCAGTCCCGTAATCTGGACCGCTTTAGCACCCTATATGCCCTACAGACTTAGTTACCACTCTCTTGTCTCTCTCTGATCCGGGCCAGTCCCACTGCTCAGCGATGCGAACGGATATTTTTCACAGAATATACAAACACCAGCTGCTGGACCTCCAGATATACTACTGCTATCGGCCAGCACAGACGCTAAACCTTGGTAATCCATCACAGAACCTTTCTACTGGAAGGTACTTACATGCTAGACAAGTTTTTTCTGGGACATTTGCGTTTTCTGAGGCGTTATTTATACCTGGTAATTGTAGACAACTCGATAGACTTGGACCATCACCAGGGATAATCTCCGCTTTACAGGGGGGATTCCAGCTATGTCGTACAACAACTATAACCATCATTACGGGTATAACGGGCGACAGAAGTTTCAGGACAATTATTACCGATCTGGTGGCTACAATGGGAAATATGACCATAATGGGAATCACAAATGGGCTCTGTATTCCAACCACCATCACGGGTATTCCCCAGGCTATAACGGGCCTCGGGGTAATGGGACTGTGGGGTTTGGGGCTTCTGAATCGACTCCATTTGGCGACACCAACACCACCAGCACCAGTACTACCAGCACCACCAACACTAATACCAGTATGTCTCCTGCCCCATCAACCCCTTCGTCCAGGGCCATGTCGCTAAATGTAGCTAGAAATGAGTTAATAGGGACGGATATGACCACAGGGGTGAATCCACATGACAGCCAGTTCACCCAGTTATTGATCCATTCGGACCATTTATCTGTTGGGACAGGATTCCAACAACAACAACCCACATTGGCTGACAATTATAGAGTGGTGTATGATCCTGATCTTGATAAAAAGTTACTGAAATCGCAGAAGAAAACCAAGTCTCGTGTCACCAAGTACCATGACGAAGCTATGAATGATCCAGATAGACCAGTCGTGGATCCCCGATTCTCCTTCAATGGAGGGCTTGAATCTTACTTGCATAAGCCTAATAAACGGTCAAAGAAGTTCCCATTCAAACAATTACCTCAAACGAAATTCATATTTGATGACCATTCTTTGGGTCCTGCTCCATTAACTGAATTGGTTATGTGGGAACTTCCTTCTACAATTAGTGAGATTTATTTATCTAATTTCTTTAAAAGCTATGGGAGTTCCGTTAAGGATTTAAAATTTATTAATGATTCTGAAAATGGGGTGCCTCTAGGAATTGCTTCGTTTAGATTTCAAGGAGGGGCTGAAAAATCCGCTAGATTAGCTAGAAAAGTAATCCATGATTCCAAACATGAGGGCATTAAAGTTGATGGAGTGAAGCTTAAAATAGACTTGAATGATCACGATAATAATTTTTTGAATAATAAAGTTCGAATTGCTGAAGATAAATTGAGGGTGTCTAAATATAAGAGAGAAGAAGAAGAAAAGAAGAGAGTCAAAAAATTACAAGAATTAGAGGACATGAAGAGGAAAAAGGAGGAGCAAGAAATGTCTATTAATATCGGGAAAGAACTGAACTCAAAAGAGTTAACCCCTAGAGATGGTGATTTTAAATCCAACATTACTATCACCTCTTTGAAGAACGGAAACAAAACCATTCCTGGTGCTAAGATACCTCGTGGATTATCGAAATATATCAAGGATCGTCCGTTTATTTTAATCAATGATAAATATACTTCTATGAGACAGATATCTACCCAAGATATTAAAAGATTTCTCAACAAGTATAATTGGAGAAGAGTTTTACCTGATAGAACTGGATTCTATCTTGTATTCAATTCTTTGAAGGAATGTGAACGGTGCTTTTATAAAGAGGACGGAGCACAATTTTATTCTCATAGATTATATATGGATATGTGCATACCTGAAGGGTTTAAAGGTGATAAGATCAATGGCGATGTCATTAAAAATACCGATGTGGTCAAGGAAGCTACCAATATGTTAATAAAAGAGTTTGAGACTTATTTAACCAAAGATATTAGGGAAAGAATCATTGCTCCGGTGATTTTGGATTTATTAAGTGAAGATAAATATCCCGATTTAGTGGCTGAGTATAAGGCCAAAGAGGCAACATCCAAAAAACAAACCGGTCCACCAGTATTCACAACTCCAAAATTGAAAGAAAATGCATTGTCTGTCTTAGCATCAAAGAGATCACAAACGGTTCAACCCCTTCCAAGTTTCCGGAAAAAAACTGTTATTTCTAATAAAAAGCTAGATGGGACAGGGGCCACAAGGGAATCAAGACAGAAGAAGTCGGTTATTCCTATGCTGCATGCTCTTAATTTTGATAATGAATCAGATGAATCAGATGAAGATTCTAGCAGGTCATTGACCCCCCTGACCCCTAGCTTGAAAAGACAGCATAGCTCCACTGCTACCAGTATTGCTGAAAAGGAAGACGACAACAAGGACAAAGACCATACAAAGAAGAGGAAAATACAGAGGGCCTTCCTTTATGATTCCTCTGATAATGAGATGGATGTTGATGGAGTCAAGGGTGATCTAGATAAAGGAGAAGAACAAGACCATAAAGAAGAGGAAATGGAAGAAGAAGAAGAAGAAGCAGAGAAATCAGAAGAAGAAATAGACTATTCTAAGTTGGATGAGATTTACCAACCAACTTACGATTTCCCACATCCTGTTTATGAAGACATTCCTGTATTGCCTAAGGACAAATTAGACCTTGATATCATACAGGACATGATCAAAGATGATGAAGACTATGAATTATTGAAAGAAGTTCTCAAGGACCAACCAGAAAGTTCAGACATTAAGAATGTTGACTATTTTGCTTGGAAATTAAAGGAAACTAATAGACGTGAATCAGCTCTTGTTCAAAACGAGATAGATGTCAAGGAAGAAGAAGAGATGATCACACAGTTAGATTCCCGGTTAGATTCCGTCACAGGAGCATTCAAAACCGATGGATATAAAAAGATCCCTGATGGAGATAAAGTGAAATATTTACCACATCGTCGGAAAGTTCATAAACCATTGAAAACTATTCAACATGATGAAATCGAAAATGATAAGACTAATACCCAACCACAAAACTCTAATACTCACAGTTCTCGGGTTAACAGAGCTAACAATAGAAGATTTGCTGCTGATATAAGTGCCCAGAAACAAATGATTGGTAGTGAAACCGACATTTTGAACTTGAATGCCTTGACCAAGAGAAAGAAACCAGTCTCATTTGCTAGATCAGCCATTCATAATTGGGGATTATATGCATTAGAACCTATAGCTGCCAAAGAAATGATTATAGAATATGTTGGAGAAAGTATTAGACAACAAGTGGCAGAGCACCGAGAAAGATCATATTTAAAAACTGGGATTGGATCATCTTATCTCTTTAGAATTGATGAGAATACCGTCATTGATGCCACTAAAAAGGGAGGTATTGCAAGATTCATTAATCATTGTTGTAGTCCTAGTTGTACAGCCAAGATTATCAAAGTCGAAGGGAAAAAGAGAATTGTTATCTATGCCTTAAGAGATATAGATGCTAATGAAGAGTTAACGTATGATTATAAGTTTGAGAGAGAAATCAATGATAACGAACGGATCAGATGTCTCTGTGGAGCCCCTGGGTGTAAAGGGTATTTGAATTAGTATTGTATTATAATTATTAATATATAATTAAGTGGTTCGGTAACTCTGTAGTGTAACTAGTGTAGCTTACAGTGGTGATACGCGGTGAAAAATTGTTGCAACCACAAGACTGCAAATGTTCAGAGCATGGAGGGGCCCGTTTATATACTCAAGGAGGGCTTTTCTGGAGTTGGAGGCTTCAACAAGGGGTATAAATAGACCTTACAGGCCAGTAAATAAGGCTCAGGCAAGATATAAATCGACCAAAGTCACCAGAATTTCTACTAGAAAGGTGGAGAGCCCCAAAGATATAACTGACGAGGTTCATGATACCGAGATATTAACAGCTTCACAGGGCACACACGGGTCAATGTCCAATGGAACCGATGGGTATAGTCAACCAGATGCTTCTACAAATATCCCCGACCCCTGGGACCGGGGTGGAAAGACAGATAAGAATAGTTTGACTCCGTTGTACGCATCGATGAAAGCCTTGATCGATAAGAATCCAGGATGTGTTTGCTTGATTCAAGTGGGAAGTTTCTATGAGTTGTATTTTGAGCAAGCAGAGATATATGGGCTCAAATTAGGACTCAAGGTGGCCACCAGGAAAACCAGCAATTACAGTATCCCCATAGCTGGGTTCCCAGTGTACCAGTTGCAAAAATTTGTTAGGATGTTGGTACAGGATTTACAAGTAAATGTTGCTATCATTGACCAATATCCTGAGGATAAGCTAATAGGTGATAAGATAATCCATCGGAAGATATCTAGGATCATAACTCCTGGAACGTTGGTAGATGAGACCTTTGTTAATTATAACGAGAATAATTATTTGCTAGGAATTTCTTTCCCTACCAACTGCACGAAACAACCTTATGACCTTGATTTACCGGTAGGGATTTCTTGGATAGACTTATCGGTGGGGGATTTTTATGTGCAGCTGACCACATTACAGGAATTGATTTCTGATATTGCAAGGATAAATCCAAGTGAAATAATAATTTCTAAAGAGTTTATCACCAGTGATTTATCCAAATGGTATCCTGGTTTACAGGACTTGAAGAAGTATTTTTTACGGTACCATAAGGTTACATATAATGACTTAAAATTGCTGTTCAAATCCAACTTGAATACTGTTCGGAAGTTGATTGAGACCTTCACTGTAAGAGAGGAGGCAGCCATGAACATGGTTTTGTCGTATATAAATGTCAACTTACCAGAGAGGAACCCATCGTTGGATGTGCCCGTGAAGTACTGGAATGAAAAGTACCTACAAATGGACTCTCGGACACGAGATTCATTAGAACTAATTGAAAGGAGAGGAGGGATCAGTGGGAAAAATTTGACGGTAGGATCATTATTGAATACTATCAAAAGAACTGTTACGCCTTCTGGTACTCGTCTATTAACTGAATGGGTAAAATCACCTATATTGGATGTTAAAGAATTAGAAAAAAGACAAGAATTTGTCAAGTTTTTCTTAGATAATCCGGCCCATAGGTTGGTGATCAAAGAGATCCTAGGTAATTTAGGAGACTACATAAGAAGTGCTCAGAGACTAGCCTTAGGAACTGGAGACATCATAAGTAATTTGAGGTCGATATCCCAGGGATTGGGGCATCTAGAAGAATTGAGAACATATCTTCTGGGTAATGTTCCTGCCGATCATGAAGGTTTGATCATTGGATTTCTAAGAGACTTTCAGGTTCCAGTTAAAGTAGCCAATGATATAAATGACATATTTATTGATGATTCATATGTGGGGGAGTTAGAGGGGAATGGGTTTGAAAATGATGGGATGGATAGTGATTTAGCAGACGAGGCTTCGTTGAAGAAATACGAAACTAATAACGATACCAATCAATTTGTGGTCAGGAAAGACTATTCGAAGGAATTGGAAAAACACCATAACTTGCTTAGCGGCTTGAGAGCCAAAGAGAACAAGCTATTCGAGACCATCAAGGAAGGTATCAAAAGCATTGACGATAAACTAGTAGTCCAGATGAAGACAACACATGGAAAATTCACAGATGTGATATATATCAACGGGAAGAATAAGCTGATAGAGGTAGTGAACCAAACATACAAGGCTGATATTCGAGAGAAACGGAAAAACTCTATATTATATAAACCCACTGAGTGGAAGTACTTACAATTGGAAATAAACCATGAGTTAGAAAGAATCCACAGCCTTGAAAAAGAAATAATTAACACGGTTCGTGATAAAACTGTTGACGAAATTATCAACATCAGAAGGGTTAGTAAACTTGCAGATTTCTTGGATATAACCCTATCATTTTCTGTGTTGACTGATGAATTTGGCTTAACTTGTCCTAATTTTCTCAAGTCAAACAATCTAATTATTCAGGATGGTAGACATATTGTGGTGGAAACCAGCTTAAAAAACATTGGTAGTAACTTTATTGCCAACAATACCAAGTTGACAAGCTCAAGCAATGCCTGGATTATCACCGGGCCAAATATGGGAGGGAAAAGTACTTTTCTAAGACAGAATGCATTGATAACTATTCTAGCCCAAATAGGATGTTTCGTACCAGCCACCAAATGCAGTATGGGAGTTGTGGATAAGTTATTTACCAGGATTGGTGCCTCGGATGATTTGTTCAACGACTTGAGTACATTTATGGTAGAGATGGCAGAGGTTAGTAATATCTTGAAGCATGCCACCAAACTGTCGTTAGCAATTGTTGATGAGGTAGGGAGAGGAACTAGTGGTAAGGAGGGATTAGCTATTGCTTATTCAACCTTTGTTAGTCTATTAAAAGCCAATAAATGTAGAACTTTATTTGCTACTCATTTTGGAAATGAAATTAGCGATTTATTGAAGAAAAACCAAAGCCAATTCAAACCAGGAGACAAACAATGGATCGATTTGAACAAGATCAAGTTCTTCAAAACTAGTATGATCAAACAAGTGGAGCCAGAGTCTACAGGAAACCAGAGTTCGGTAGATAAAATGAGTCTATTCTTGAACCATAAGCTAGAGGAGGGAATTAGTGAAAAAAGTTATGCTATAGAGGTGGCCCAACTAGCCGGATTTCCTAAAAATAGCTTGGAAATCGCCAGGGACGCCGTAAAAAGTATATAAAATAAAATGTATAGTATATTTACAAGATCTATTTGTTCAACTGATTTTTCAAGAGCTGTTCTAGGAGCCTTAGTTGTTCTGGTGATGCATTGGCCAAGGCATTGTTTAGGCTCTGGTTTGGAGCTTGATTGGCCTGTGGAACAGCTTGAGTAGCTTGGGGAGCAGCTTGGAAATGCCCTGCGTTCTGGGGAAACTGGTTGTACTGATTATATTGGCCCGGGGCCGGACCAGGTTGACCATACTGGCTGGGCAATTGACCATATTGGTTAGGCAGCTGATACTGGTTAGGCAGCTGATACTGGTTGGGCAGCTGATACTGGTTGGGCAGCTGATACTGACTAGACAGCTGATACTGACTAGCTTGTCCCATTGGAGGGTAACCAGGAGTATATGGATTGGTATAAGGAGCACCGTACTGAGATTGTTGAGGTTGATAAGGAGCCATGCCATTTGCAGCCACATTCTGCTGGCCGTAGGACATGAAGGCCATCTGTGGAGATTGGAAAGAGGTGGTTGGATTACCTGGATGGGATTGGACTTGGTGGTCACCTGGTGATTGAGATTGAGGAGGATTATAAGAGGTGAAATGCTGTGAATAAGGTACAGCATCGGTCTTCTTTTTTTTGGAGTTAGATTGCACATTCCCCTTTGCTTTGTTGTCCCCCTTCAGCTTATCAGCCTTTGATTTATGTTTCCGTTTACGTTGTTTTGCAGCCATTTCCTTCTCGTCGTCGGAGAATTCTTGTTCATCTTCGGGAATTTCTTCATCATTAAAGTTGGAAGCATCCGATCCCTTGAGGACTTTTATGGAGTCAGTGAACACAAAGTCAGAGTCAGGAACCACGTAATACACCTGGTGTCCCTTGAACTCTTTTAGGGATTCGAACTTTTCTATATCAGCAGGAGAATCATTGAATTTAACCCGATAAATAGGAGTCTTAAGGTTACCAAAGATTTCAAATAAGGGACCTAGGACTTGATCTTTTAAACATAGAATAGAATTCTCTTTTAGAACTCGAAATTCAGCAGATATATGACCTTTTATAATGATACTGTTTTCCACAAACCCAGTAATGTCCCCCAATGGTTCAATTGGTTTATCACCCAACTCGTATCCTTCGGGGAGGACAGGGGCTTTTTCATTGACCACTTCATTTTTCGACACAATGGGGCCAGTGATTTTATCTTCTTCATTATCACTTTGTCTGTCGTGGACGTCATCATCGTCGTTGTCCGAATCCGAAGAGTCATCAGAAGAATCATCAGAAGATTCTGAATCAGAATCATCGTCGGAAGACGAGGTCTCAGCGGCGGAATTGGAGTCAGAAACATCGCTGGAATGGACCAGAATATCGTCATCTGATAAGGATTGTAGCGGAGGATCCTGATCGTCTTTTATATCACTGGTGAAGCGGTGGTCGTCATTTTGCAGCCCAATCTCATGGGTATTGTCATCAAGATTCTCACGGGCCACGTCAATGCTAGCAGGGTCAGTTTGATCACGATGGGATCCAGAATCTGGGGACTTAACGTTATCAGTGACATGACCGACATGGTTATCTACAGGATCCACAGGACTCGTATTGTCACTGTGATTGCCAGGGATTTCGGGGTTCATTACAGTTAAGCTAACTATTGCTAGCTAATGCTCATCGCAGAAAATGGAGCCAGCGGGCGGCGTGGCCCACCCAATTATTTCTCATTATCACCAGCTTTGTGTACTGGGTAAAGACATGGAATAGACAGCAAGGCTGAAGGGTTGGAGGGTCATAGAGGGTTCCAAAAGTGGTGCTGAGGTTCCTAGCAACAAGCAGTTGTCGTTGGTAACCTCAAAACAATAATTCAAGGGGTGAGCCCGAAACGTCAATAATTGGTAACCAAGCAGTCCCACCACCTACCAAAGAAGCTAAAACCAGAGCGTTTCATATCTGTAAACGACAAAAGTCTGAAACGCGGCGGGCGGAAAATGGTCCCAGAAATTAACCAGAAAAATGCCCGATCTGCCATGCAGGAATGGCATAAATGCACAATGCACAAGCTCCTAGACTACCAGTAACGGGGCCACGACAAGGAGAGGACATTTTGAAAATATATAAGTTGGATCATCCCCGAAAATTTGATTTTAATATTCAAACTACTTACGGTCAATCTTTGGTTTAACCTGTCATTCCTTTTATAACTAACTTATACGTTCCTTATTAGATCTTAGTTGACTTGCGAGTAACGGTATGTAATATTGAGACAGCCAGAGCCGGCCGGAGCCAGTTCCAGCTAGAACTAGAACTGGTTCCAGTTGGAACGAAGCACTGGCATTTTCTAGAGACATCGAGAGGTGGTACAGATAAATGGGCCAGCAGCAATAACAGAGCCCATAGGTAACCGGAGTATAATATGGTGCCCTAGTGGATGCTAGAAGGTGCTAGAGGTACTATGGTAGCCAAATGGTAGCTCATGTTACGGCATACACCCAGTAAACACACCAATGCTGGTTGTGGTAAAATGTCGCCAAGGATATAAAACATTGCATGCGGTATGTGCGCTGGTAGTCGCTTAGCCAAAATGACGATTGCGAGCACCTCTTACCGTAAATGGTCATCATCATTCCGTTTATAGGCAAACAGCCTGCATATTAGCTTCCAAGATCTTACATGTAAACGCGACCAATGGCGACTGAACGTGGGCGGGGCACTCCCTCCTGCATGCAGCCCGGGTTTGTTTTCGTGTTTTGGTTGTGAAGCTGCAAAAAATATTGCTTGTTGATCCCTGCCAAACCGTCTTTGTTATGTTTAACTCCTGCCATTGTACCTGGTGTCTTATAGTGTTTTGTTTTTGTTTGATACTAACCAAGTATAGATGAAATTAACTACTTTAACTGTATTCTTTAACTTAGCTTTGACCTTAGTCAATGCTGCTCCTTTAGAAGATTGTGATCAAACTAGAGTTCATGCTCACCATAAGCATAAGAGAGATGTGGTATATGATTATGCTTATGTTACTGTCACTGTTGATGGAAGTGGGAAATTGATTGAAAAGACTACTTCTAGTAGTTCTACTTCTACTTCTACTCCTACTAGTACTAGTTCTACTGCTGCTGATACTACTTCTAGTTCAAGTGAAACTGGTTCGGATGATTCTGATGATTCTGATGATTCTTCATCTTCTCCTTACACTGGAACTTTGGGACCATATGAACCACCAAAGGGATCATTTAAAGATGGGGAACTCTCATGTGATGAATTCCCATCTGGTAATGGTGTTGTTGCTTTAGACCACTTAGGATTTGGTGGATGGTCTGGTATTTACAACAGTGATACTTCCACTGGTGGTAAATGTAAAGATGGATCATACTGTTCTTATGCTTGTCAACCAGGTATGGCTAAAACTCAATGGCCATCTAATCAACCAGCCAATGGGGTTTCTGTTGGAGGTTTAATCTGTAAAAATGGTAAATTATACAGATCCAACAAAGAACAACAAAACTTATGTGAATGGGGGATTGATAAAGCTAGTGTTCAATCTAATTTGGATAAAACTGTAGCTATTTGTCAAACTGATTATCCTGGTACTGAAAATATGGTTATCCCAACTGTTGTTGGAGGAGGAAGCTCATCACCATTAACTACTGTTGACCAATCTTCCTACTTCAAATGGCTTGGAGGTAAAACTTCTTGTCAATATTATGTTAATGATGCTGGTGTTGATTGGCAAACTGGTTGTTCTTGGGGTAAAGCTGGTAGTGGTTATGGTAACTGGGCTCCATTAAACTTCGGAGCTGGTTATGATAACGGAATTGCCTACTTATCATTGATTCCAAATCCTAATAACAAGAGTCCTTTGAATTATAATGTTAAAATTGTAGCTGATGGTGATGATTCTATCGTTTCCGGTGATTGTAAGTATGAAGATGGTAGTTACTCCGGTGGTGGTGATGGATGTACTGCTGGGGTTACTAAAGGTAAAGCTAAATTTGTTTTATATTAGGGGGATTATGTATTTTTACAATAAACAATGTTTCTGGGAATATAAGTTGTAGTTAGTAGCCACTTATACCAGTTGCAGCCAAAGCACCTAAGTAGTTTAAGGCTGCAGCACCGTTATACGACTTGGTTACGAGGGTCTCGGAGGTATATTACCTCTTCCATATATGCAGCCAATAAATGCCCTATTAAAGAGGTCCTTCAATAACCGATCAAAGGAATGAGAAAAAAGAAAGTGGTTCCACCCGTCACATGCGGCCTGGTCGCAAGGGTCCAGATAGACTTTGAGGTGTAATTTAAAGTCTACATACACCTAAAATCCTACCATAACCCATAGTAATATAGGTCTTAATAGCTTACAAGGATCCATTAACACCCCAGCAAAAGCAGCCAAATAACCCCACGAGCTCTCAAATTTTCCCTATGTGTCACCATCTGTCATGCCCGAATCCGGAAAAAAGCCATTTTTTTACTCGGCTATTCTCTTAACCGGATCAGGACAAATTCACCTCTATAATCGATACTGAATATATATGCATAAAAGGAATCTAGTAGGCGACACATGCAGGGGACGCAATAAGTAGTAGCCATATGGTAGCCATATGGTAGCCCCGTGGAACTGGTAGCAGGTGCCTCTTACTGGCCCCATGTTCAGCGATACACTGCCACCACCAGCAACCGAGCTCACTCAGTTGCCCTACAGTTTCCCTGCACTTTCCCAGCCGGTCCTCTAAATTTTCCCTAATTTCAATTCATAGCGACCTCATCGCTACCGGTTGCAAACCATATGTTTTGCCGCATCATTATAACCTTGAAAAAACGCCGCTGCTCACAAAACTCGCTTTCTGTTACTGCTTCATCACCTGTCATAACTGTACACCTGCCTTTTACGGTGGGTGTCATCTTGTCATGGGGCAATCGACTTTAGGTTTAAATAGAGTAATTAATAGAGCTTTTTAACCCCCCTCCCATGTCAACCCCCGTAACGTCCTCTATCGTTCTTCTGTGATTCCCCTTATCTATCTCCCTTCGTCAACCAATGTCTATTGGTGCTGATCTATTCCTGGTTTCTCAGGGGGCTGCAAATTTTCTTGAAATTTTTTTTTTTTTTTTTTTTCTTTTTTTCTTACTCACTAAGCTTTAACAATGTACGAAGGAGGAAAGGATTATAAAATACCTAATACTCCCATAACAGAATTTTAAAATCTTTTAAATCTTGTTCTTTTTCTTTTTACTTTTGTTCTTTATATCTTCTGGACATGTACGATAATAGAGACCTTGAGACTACCTCTGCAGGGAATTCTTCCTCCAAAGTCACAAATGGTGAAAAAGACATTCACATCGTGTCCACCAATTCCAATGACAATTTATTAGGACAAGGCCAAAATAAAGAAGTGGCTAGACAATTAAAACCCAGACATATTTCTATGATTGCCATTGGGGGGACCATTGGGACCGGGTTATTCATTTCTACCGGGGGTACCTTGGCTAGTGCTGGACCTGTATCATCATTAATTTCATTTATATTCATTGGGACCTTAGCATTTTCAGTAACCCAAGCCTTGGGGGAAATGGCTACTTATATCCCAATATCAGGATCATTTACTCAATTCACTGCTAGATGGTGTTCACCTGCTTTAGGAGCTGCTAATGGATATTCTTATTGGTTTTCTTGGGCCATTACTTATGCATTAGAATTATCCATTGTGGGTCAAATTATCTTTTATTGGACTGATGCTGTTCCTTTAGGAGCTTGGATTGGGATTTTCTTTGTGATTTTAACGATTCTTAATTTATTCCCGGTCAAATTCTTTGGGGAAGTGGAATTTTGGATTTCTTTCTTAAAAGTGATTGCTGTATTTGGATGGTTAATTTATGCTCTTTGTATTGTATGTGGGGCTGGTAAAACTGGTCCAATTGGATTTAGATATTGGAGAAATCCTGGTCCTTGGGGTCCTGGGATTTTGGTTGACAATACTAATACCGCTAGATTTTTAGGATGGTTATCATCATTGATTTCTGCTGCTTTTACTTTCCAAGGTTGTGAATTAATTGGGATTGCTTCTGGGGAAATGAGATCTCCTAAAGCTTTACCAAAAGCTATTAGATCTATTTATGTCAGAATCATTGTATTCTATCTTTTTTCCATGTTCTTTATTGGATTATTAATTCCTTATGATAATGAAAAATTAGGTGGAGATGGTTATGCTACTTCTTCTCCTTTTGTCATTGCCATGGATTTAGCCGGAACTCCAATCTTACCTGACATCTTTAATGCTGTGTTATTAATCACCATTATTTCTGCCGGAAATTCTAATATTTATTGTGGTTCAAGAATTTTATACGGGATTGGTCAAGCCGGTATTGGTCCTAAATTCTTAACTTTGACTACCAAGCAAGGGGTCCCTTATGTTACTGTTGGAATCACTACCTTATTTGGATTATTGGCCTTTTTGGTATTAGATAATAATGGTAACATTGTGTTTAACTGGTTATTAAATATCACTGCTGTGGCTGGATTAATCTCTTGGGGTTGGATTGTGGCCACTCATTTAAGATTCATGTCTATTTTAAAGAGCAGAGGTATTTCCAGAGATTCATTACCTTTCAAAGGAATTTTACAACCTTACTTATCACAATATGCAACCGTGACAATTTTTGTGATTGTATTCATTCAAGGATTCCAAGCTTTCTTTGATATCACTGCTACTGCATTCTTTACTGCTTATATTTCATTAATCTTCTTTGCTGCCTTGTGGGTTTTCTTCCATTTCTTTTTCAATGGGTTCAGTTCTTCTTCTTTTACCAAATTATCATCCTTTTGGATTCCTACTGAAGATTGTGATATCGATACTGGGGTTAGAGAAATCGATGAATATTACGTCGAACCTGAACCTAAAAACTTATGGGAAAAAATCTGGGCCATTATTGCTTAGATTGGTGGTGCTTTTTATACCTATTTTTATTTCATGAGCCTTTTTATTATGATTCTTTAATTTGGTTTGACGTCATGAGTTTCGTGTATTTTAATATATGTACAATTTATTTTATCTCTTTCTTGAACTTCGTCTAGTAGCTGGAGAGGGGGCATTCCGGGTTGATCTTCGAGTAGGTTTGGTATCTTCCTTGTCTTCTTTTTTATCCTTCTTTTGGCCCCGACGTTTGTCTTCTTTCTTATCTTCTTCGTTAGTTTCTTCATTATCATCGTCTTCGTCATCATTGTCCTCTCCACTGGCTCGCGTTCTTCTTCGGGTAGCCTTCGGCCTTTTGGTGTCTCTTGTATCCTTGGGGTCAGTGGACTCTTTAACTGAAACTGATCTAGTTCTCTTCTTGGGTACCGTCGATACTGGCTCGGCCAGTTTTTCTGACTTGGGCTTTGACTTGCCAGGCTTTTCTTTCTCCTGAGCTGCTTGTGCTTGTCTTCCACGCCTGGTGATTCTCTTACCTTCGTCCATGTCAGCATCAGCATCGTCATCAGCAGCATCAGCAGCATCAGCAGCATCAGTAGCATCAGTAGCATCAGCAGCACCTTCCTTATCAGCATCTTCATCAGCAGCTTCAGCATCAGCATCTTCATCAGCATCTTCACCAGCATCAGCATCAGCATCTTCACCACCGTCCTTTTCACCTTCACCACCTTCCTCTTCACCTTCATCACCTTCCCCTTCACCTTCATCCTCCTCCCCCTTCACCCGTCCACTCTCCCGTCCACTCTCCCCTTCGCTCTCCCCTTCGCTCTCCCCACTGTCGCTGCTGTCACTGTCACTTTCGCTCTCACTCTCGCTGTCGCTTCCCTCACCACTTTCCTCACTTTCTTCACCAGTGCCCTCCCGATTCTGCTCAAACCATTCAAGATCATATAACGACCTCAATTTCTCCATTATATCATTATACCGGTACCGTTTATCATTCATTCTCTCGACTATGGTGGCCATGTTTCGGTCTTTGTCTTCACCCACCGGGGTGAAATCACAGATTAAGTTGAACAACTTGATTTCGTCCTCTGGCCCCCACTGTTTCATGACTATTCGGTGATGGTGTTGTTGTTGTGGTGGTGTTGGTGATGGTTCCTGGTGCTCACTGTCAACGCTCTTGTCACCTGACCGGGCCCACCAGAAAATTTTTGTGCGCACTAACGGTGATTTTACTGAAAAATTTTTGTCACCTAGAGGCATTATTAAAGCACAACCACCGGGTTAACCATGCCGAGAAAGACCCAGAACATTAACTCCTTAAGTAGGGGCCGTGTTCGTTCTTCCATGAACAAATACAACTTGTTCAACTTGTATAAAAAACCCACCATCAAGTATAATGGGAGGACATTATACCAACAGAAATGGACCAGTAAAGCTGAAACCAGAGCTTATCATGGAGAACATTTAACTGAAGGAAGATGGAAATCATTATTTGATCCAAACTTACAATCAGTAGCTCAGTTGGATGCTTCTTTAAAAGGTATTGGTGTTGAACCCACTCCTATGGCCCTACAAACTTATGCTACTTTGGAAAAAAGATTAGAATTTGCTTTATTCAGATCCATGTTTGCTTCATCTATTAGACAAGCTAGACAATTTATCCTTGGAGGTCATGTTAAGGTTAATGGAGTCACCATAAAACATCCTTCATATCCTCTTCAGAGTGGTGATATGTTTAATGTTACTCCTGAAAAAGTCTTATTGGCCATGGGAAGACCTAAACCTGGTTTAGAATCCAGTATTAATGTCGATAACAAACAGATAGCTGTATGGAACAAGTACGTCAAGTCTGCTAAAGAAAATCCAAAAGAAGTCTGGGATATGAAGAACTTGAAACCTAAATCTTTAGATACTGTCCATCAACAGGAATTTAAGAACTCCGTAAAAGCTTTTAATGATAATGTCGATAAACAGATGAAACGAGATCAAAACAATACCACTAGACCCAACATCTTGAGTCAAATATTAAAAGTTGGGAATGGACAAGAAATTACTGATGCTACCACCTTCAATGATTTATTAGGTGAAAAGAACTCCTCAAAATGCTTGGAAATTTATAAGAAATTATATGAAAGTCAACATGAATTGCTAAAAACTTTTGATGTTAAAACTTGTGAATCTTTACTTAGTAAGAAATCTCCTGACTTTGATTCCCAACAGGAATTTAAATTAATCTCATCCGTTAAACAGATTCTTTCCGAGCTCATAAAAACTCATCAAGAATTCTTAAGAATTAATGCTTCCAATAATAAATTACCAGAAGATTCTTCCAAAATCCCTTATAGTCCTTCTTTCGCTGAAAGTTTGACTTACCACCAAAAATTGAACAAAGATGAAGTGGTAGAAGATGAATCTAAAGCTTCCGTCAACTTACCATGGCAAAAGTCCTTATTTGGAAGAGAAGATTCCTCCAAACCTTACTTTACCCCATGGACCCCAAGACCTTTTATTGGGTGTTTTGCCATCTTACCTTCTCACATTGAAATCTCTTTTGCTACTTGTCATGCCATCTATTTAAGAGATCCTGTGGCTAGACCAGGTCACTCAGAAGTCATCACTCCTTTCCCAACAGATGTCCATGAAAGAGCTTACATGTACTATGTCAGAAAAGGTATGTAGCTTCCTTAATAACTCAGTTCTTGTAAATATATATTTAAATGTATTACACGTAAAAAAACCTCTTGTTAAACGGATTTCGCAGCCTATTTTGCAGATGCCTTATTTTGTTTCCCATCATCACCTATGAGGTTATCACCAAAGATAATACGACAAGCTCTCCTACTGTCCAGGCTTCTACCCCCTTTGCTAAGACCTAATAGGACTATAGAGGCTGCTCAACAGGAGTTAAGGTGGATTAAACAGGAATTGCCTAAACACAAATGGAAAATCGCTGTGTCCAGAAGATCTCATCATGAACCACTTCAGTATATACTAGGCACCCAACCTTTTGGAGATCTTGAGATTATGTGCAAGCCAGGGGTATTAATCCCGAGATGGGAGACCGAAGAGTGGGCCATGAAATTGGCTGGATACTTGATTAACAGGAAAACCTCTTCTGTGACCTCTAACCTCAAAATCTTGGACGTTTGTACTGGAACTGGCTGTATTCCATTATTACTCAATCAACTATTGTCGTCCCATCATATTGACCATTCCTTATACGGGTTGGATGTATCTCCACTGGCAATAGAATTGGCCAACGAAAATAAAGACAAGCTCAACTTGTCAGTAGAATTTTTGCAGCAAGATTTGTTTAAGTGGGAACCCTTTGAATCTTACGACATTATTGTTTCTAATCCTCCATATATTCCTTTGAATGATTACAATTCACACCAAGTGGAGACTTCAGTTAGATTGTATGAACCATCATTGGCTTTAGTAGGCGACCTAGAGTTCTATACTCTGTTGATTAATAGAGCAGTGTTGCCCACTGGTTGCAAATTATTCGTATTCGAGTTGGGTTACCAAAACCAAGCAGATCATGTAAGCAGCCTTCTACCTCTTGGATGGACAACAAAAACAACTTATGACTCCGCAGGAAACTTACGATGTATGATAGGAGTATCAGAAGAGGGCGAGTTTAATGATATCATGGCACAATTTATGTAATTTATAGATCTATACACAGCAGCACCTGAAGCTACTATCTACACCTGCATCCCCCACTTACGCCTCCTTGATCTTCTTGGCCTCCGATTCTTCTTTGGAGGGAGTGGGAGAATTATTCCGTTTCTTGCTTACACCTCTACCCACAGCTTGAATAGCATCCTTTGGAAATACTCTTGTTCCCCATAACACATATCCTCCATACCCTCTCATGGTCATCAATGGATGCATTCTTCCAGGAATGGTCTGATATGGTCTGACTCTGGTTTCAAAAATCGAAGGGGCTAGAATCCGTTTGTCATTGCTCATGAAATGCTGTACATCCAACAAAACTTCTTTGAACTGACTATATATGGTGATAGCTCTCGATCCTCCAACCTTAGGCACCATCAACGGTAAAAAGCTTACGGGATCTAAACTTGACACCGAAATAAAGCCATCAAAGTTACCCACCTGAAACATATCAATGGCTGTATTAATGGTCTCAGCTCTCTTTTGACGTTTATAATATTGGGATCTCTTGGGAGCCTTCAACTGTGATAATTCTTCAGCAGGGATGTCCTCAAAATCAATCTTCTCTGCTTCCGGCTCAACTACCTGTAACCAGTTAATGGTCTTTACGCAACTAGCAATGGAAGCTTCTGGGATATTACAATTCTTCAAAGCACTATAATTAGCATGCTCATTCTCATGCACCATTACTATACTCCCTTGACAGTTCATTCTCTCCAACATGCAATGCAATACAACTCCACCAGTTTCATCTATCAATAAATACTTTCCTCCTGGTCTAACATTGGAATATGTCATCAAAAGCCCTAAAGTCTCTTCGCTCATATCCAATAACCGTGACGAGTCCTTCTCTAAAAAGTACTGCAACATCTGAGAGCTCCCATAGTACTCCACCGTAAACCGTCTTAAAAACTTTTGCTGTTTTCTCTTCAAATATTTTTGCTGGGAAAAAATTGTCTTTTTATCGAATCCTTCATGTCCTTCTATCATCTTTTGGATGATTAATTGTCCCACATTAGAACTGGCTCCCGACTGCTTCAACTCATTGATATCTTCATTAGTTAACTTTTGAATCTTGGATCCAATATCAATGATATTTTGGTTATTTTCCGAATTGTTACTCAAGATTTGTGTCAACTTATCCTTGGTAATCTCTTCTGATTCGTCAACCTCAAGGTCTTTTGTCTCTTCGTTTTCACCGTTCATAGCTTCTGCCAAACTCTTTATAGGTTTCACATTATTATCCCCTATAATCTCAAAAGACTGGCCGTAAGGATACCCCAAAATCCCGTTAACATTGAAAGTACCAAACTTTCCAAGGCTGATTGCCCCGTCTTTTTTGAGCTCCACAACCTTCATTCCGGCGGACGGAAGTTTGATCAAGGCATATTGGCCCTCAAATATTATGGTTTTATTCCTAGATATTTCTTTACCCTCGTCAATGTTCATGCTACTCCTACAGGATATACCTTTCCAAAGTGATTTGGTGATAATATTTCAGTCGTGCGCTTTTGGATTTTTTTCATCACCGATGAGATGCGATGAGCCCTCAATTTTTCACCATTCCTAACAAACCTTGTGACGGAAACCGGTACAACAAGTGTGTAAATATGGGTAGAAGAGCTAAGAATAAACAAGAAGCACCTCCTTCTTTCGATGAATTTCAAGCCAAAAAGGAAAGAAAGGAAAAAAAGTTACAGAAAAGAAAAAGTGATGCGGTAGAAGAACCAAGAGTTGAAAAAGTTACAAAGAAGACAAAGAAGACATCAAAAGAGCCCAAGAATGTTTCATTTGCAGAAGAAGAAGAGGTGGAACAACCCGAATTAGATCAAGATGAAATATCATCCACTAAAAAGTCCTTATTCGATGATTCAGATGATGACGTGGATGTTCAAGAAGGATTAGAAGGTCTTGAAGACGATGAATTTGGTGAACAGGAACTCGAAGGAGATGATTTTGAAGATGGTGATGACTTTGTCGATTCTGAGGAAGATGAAAGAGAAAGACCAATGTTCTCTGATGACGAAGAAGATGATATAAATAACCTTAATGCTGCCAATATGGAAGCATTATCTCGTAAGTTGGAAGAAGAAAACGAATTAGAAGCTGAAGAAGCCCAACAGGAATTATTAGAAGAAGGTACTACCCAACCCCGGGCCAAGGTTTTACCTACAGAAGAAGAAGAAGAAATGATTTCTAAAGGTCAACAAGATGTTACCATGGTGAGAACCAGAATGATAGAAGTGGTTAAAGTATTAGAAAACTTTAAAGAATTGGCCGAAGATGGTAAATCCAGAGCCGATTACACCTCCAGGTTAATTAAAGATATCTGTGAATATTTTGGCTATAGTGAATTTCTTGCTGAGAAATTATTCAACCTTTTTTCTCCAACTGAAGCCATGGAGTTCTTTGAAGCCAATGAAATCGCCAGACCAGTTACTATTAGAACCAATACCTTAAAGACCAGACGTCGTGAATTAGCTCAAACTTTGGTTAACAGAGGAGTTAACTTGCAGCCAATTGGATCATGGACCAAAGTAGGATTACAAATATTTGACTCCCAAGTGCCAATCGGAGCCACTCCAGAATATTTGGCTGGTCATTATATATTGCAAGCTGCTTCATCTTTCTTACCAGTGATGGCCCTTGATCCTCAAGAAAATGAAAGAGTTCTTGATATGGCTGCTGCTCCTGGGGGTAAAACTACATATATCTCTGCTTTAATGAAAAACACCGGTTGTGTATTTGCCAATGATGCTAATAAAGCTCGTACCAAATCATTGGTAGCTAATATTCATAGATTGGGATGTAAAAACACAATTGTGTGTAATTATGATGCTAGAGAATTTCCTAAAGTCATTGGAGGTTTCGATAGAATTTTATTAGATGCTCCATGTTCTGGGACTGGGGTTATTGCCAAGGATGAATCCGTTAAAGTTAATCGTACTGAAAAGGACTTTGTACAAATTCCTCATTTACAAAAACAATTGATCTTATCTGCCATTGATTCTGTCGATGCCCATTCTTCCACTGGTGGAGTTATTGTCTATTCTACTTGTTCTGTTGCTGTAGAAGAAAATGAAGCGGTGGTAGATTATGCTTTGAGAAAGAGACCAAATGTTAAATTAGTTGATTCTGGTTTACAAATTGGAAAAGAGGGGTTTGTATCTTATCGTGGTAAACATTTTGATCCAAGTTTATCATTGACCAGACGTTATTACCCTCACACCTATAATGTAGATGGATTTTTCGTAGCCAAGTTTAAGAAAATTGCTTCATCTCCTCATGATGTTTCTAAAGCTGGGGCCAAAGAGAAGGAATCATTGGCTAGATCTGAAGCTGAAGAAGAAGGGATTATTAATGGGGATTTTGCTGAATTTGATGATGAAAATGATCAAAATCTTATTGAAAAATCAGTCAAGAGAGATTTGAAAAAGAAGGGTATAAAACCTCCCACGAAATAATTTACCATTGGTCATTTAACTGACTTGAACAGTTAATGGTATTCTATTCTTGTATATTATATAAGCTTTAAATAACTCGTAGCATAATAAATGTCTTAAGGAATTTTCTTTAAAGAAGTGATACATTTCCAAGCCCATGCTCTTTAATATATTCGGGCCCATATTCATCATATTCGGCTTTAGTAACATAACCTGATTCACATTCATTAGTGGCAGACCATAATTGCATTCCTTTCCAAGGATCAACAGTAGAGTCTTTAGCAGTACGTACTTTCAAAGGAGCCCCTACCGGTAAGAAACTAGTAAACTCTTTAACGATTCGAGACTCAAAGTTTGGTAATTTAGTCAATCCTCCTGTTAAAAACACATCTTGAATCATACTGTGAGCCTGTCCACCAGGTTCGAAATTCCCATCTAATCTTCTATGGAATAAATCATCCAGTAATTCAGAAATCCCTGCTTGATCTAATCCAGCCATATGAGGTTGAAATAAGATTTCAGGAACTCTTATTCTTTCGATATTCAAGTGTAATTGATGGTTTTTCAAGATGATTTCTGGTTTGCTGTCAATTTCATCTTTATCTAACCCTTCTATTTGCATTGCTAATGAAATATTAGGACGAGGACCATGAATAAATTTATGAAGGGCCAGATTTTTCCAATCAAATGTTTGAGATGCTGCTAGCGTATCCTCATGGTGAAAATTAGGATCATGCTCTAATAATTCGGCCTCAAGCTTTAAAATAGCCTCATTATTCTCAGCTAATTCTTCTTCAATACTAACATTGGTGATATCACGATATAAATTCCAATCATCATCATTTGCCCCAAAAGTATCATTAGGATCATTATCGATTGTGGCATTAGCATTACGTCTTCTTTTCCTCGAACCAGGATTGGTCGACCCAGTTTCATCATTAGCTAAATCAGCTATATTTTTCATCCTTCGTTGGGCAGCAGCAGATTTTCGATCTTTAAAAGAATCCAAGAGCTTTTGACGATCCTTATGTCTATTAATCAACTGGGCAAGTTCGATCCTCTTTGAAGAGCACCAACCTTCAATATCTTTTTCTCTCCATTCAGCCTGTTCTCTGTCATATTGTGCCTTTAGTTCTTCTTCCTTCTTTTTTGCTTCCTTTGACTTTTGACGAGATTCATAATTGGCCTTATGTAATCTTTGCTTTCTCTTTTCTTTTATCTGTTCAGCTGATAATTGGTCATCGGCAACATCAGCCAAGGGCCATGCAGTGGCAGGATCTATTTCATCATCATTTTCATCATCATCACCATTTCTTTGTTTCTTAACGGATTTATCTAATCCACTTACATACTTGTTAAAATCAGACATGCCATCAAACCCTTCGTCTTCCAACCTAGCTTGAATTTCAGCCTCTGACAACCCTTCAAACTCAGTCCGAAGATTTGTGTAATACTTTAATTCTTCTTCTTTTTGAACCAATTTTTCTAGCCTTCTTTGTTTGGCTTGCTCTTGTAATCTCTTTCCCTGTTCTCTTCTTCTCTCAGCCTGCTTAGCCAATTCCTCTTCCGATTTCTTCTTTTCAGGAGCCCCAAGGTCTACAGGGGCCTGAACCACTATATCGTTATGTTCTAATCTATCCATATCCAAGAAATGCTTCAATTCTTCTTGATAATCTTCCAGAACCCGACAATGATCATGGAATAAATTGGTGCTATGAGCAGGAGTCAATTTGGACGGAAAGTAAGGATATTTCAATGCCAACAACCTCAGCATATACAGTTGACATTGATCACCTCCCCAATCAATTCTCTTGGTTTGCAGCAAAATTCCTTTCCCATTCAACACCGGAATTATATGGGACAGTTCATGGCCTGCCCCAATCACCAACCCATTTTTGGGCTGACCATTACAGTTAGCATAATAAGAAAACAAATGATCAATTCCAAACGTCACCTTGGGCGCCTGATACGTTTCAAAGAGCAATTCATACATTCCCTTTCTCTGATTTAAAGTACTGGCCACCGGCTCGGTCATGATAATTGGATTGTTCACCCGGCCATTATCACCAGTAACTCCCAAATGTTCAAACGAATAATCAAGCATCAACTCCATAAAATCCCAGTTGGTAACCACCGGCCCGTCAAACGGACTCCTGATGGATGACTTGGTACCCAGGTCTCTATACACATCATTCCCCACCAACGTCAAGGTTTGTGCAGATTTCCGGTCCCGGTAGCGAGCTATGGCGCTGGGAAATACATTATTAGGCTCCTGGTGGTTCGTAAGCCCAATTCTAAACTGTGACGACCCGATATCTAATGCTATTGGTACCTGTGGTTGGTAGTTTTGGTAGAACGGTTCCAGGGCTTTGGGCGGACTTATTTCCTTCAACGGGTATATGTTTTGGGGAGGAAACTCCTCTGGGGTGTTGGGAGACTTTGTGGGACTCATAATTACAATATCACAGTACGTTCCAGCAGAATCTACAAGCCGATTTATACAAGCCAATTTATACAAGCCGGTTTATATACCACGATATGAAAATTATCAACGCTCTTGCGGCGTGGCAAACCCAACTTTTCTCACCTCCCAAACCTCAAACCTCCAACCTCAAACCTCAAACCTCCAACCTCCCAAACCTCTCAACAATACACGTAATCCTGACCATGTCGGCCGAAGAAAGTCAATTGAACGTCCAGGGATACAACATCGTCACAATCCTTAAGCGATTGGAGACCGCCACCTCCCGATTGGAGGACATCACCATGCTACAAGAGGAATCAACCCGGGCCAGACCAGTCGACGACAAAGCCCTTAAGGGCCCAGATATTGATCCTGCTGGTCGGAGAGTACCATTGCCGGTACCAGAAGCCGCTGCCGAGCCTGAGGAAGAGAAGGCCAAGTCCACCGTTAGATTTGAGGAGTTTATTGATGCTCAAGTACAGCCATTTGTGGAGTTCTCCAATGGTATTGATCCAGTAGTTGGAGAGTCAGCCACTCAATTCTATGAAGCTTTTAAGGCACAAGCCAAGTTTTTGGATGTGGTTAGTAAAGCGAAGAAACCTGACATGACTGATCCAAGTTTTATGGAAGCGGTGAAGCCCACCAATGAAAAGATTGAAAAGATTGGATCTATCAAAGATAGTAATCGGTCGTCACCATATTTTAATCATTTAAATACCATTGCTGAGGGGGCTCCTGTATTAGGGTGGATTGTAAGTGATACTCCGGTGTCATTAATTCCTGAATTTAAAGATAGTGCTCAGTTTTGGTCCAATAGAATCATGAAAGAGTATAAGGATAAGGATCAAGCTCAAGTTGATTGGGTTAAGGTATTCTTGGGGATCTTTGATCCTTTGAAGGATTATGTTAAGGAATTCCATACCAAAGGTCCTAAGTGGAATCCTAGTGGGAAACCATTGGCTGATGTTTTGAAGGGGTCTAGTGCAGCAGCAGCCCCAGCAGTCCCAGCAGCCCCAGCCCCACCAGGCGGTGCAGGTGGCCCACCCCCACCACCACCACCACCACCTTCCAATTTATTCGATGATGCCGGTGCTAGCACCAAAGATGAACCAGCTAGTGGGATGCAAGCAGTTTTTGCCGATATCAATAGAGGTGAAAGAATTACTTCATCATTAAAGAAGGTTGAAAAATCCCAAATGACACACAAGAATCCTGAATTAAGGAAAGCTGCTCCACCGGTTCCCAAAAAACCAACACCTCCTAAAAAACCCACATCATTATCAAGTTCATCATCTGTTCCTACCAAAAAACCTGCTAAAAAGGAATTGATTGATGGGTCTAAATGGATGATTGAAAACTACAGTAAAGCCGATCTTAAGGGAGAAGATTTAATTACTATTGAAGCTGAAATGCATCATTCGATTTTTATCGGGAATTGTGATGGTATAGCCATTCAAGTAAAGGGTAAGGCCAATGCTATTTCAGTATCTGGAACTTCTAATTGTGGAATCATTGTTGATTCTTTAATTTCAGGACTTGAAGTAATTAAATCTCATAAATTCGGATTACAAATTCTTGGAACGGTTGCAGATGTTAGTATTGATCAAAGTGATGAAGTTAATATGTATTTATCTCAACAAAGTATTGATAATGATACTCAAATTTATTCAAGTTCTACCACTGCTTTAAATATTAATATCCCTAGTGATGATGATTATGTAGAACTTGCAGCTCCAGAACAATTCAAACATTCCATTAAAAATGGGAAATTATGTAGTGAAGTTCTTGAACATGTTGCTTAATTAGATAGTTGTTTAATAAATATAGTATAAATATTGTTTATTCAAGAATTATAAAAATCTAAAGGGTATTGTTTAAGTAAGTACACGAAAAATTTAATGTTGAAGCGAAATATAAAAACACCGGGGAACCTAAAAAATGAGAAGATTAAACAAACATGACGACGAAACTCAAGAATGATATTAATACAGTAGAAGGAATGTGAGTGGAGGCACCGCCTTCTGCCACAGATGGGGATTCAGAAGAGCTTCCTTCACCGGAACCAGAGCCAGAGCCGCTTCCTTCACCAGAACCACTTCCTTCACCAGAACCAGAGCCGCTTCCTTCACCAGAACCAGAACCGGAACCAGAACCGCTTCCTTCACCAGAACCAGGGTTCTGGCTGCTTCCTTCACCAGAACCGCTTCCTTCACCAGAACCACTTCCTTCACCAGAACCACTTCCTTCACCAGAACCAGAACCGGAACCGGAACCAGAACCGCTTCCTTCACCAGAACCAGAACCACTTCCTTCACCAGAACCAGAACCGGAACCACTTCCTTCACCAGAACCAGAACCAGAACCGGAACCACTTCCTTCACCAGAACCAGAACCAGAACCAGAGCCGCTTCCTTCACCAGAACCACTTCCTTCACCAGAACCAGAACCGGAACCAGAACCAGAACCGGAACCGGAACCAGAACCGGAACCGGAACCAGAACCGCTTCCTTCACCAGAACCACTTCCTTCACCTTCACCAGAACCGGAACCAGAGCCGCTTCCTTCACCAGAACCAGAACCAGAACCGGAACCAGAACCGGAACCAGAGCCGCTTCCTTCACCGGAACCACTTCCTTCACCGGAACCACTTCCTTCACCGGAACCACTTCCTTCACCGGAACCACTTCCTTCACCAGAACCACTTCCTTCACCAGAACCGCTTCCTTCACCAGAACCGCTTCCTTCACCAGAACCGCTTCCTTCACCTTCGCCAGAGCTGCTTGGACCTTCAGAAGATGAAGTAGGACTAGTAGGACCTTCACTTGAAGAAGTAGGACCAGTAGGACCTGTAGGACCAGTAGGGCCTTCAGAAGATGGAGTAGGACCAGTTGGACCAGTAGGGCCTTCAGAAGATGGAGTAGGACCAGTTGGACCAGTAGGACCTTCAGAAGATGGAGTAGGACCAGTTGGACCAGTAGGGCCTTCAGAAGATGGAGTAGGACCAGTTGGACCAGTAGGGCCTTCAGAAGATGGAGTAGGACCAGTTGGACCAGTAGGACCTTCACTTGAAGAAGATGGGCCTTCACTTGAGGAGCTTGGACTTTCACTGGATGAGCTAGGACCTTCAGTACAAGTTGGACATTCGCTTGAGGAAGAAGGACCTTCAGAAGATGTAGGTGGGCATTCAGTAGAAGAAGATGGAACTTCACCTGAAGAGCTTGGAACTTCACCTGAGGAGCTTGGAACTTCACTAGATGAGCTTGGACCTTCGCTTGAAGAAGATGGAACTTCGCCGGACGAGGATGGAACTTCGCCGGACGAGGATGGAACTTCGCCGGACGAGGATGGAACTTCGCCTGAAGAGCTTGGAACTTCGCCTGAAGAGCTTGGAACTTCACTAGACGAGCTTGGAACTTCACCTGAAGAGCTTGGAACTTCACCTGAAGAGCTTGGAACTTCACTAGACGAGGATGGAACTTCACTAGACGAGGATGGAACTTCACCTGACGAGCTTGGAACTTCACCTGAAGAGCTTGGAACTTCACTAGACGAGGATGGAACTTCACCTGAAGAGCTTGGAACTTCGCCTGAAGAGCTTGGAACTTCGCCTGAAGAGCTTGGAACTTCACTAGACGAGCTTGGAACTTCACCTGAAGAGCTTGGAACTTCACCTGAAGAGCTTGGAACTTCACCTGACGAGCTTGGAACTTCACCTGACGAGGATGGAACTTCGCCTGAAGAGCTTGGAACTTCACTAGATGAGGATGGAACTTCACCTGAAGAGCTTGGAACTTCACTAGAAAAAGAAGGAGTTTCCTTAGAAGAAGAAGGAGTCTCCTTAGAAGAAGAAGGAGTTTCCTTAGAAGAAGTAGGAGGAACCTCACTAGAAGTTACTGGACAATCACATGGCCAACAGAAATTTGGAAGATCACAGTTCTTAGTTGAAATACCATGAAGTGTATCCCATAACCATCCGAGAGTTCTCTTATCAAGGTTATCGTTAGACTCGATTCTTCTTTGAGGGGCTGGAATAGCTCTCTTACTATATTTGTGGTTAAAGATGTCATCGATTAAATTAAATGGATCGAAAGTAGTTAAGACATCCTCGACAACTTCAACTTTCCATTGAATCTTCTTCTTGAAAATACTGAAAATTCCTCCGAGTATATCATCTTTTCCATCTTTCCACCAGTCTAAGTCAATACCGAAATCGTCTGGTAAGCAACATTTATTTTTATGGTGAGATGGATTGATAAGAATTTCAGCTGACCATTCTAACCAGTCTTCAACTTTTTTAACTTTATCTTCGATAAGTTTGACTTTTCCATCAAGAATACCAGTACCAACAATGGTCAAATATTGAACTTTATCCTTTAAAATCGATTTGATTTCTTCGGCTTTATCAATTTTGAAGTTACAAACTACACTAAATTGACCTTTACCAACATCTTTTATATCAGTGATCACCATGGCAGCAGCAGGTGCTAATTCACCAAAGTTTCTTGGTTGCAAAGTTTCTTCTCGCTTGTGCTTCCATTTCCACTTGTCACCAGTGGAATAGACATCCCACTTGGAGCACCATTTATTATCCCAATCGGGCCATTTTTTTTTCCAATTTGATGGTCTGCAATCAGACCATGAAAAAAGAAAAGATTGAACAGGCACTAATAAAAAATGAAGTAAAACGAAAGTAGTGAAATAATTAAATTTCATTTTTAACCTGAGAAGAGTTCTACAAAAATTGAAATTAGTCGAGAATGAAGGATATATATATATAGTGATGATCCGTGGCGCCAATTTCATCATTTCAAGAAGATCGGGCCTCTCTGCAGAAATTCAATTTAGCTTTCTATTTTAAGATATGGCTCTAGATGGTCAAGTAGAATGCTTTCACAAACTGGGAATTAACTTTAAATTGATGTCGTTAAACAGGGAAGTAATAATTATGAGTCAAGGCGTTGTTGACCTAATCTGGAAGAATGTTTGGAATACTTGTCTATACTTGGGCTTACGAGGAACAATTGCAGTAATCCTGAGGAACATTCTCCATTCTCCTATCTGACTTTTGGATGCTATTTCACTTCAAGTTAGAGCAAGGGCACAAGTTGGCACCATATTAGTTCTCAGAATGGGTGCCATGATTACCCCTTTGGGAGCAATTCTTTTAAAGTTATCATCATAGGTCAGTGCCACTGTAAGTTTATTATTAATGCTAATTTTGTTTTGTTTTTTTTTCTTTTTTTTGCTTTCATTTAACGTATTTTATTTTTTTGTTTATTCTTGGTGGGCTGTTTTGGTAATTTTAAATTTAATTTACTAAAAGTGAAATTTCTTAAGGTACATGGCTTGTGAGTTCCAAAGAGAGAAAGGCAAGTCTGTTGTTAGTCTAGGCCCATGAATCATTGTTCCCCTAGATTATAGACTTCCGAACTAAATTCTATTGTTATTTACAACGTTTAAATACGGTTCCTGCGTAAAATGTAGGACTGTTCTTCGTGTAAGAATTTAGGTTTTAAAAATATTAAGGGTTTCAAAAGTCGACGTAACAAATCCCAAAGGTATGCATTTTCTTACTGGTATTGCAATGATGCTTGTTTTGGAACAGAATTGCAGGGTGTTCTAATGTCAACATTTCGTAGAAGTAATCCAGTTAGGTGTATTCAGGGCCATTACCAGTATCCATATTGTTGTTACATAAGAAAAACCGTTTTGGTCCCCTTCCCCTTATGCACCTCAATTGAATTTGTGGGATAACCGTATATCCCTTTTCTCTCGACAGGCGAACCAGTGTAATAGCTTGGACCCAAGAAATCTGGCTAATTCCGAACAGAAAAACGAGAATCTAATTAAGTTGTTTCTAGAAGGGTCAGATACCATCATATTTGTTGATGCGAAATTAGGCTTTTTGCAACCTTAATTGTAGTACATTCACGAATTAGACTTGTGAAATGGAGTGGTTTACTAGTAAGCATTAACCTAAAATCACCCTTGCTGGTAGAGCCATTAGCCAAACCTTGCCCTGTTCGTGATCATGGTCGGATTTATAAACGATTTTGACCACCGAGAGAGTCACCAAATCTAAGGTTTTGGCCAATTGCCCCTTCTCGTATTTATGATTCGTAATGATTGCTCTCTACTGATTTCGGGAAACGACCTTCTCGCTTATGCATGTCGATTATGTCGAGGATGTCGAGCATGTCGAATATGCCGAATATGTCGAAAATGCTGAATATGTCAAATATGCCGAATGGTCCTTGGCTCTTTTGTTCTATACTGACACATGGGAAATACATATAAGCTACGCCCTCTACACCATTTGGTTCCGTCCCATCGTTTGGATGCTGCTTCTGAGGCATTGGTTATGACATTCCCGATTCTACTTTGGTAACGAGGCTGTAAGGTTTCCAATAACCTTAAATTGCATTCCTACAGAATTCCTGAAATTTACAGTAGTTTGATTATTGAAATTAGAGTTTAAAGGTATTGTCGGCTATTTATTAAACGGCTATGATATAATTCTAGACCTAGTGAATTTGCTTATTTTTTTAGTAAATTGTTGTCTGATTGTTCGTCCTCACTCGATTCTTGGTATTGTGGGTTTGGAGTTGCTTTGCTTCTATTGTTATTGTCAATGCTATTGTCACTGTTGCTGTCAGCATCACTACTCTCGTAACTATCACTATTACTCTCAAACCCATCACTGTTTTCGTCTTGATCAGTGTCTTCACCGTCTTCGCTATCATCGTCTTGATCAGTGTCTTGATCAGTGTCTTCACCGTCTTCGCTGTCTTCCTCCTCTTCGTCGTCACCGAAAAACTCATCCAAGCTTTGAAGCTGATAGGAGGGTTTAGTGACTTTGTTCGTATCTCTGTGAAATTGCTGAGATGTTATAGAATGACTGGTATTCGGAATTTCCCCTATCTTTTGACTAATCGAAGACGAAATACCCGAACTAATGGCACCACCGCTTAATTTATTTTCCTGTACTGGTAATTCTTTTCTGATCTTTGATGATGGTAAAGTGGACTGTTCGGCCCAATTTGGAACCTGGAAAAAGTTAAGAAGAACCTTATTTTGATTGTTATTATCTACCACCGATTCGACCATGGGTGGTGGCTTAGGAGCCTGCAAGAATAATGAAGCCAATTGTGATTGATCACTACCAGAATTTAGTAATATATTGAACATCCTAGCTCTATCTCTTGTATCATAAGAAGTATCATACTTGCATAACATCAAAGTATGCTTAAACATCATGGAGATAATGTTAGTATCGATAAATTCATGAGTAACGTCGACCGTATTTTCATGAGTGTTTTTAAATTCATCTAAAGCTACTGAGTAAACTTTGGCAGCCAATACTAAACCTTGATATCTTACTGACTCGGATTCATTGGCAAATCCTTTCAACAATAACCTCAATACATCAGGAGCAATCTCGTTATTACATTCCCTTGTAAATTCCCCAATAATCCAAATTATACTAGCTTTAGCATTGGCAGCTAAATTCAATTCTTCATCTTTCAATATCATTGATAAATTATATACAACCTTAGATATTTCTTGATTTCTAGTACCAATGTCATTGATAGTTTGTTGTTGCTTCTGAATTAGAAATCGAATAACCGTTAATAACTCTCCGAGCACTTCATCATTAGTATTTCTTATATTCTTCAAGCACCATTTCAAGATTCGATCGTTCCATTCATTTGATACTGTAGAGCAATGGCCAATGGCTTTAATAGCTTCATTAGATATCACTGAATCAGTCGATTCAAGTGCATTATATTTCAATTCTTCGATTATGTATTTGATATTCCTCTCATCCACCAATTGAGACAATAGCCCTAATTTAACCTTTGCAATATTAGTTGAATCTGAAGGGAAAATATAAAAATTTCTGTAATGAGGCAAAAATATCTTTTTATCTATCAGTACTAATAAAGAAATGGCCTCTAATGCAAATAATTCGAGTTGATTATTATGAGGATTTGACATCACTCCACATAAGATTGAAGCAACTTGATATTGTTTTATGGTTTCCACCGGAGTTAAAGAAATTAAAGCCCTTACTATACTCAAAAGAACAAATTCAGAACTACAGTAGCATAAATCATGAAGCGAGTCAAGAAATAAAGACAAATCTTCATCAAAAGAAACCTCATAATCATAAGGAGGGATTGTTGATAAGTCATCAGGCAAATCAATAATCAGATTATTTGGGTCTTTAAAAGATAGTTTAGGACGAGGTAAAAAGTTTCTAGCATAGTCCGTCAATAAATCTATTATTATAGCTTGGGCCCACTCATCAAATTCGTTCATAATTCTGCATAATCGTCTAAAATGGCCATGAATAAACCCCCATCTTCTTTGAGGAGATTTAAGTCCAGGAGCCAATTTGGCATATGTTTTTATAGTAGTCCCCACCACAAAAGCATCTGTGTCAGCCAACAACTTATCCAAATATTCCAATAATGATTTCTCATTAGATCTGTCGATCTCATAGATCTTACCAATTGCAATAGCAGTAGAAGCTCTCACTAAAGCAGAATTATCATTGACAGTTCTCTTGATACACAACAATAAAATAGGACTAATGGATGGAATCCTTATCCCCGATAATGACTTGATAGAATTGGCTCTTGAAATCGGATTTTTATCAGATAATGACTTCTGAATGGAATTAATTGACAATAATGCAGTATCAGGTTCCATCTCAGCATACCTGGTAATATAAACCAACACCAAATTTCGGACCTTAGTGTTGGAAGATGTGATGTTCTTGACAATATCAGCAAAATAAGGAAGTCCATCTTCACCTCGAGACATCAAGGAAATGACACATTTCATTCCGTTCAAAACATCTCGTTCAACTCTTGAATTCAACAACTTTGAAATTTCCTGGGGTCTCAGACCACTGGGGGTATCGGCTAGTCTTGATGAAGCAGACACCGCTGCCTCGATGGTCAAATCCTTAGCTGATTCAAAGATAGACGTCAACCTAGACAACGATTCGGCCATTTTGGAGTTAGTGGTGGTCTTAAAGGTGCTTACAACAACTACAACTTTTTCGCGGTTCTCAAACTTGAATGGAGTTCGATTTTTGTATTTAATGAGAGGATGTGTTTCTATGTAGTTTATCAGCAGCAGCTTTCATACGCTTACCTACATGAATCTGCTTGGTATATTGTTGATGGGATACCGGGAAGAACTCACCGATACTGGTTTGGGTTCCTTCTCTAAGTTTCTTATTCATATCTCTTATCAATGGAACCATAACTTCATCTACTCTTGCTTGGGACCACCCTACATTATACATCAAAAATGATCTTATTTGATCCAAATCGGGCACTCCCCACCTGAAAGGGTCTTTTGAGCTATCCACTTGAGGCAAAGTATAGGCTTCAAAAACCACCGAGTCGGGAAACAGGGATGATAAATAGAGTTTCCCATTCTTTATTCTTGTTAAGAGATTCTTCTTTAATGCAGTGCTATTATCGTTTAATCCTCTTAATGTACAATCATCAAACCAAGATTTAAAATTACTTAGATTACCGAATTCTGCAAGGATTTCCATTGCCAAAACGGGCCCAATACCCTTTATTCCTTCGGTGTAATCACTACCAAGTAATAGACCTAGTTCAATCAATCGAGTTTGATCGAGTCCTAGTTTATGGGAAATATCATCTTTGAGGTAGCATTCAACGTATTGCTTTTGATTGAACATATTCTTATATATTCTGTCACCTCCAAAGAGGAAACAGTCACTATCATCGGTGATAATTCCATCTACAAGCCCAAGCTTATGTAGCTCAGCACATTGGGCTTCTGCTTCCATTGGGGCGGTAACAAATGGAATTCCAAATCTTCTTAATAGTTCCTGGACATCATTAATCATGGCTTGTGTCACTTCTTCAGAATCTCGTTTTTGTTTCTGTAACCTTTCTTGTAACAATTGTTGTTCGGTAATTGAAGTGCCAGAAATGTTTATGGGGATTTCCTGGTTGTCTGTTATGTCTTTCTTTAACTTTTCATGATCCATTTCTTCTGAAATGAGTTGTTTCTCTGCCAATTGTTCTTCATCATCATTAAATACGTAATCAAGGATGGGTTGATTATTGGTATTTTGCTGTTCCCCTTTGCTTCCAGTGGTTTCTTGTTCTACTTTCTGATCATTAGTAGGAACCTCTTCAAGTTCTTCATTGGCTTTATCCTCCTTGGTCTTTAGCTCTTCCAAAGCATCCTTCTTTACCTCTTCACCAAACCTTACAGTCCCGTCCATTGGCTTCTCGTCAGTGGTTATTTTCTCCCCTTCATCAATCACCTGTGGTTCATCATCAACATCAACAACCTCTTCAAACTCATTTTCCGAACTATCATTCTCTGAGGTATTTTGCTCTTCATCAATAATGTTTTTGGCTTCGCTCCATGGAATTAAACCTGCCTCTTCATCTTCATTGTCGTTGTCCTTTTCATTTATTACAGAGCTTGTGACTGGATTGAACTCTAAAGAATGCTTATCGATCTTCTCATTAAACCAAGAGGGAACAGATTCAATCCTTTTCTTTGTACTTGCTTCTTCGTTAGGTTGAATCTCTTCGTCGTCTCCCGTCATCTTTTCGACTTCAATAATATCTTGTTCTCGTTTATTGTTCTCTGACGGCTTTGAAGTGATTTGATTCTCTTTTAGTGGAGATTGTCCCCTTGGTATTTTTACAGGTCCAGGTACCATGGAGGTCTCAGAAGATACCACTCTTTCAGGCTTTTTTGGTATTTCAGGAGCAGTGCCAAATAACAATGAACTCCCAAAATTTAAACCCAAGGGCCCATCATCCTCTTTAGTCAGTGTATCTCTGTTCAGTGAGTCCTGGGGAGTCACCCCTGGCTTCTCGGATCCTTGCTTATCAATATGGTCGTTCTTATCGACGTATTGTTCGTAAATAGATTCAATAACTGCCTTATTGAACTCTCGCTCTTCTTGGGTCTCTTCATCCTGTTGTTGCTCGATTGGAACATCTTCAAAATCAACATCTTCACTAGCACCACCATCATTAACACCATCGTCTACTTCCTCTACATCAATATACTCCCGTTTCATGTTAGCAGGTCTCTGATGAAGAATCTCGACATCATCATTTACATCAACCTCATCCTTAACCTCAGCACCTGAAGGGGTTTCTCGTTCTAGGGACAAGGACCAGCCATCATCGGTTCGAACTAAAGCATATTTTTTATCCTTCTCCCCTGCTATTCTCTTGGTGGCATTACCCTCATCTCCCATACCACTTACATCCATCAATCTTTGAGTGAAAAAATTTCGTTTCTGGACTTGTTGGATCTGGAATTTTGAAAAATCCATACTGTTGGAAAATATATCTTCAAGCTGTTCTTTAGTGAACCCCATTCTCAACCTTGATTTAAGCCGTAAATGTGATAAAATTGTATATTGAGTAGACATGGGGAGCTCAGCAAACTCCGGAGATTTTGGATCCACAGAATTTATGTCTATCCCATCTACAATATCAAAAGCGTCCAGTGTCAACTCATTGAATTCTTCCTCGGGCATAAGTCTTTCATCAGCTTCATTAACTTTGATTTTTTTCAAGTCGGGCAAATGATATTCATCTTTAGGAACAAACCGTTTAGACGAGCCACCAGCACCAGGTTTTAATGAGGGGTTGGCTCCAAATTTGGGATGCTGGTTCGGTAAGTCTTCAAGATAAATCATTTCATCCTCCTGTTTCCGTTTCTGCTCTTTCAGTTGTCTTTGAACCAGAATTGCCAATAATCTTTGGGCCGTTTCGGTGGCATTCTCTCGCTTACCTTCTCGTCTCTCTCTTCTCTTATTAATGGTCTCTCTTTTCAAAGCAGGTGCTCCCCCATCAAACACAAATATCGGCTGAATCCCAAAGTATAGCAACTTACAAATCCTTCTAAAAAATCCAACAATATGGGATTGGTGCAAGGTATTACCTTCTGAATCTCTTACAGCCTTCAAGAATTGATATATCCAAATGGAAGCATCGACAGCCAACTTTTTACGTGTCAAAGCCTCTAACTTAACTGTCCGGGAGGTGGGCCCCAATATATCCCATAACGAGTTGACTCCCATGACTGCAAGTTACGGTACTAGACTTCTATAAATCTGATGGCTGCTGATAACGCGATGACGTTTGACAGGGCCGCTCTAGTTTATGCACGCTGCACAAAGAACATTATGCTGCAAAAAAAATTATAGAGGCTATTTGCAGACAAATAACTCCACAAATGTACAACACATTACACTCCATTCTTTTAAACAAAGATGGAAGCATGCCCCATGTACGAATATGGGTACCAATATGAATACCAATATGAGCACCCTGAAGTCATAGGGGAGACTCAAGCCCTAGAAACAACCTTCGAGACTGACCTGACAGAAGGGTCGTTGCCTTTTGTGTATAATCTCTACGAGAGGAACTCTGACTATGATGAAGATATTGAGACTGCTGCAAGGTATCTTTTGGAATTGAATCCTTTAAAAGGATACCAAGGACAAAATAACCTATGGAAATCAGATTTCATCAATGGTGTACCACCACCGGTGCCACGGTCAGTATCGAATGAAGGGTTGGAGACTGATAGGATTCCCCCAGTATTTGATCCAAGGGGGGCTCATAATATGAAAGCTACCGACAAGGTAAATAACTGGTTGGCTAATATTCCAATTATTAAAATAGGAGAGAATTTATGGGTTAATCACTGTTATCCAGGGACCACTCATTTGACTGAAATTTCGAGTGCTTTTGACTTTCTGGATAATCTTGATATTCTAGAATTCCAAGCAAGATTAATTACTAAATTGGCGGTAGAGAAATATTTTTCTGAAGAATATGCTTGCAATAATTGCTGTTATCAGATGTACTTATCACAAGCCCCTCAAATGGATGGCTTGGATGTTTATTAGCTACTCCTATATCTTGTTATATATGGACTATATAAACAACTCAAATTCCTCAATGTTATATTTTGCATCCAGATCATCCATGTTATCAAGTGTAGGGTAATAAGGCACCAATGCATCTGCCAGTTGAACATATGCATAGTTGAATAATTTCCAATAAGGAGCTCTAACTTTCCTGGCCGGATGGAATAACCCTGCCCAGATATAGTTCATATACCTACCGTAACCTATGACATTTTTAAGAGAATCGATGGCCTCCAAAATGCTATTGATTACGTGTGGTGAGGTCTCAAATATATTCGGAATTAATAAGTTCAAGAAATGAACGAATACATCAGTTTGGTCATCAGTGATACAACCCTGGCAATTCAATGCAATATGCTTTACAACAGTGGCAGCAGTCTGTCTATGAACATGATCTCGGTCTGTCAATGCATCTTGCAAAAGGGGGGTGATAGCATACAAGTAATCCTTTGTCATAGATCCCTCAATATATTCAAACACAAATGTCAATGCCTTTAAAACCCCATTTTGAACATTATTATCAGGGGTTCTGTATTCATTCATTATAGCTGGAAGGACAGTGAATGGGGCACATATCTCCGCTACTATCCCAATAGCAACGGCAGTACATACTCTCAATTGTCTTTCTTGAACTCTCAAGTTGTTAAGAAGCATGGTAAGAACATCTTGCGGCCCAATGGTCCTAGCAATCTCTCCAAATGTATTATTAGCAGAAATCCGTATCCTCTTTTTGGGACTCTTCAAGGTATCCAATAAATCAAAGCATATTCTCATCCACTCTCTTACATTTATAACTTCAGCACACTTTCTAGCAATTAATCCAACTACAAGAATACATGCTTCCTGTACCTTTTCTTGTCTGTTTTTTAAAATAGGTGACAAGGAAGGCAAAAGCTGGTTGATGGAAGGATTGGTTAACCCAAGTAAATCATCTCGACTAAATGAATCTAAACATGAATGCAAGGCAGTTAATAAAGATGCCAACACATCGGGAAATACCTCTCCTAAGGATTCATAGAGAATCAACACTAATTTTTGAAACACGTCGCTTTGTCCTTCTGTACAGATCTTAACCACTGGAGCCATGGCGGCCATCAAGAGAGCAGCTTGTTGTCTAACTTCGGCGTCTTTGTTCTTGATTTGATACAAGACCGTACTGAGAATAGAATTAATATGGGGCCTGAGTCGGAGCCCCATTGCTTTTCCAACAACCGATAAGGCATTCAAATATACTTTACTTCTTATTCTTTGCTCTTGAAAAGCATATAATACACCATCAACTAACTTTTCTTCTAGTTTTTCATCCATACCGATTAACTCTTCTGGTTTAGCACTAACAATTTTGATGATAGTCTCCACAGCCATTCTACGAAGGTGTTCATTATCGTCTTTGGTGAAAATAATTAACTTCTCTATCATCAAAAGATAATTGAGTTTCAATGCCAATTCACTAGAAGCACTAACGACAAGCTGATGAAGCATTTTAGTATCAGAGGCAGTTCTTCTATTCCAGAAATACCGGAGAAAAGGTACAAATATATCTCTCTCATAGTTCTTGATGAGTTGTCGATTTAATGGTAATCTTTGTAACACACGTAGTATAGTTGCTTTCATCTCATCATCTTGGGAGTTGAATTCTCTCGACATCACTGTCACTATTTCTCTGGTATAATAGTTCTTATACTCTTCATAATCCATATCGTTCGCCATCAAAGGAATAATGGATCCCAAGCATTTGATAAACGTTGCTAACGGCTTTCCTCTCTGTCTCTTTATCCCCACCCACAATGGTTCGAGAACAGGCTCAAAAGATTCAATTCCATATGGGTTAACAGTCTCGGCCATTTGGGATAAAGTGTTAGCACCTATTAGACGTATCAGTAATGTTTCATCTGATAGAGCAGGTTGTATCAATTCGATTAATTGATTGGTATATGGTAATATAGGAGTACCATTTCCTGGTCCCAACTGAACACACAATTGTTGAATAATCTTGAAACCTGTATGTCTTGTTTGCCAACTCTTCTTAGACTTGACTACAGCCTTAAGGAACGGCAAAAAATTCACTAGACCTAAAGTGTTAGCTACCACTGCTAAAATACGAGAAGCAATGTTCCTTATATACTCATCAGGGTTACCAATATCCGATCTCATGGTAGATACTATATTAGCTAAACCAGCAGCTTTACATAAACTGGAGATGATTTCACGGGCTTCAAGCCTTAAATTAAAATCCTCATCTATTAACAAAGGAGATACTGCCACCAAGATATCATGAGTATGAGGACGGACCAAATCACCTAAATGAAATAGTATTCTCCCCACAAGCTTGACCAACACATGACGTTCTTGATCTTCAAGGCTGGGTTCTACCAATAACGGAAGGATATGTTTAAACAAAGGATCCGGTCCTAGTTTTCTGGAACTTTCAGTCAAGCTTCTAAGTGACTTCTTCCGTACCGATGGCTGCCCGTTTTTAATTTTTAACAACAATTCCATCACTTTAACATCTTTCTTCTCCTGCTCTGTAAGATCAGGTTTCCTCTTCATCACCTGCAAATTGCCAAAATACTTCTTATCTTCCGGTCTAAAGAACTCGAGCCCAGCCATATCTGGGTTATCAGTCCCCATGACTTCTTGCATGGCTCGTTGATTGCCATGGTCAGAACTAAGGGGAAAGTAATGATCGCTTTCATTCTTCTTCTTATTGGATTCAACCATATCGCTCGGGATTACTGCTTTGACATACCCTGGTGGCAATATCTTGTCCAACACTTCATCTGTCAATGGTAACCCGTTTATAACCGGTATTCTTTCTGTCATTATAGCAGACAATTTGTGGTCTTGTTCGGCCTGAATCAACTGTTCTCTTTCCTCGGGAGTGACATCCCATCTTCTTCTCCGGGGCCTTGTAGCAGTTGATCCGCCATTCGGAAGCGATAAGTAGCCATTAGGACCAGTATTTATAGTTTTGGAACGATCTGGAGCATCATCTGGCACAACACTTTCATTTAGTCGTCCGGTCAATTTATAGGCCTGTTTGTTATAATCATTCTTAATAGTCTCCTTAATGGTCTCTGACTTTATGGAGTTATCAACTTCGTCTTCTTGAGCCACCTCCCTAGCTAGGTGCCGGGGAATAGAGTAGGTACCTCCTAGGTTCTTCCTTCTTTCAACCATGGTGTTCAGAAAGAGATGCTGTTAGGAATTAAATCAGTGCGGCCGGTGCGATGAGATGGACTGGCCCACCAGGATTCCATTTGTTCATACCCATGTCTTCACAAAACTCTTTGGTATTGTTGAATAGGATCTTGTCCCTAAAGGATGGGCTTCCGTTCGTGTTGGTGGTTGATTCCTTATACCAAACCGGCCATTTTCTCATGGATGAGTTCACCCACAAATGGAATAATGACGTTGTATTCTTATCATTCGAGACGGTCAATCGTCCCAAATATGCCACTGAATTTGTGGATTGTATGGATCTATCACCACCCGAAATCATTCAAAAGGTGAAAGAAATAAATGCTGTTGCTTCAGGTAAAGTTGGGTCGGTGTCAGGGCCCGGTGGGCTGGCAAAAAAGACGCTTATACTTGTGGATTCCCTCAACTATATCCCCATAGAGCAGGTGGCTTCATTCGTATCAGCATTGATTACTCCGGCCACGATTCTCTTGGGAGCATACCACGATGATGTGGATCCCAGACTGTCTGGATACCCCAATTTTCCATCGCATAGAACGCTTTTGAACTATATTGCCAGCTCGGTATTTGACGTTGAACCTCATCACAAGGGTGATATAGATGAGGAAGAGTTGGACAATGACATCAACAGGTTGAAGATCCCAGCTATCAGTAGCATGAATGCTTGTTCATTCAAAGTCACGTTGACCAATCGCCGAAAGTCCGGAAGATCGTTGACATCTAAATTTATCATTAACACGGCTCAACATAGTTATGAACCTTATAAAGAGAATTCCCAGGATTCAGTAGACCCAGAAGATGAAAGCATGTTAAAAGATTTGACTACGTTCAATTTAACTACCAGTCTTAAACAAAAGCTTGCTAAAGAGCAAGTAGAATTGCCATTTATGCAAGCCCAAGAAGAGTTAGGGTCATATTCTGGGGCTATAGTCTACGAATTTGAAAAAGATGATGACTATGATGAAGAAGATCCCTATGAAGATCCGTTTTAATCCCTAATGTAATACCTATGAATAATATACACTTATAAATATACCCCCAGTATGACATCATCTGAAATTACTGGTCTTTGCTTTGGTGACGTTAGATAACAACAGCCAATCTCCTTCTTTTCTGGCCCTGTCTGCCATATCGGTAACGGAATGATGCCAGATCAACCATTGGTTATAGGTCCGGAAAAACCCCGGTCCGAATGAATCTTTAGACTTATTCACATCAATGTCTTGACAGCTACAGAACCATGTTCCGTCTCTGGCCCAATATCCTTGTCCACCAATTTGCTCACAGGTGTCCATTTCAGTCTTTGTAGGTACTTGACCACCAGTAAACTCTACTCCAACTTTCTTGCTATCATTCTGTCTCTCCTTCTTCAACTTATCTATTAGTTCTTGGAAATATATGGCAGGAAAGATCACTTTCATGACGTATCGAGGAGTCCACCGGACTAGAAAATCATTGTGCATATCGATATATAATTCATCATTATCCAAAGAGGTTGCCTTCCGGGGAAATTCATTGTGAAATGCTGGGGGTCTTCTTTGTCCTGATAAGTATTGGAACATTCCTGAGTCTTTAGACAACACTTCGTCCAAGACGTTTTCAAAATTTCTGGAAAGTTGACCATCTGGTTGGATATCGGGCCTGATGCTGGTATGTATGTCTTTGGCATGTCGTATAGCCTTTAAGAGTACGTTATCGTCATATCCTATGGAGTCTTCAAACATTACAATTGTGTTGATGCAAAAAATTTTCGGGTCCGGGCCCGCTTTTGGTATTTAGGCTGCGAAAAAATGGTAGAGGATACATGGACGCTTTTATTGGCCTATGGATACTATCATTAGGATTTTTTTACTAAAGATTTAATTGAGGCTATTTTAGCCCTTATACCACTGGTGAGTTTCTTCAATTTACTCTGGGATGCTTTCTTTTCGAGTTCTTCTTCGGTGATGATATCCTTGGTCAATAAGTTGAATACAGACCCAAAGGCTAACGAAATTACGGTTCCAGTTAAAATGATGACATTATAAGGCATGGAAAAATCAGGGGTTGGAAGCGTAATCAATGAACTGGTGGTCCTCAATTCATAGACTTTTTCATCAGAGTCTCCCAACACCGTCAATACAGCTGGATCAACAGAAAACCCGTGATTAGCATCTGGTGGGTATTCGGCATAAAGTAATAATGATTTATCAAATTGGTAATGCAAGGTTAGAGTTTCCTTTGGTGGGAGGGTGATGGTTAGTTCCATATGGGAGGGTCTTTTCCGATCAATGGCTGGTTGGTAGTATGTTAAATTGACATATTGATTAACATCAACAGGAATATAAACTCCATCTTCTTGTTTAGCAGTGGCTTCCATGGTGTTGAGATACAATCTGATGAACCAAGGTAATGACTCAAAATAGATAAACTTTTTAGGTTCATCACTATTGTTGTCAAATACTACTCTAAACCCACCCCGATCTTGAGAATATCCGGTTAATGAACGGGAAGCTTGTAATGGAGGGATTTGTCTATCTTGAACAATAGAGGAATTTGAAGCTTCAAATTCTATATTAATATCTTCAGTGCCTCCAATAGAATAGGTGGGGAATTTTTCTGTCAATGATACCACCTTATTCAACCCTTCTTTCACCAGAACTTTCCAACCATCATCTTTAAAGTTGACAGATACAGGAGTCTTTTGGGTGGTGAAGGGACCTCCCTTGATAACTCTTCCAAATAGCGTAGACAAGTCATACTTTAAATCAGTTGGAAGCCCAAGAGGGAAACATTGCCAGATTGTGTATCCTTTAGATTTATCACATCTCAATTTGTCCCCTGGTACTGGTTTAGGAATGGCTCCTTCTTCAAGTTTTCTTAAAGATCTCATTACATCAACAATGGTGGAAATGCTCTGATCCATATCATACACACATTTACCAGAAGAATCAGGCTCTGAAGTGTCAATATCACAATCAGTGGTGATATCTATAGACATCGAATGCCACAAAGAATCAAACACCTTATGTCCGTCCAATAATGATGAAATACCAGCCTTCCCTCTAGTGGGCAACAATTTCAAAAACGGAGTCAAATTCTCAGTACATATAGGTTCACTGGGTAAAGCAGCTCTTAACAAATACAATTTATTGGAATCATCAGCCATAAAACTCTCTGAATGATCATTAAATGACTCAATAGGAAACGTGGTAATTGATTCATCAATAGCATTAAATGTAGCACAAAAAAACGCCGAAAGCAGAACCGTCAACTTGGACCAACTTTTCAAGGCTTCTTCAGAGTTGGGGGCTTCAATAACCGACCAAATTTCAACCCCGGTCCCCCCACTTTTAGTTCCATTGAATGGCAAACTGCCCCAAAGATCAGAGTCCCACCATCCTTGTGTGAACCTTAGGTGGAGCTCTCGGGTATTGGTAGTCTCCAAAAGGGGACCCACGGATCTTGGAAAATAGCTGTAATACCGAGCACTGTTCCCCTTGATGGTATTATTTCTATGATAATGCAACGATTGTGGTGATGATTTGACCTGGAAATTGAAATTTGCAAGCAAATTATTTCGAGCTAACGGGGTCAAATTCAAGTCTTCTTGGTACACTTCCTGGGCCAGGACCACCAATGTGGTTACAAACAATGCTAATAGTTTAAATAGCTGCATTGTTGCCGTGTTTGAGTTCACCTCCTTGCTGCTGTATGCACTTGTTGTAATGTGTAGGTGGTGCGTTGGTGATAACTTGTGGTGCGAATTGTGCCAACTGCGCTGCCAATTCTGCTGCCATCTGCGGTGCGAAATGGGCTGCTGGTGCGACCAGACGCGAAATGTGTCTCCATCACTGTGTTTATGTTTATTGCAAAACACAACTACCATTAACCATGAGTAATGCTTCTAGTGATATATCCATAATAGAGTCACAAAAGGAGAACATTCAGCCTTTACCAGGTGGTCGCTCTGTTTCTGGGTTGGTTTCCGGCTTCAATAATGGCAGCACCTTCAAACAACGAGAAGAATTGAATAGACAACGAGAACAGTTTGAGTCCCAGTTACTTGAAGTTGACGAGTTGGATGATCCCTTGGAAGTGTTCACAAGCTACATAAGATGGTGCCATGATAAATATCCACAAGGTAATAATGCTGAGAGTGGATTGTTGGCGGTTCTAGAGAGATGTACCACCACATTTAAAGATACTTCCTACTATAGAAATGATCCAAGATATCTAAAAGTTTGGTTAGAGTATTGCAAATATTCCGATTCTCCGTTAGATATATTTATTTATTTGGCGAAAAAAGACATTGGGAACCAATTGGCTTTGTATTATGAGGAATTTGCCAAGTTATTGGAAGTAAACCAGAAGTATAATGATGCAGCTGAAGTGTACCAGATCGGGATTAAAGGTAATGCAAGGCCTGTGAATCGATTGATCAAGTCGTTAAATCAGTTTGAGCAACGGAGGGAGCATTATCAAGATGATAAGTCGGACTCAGAGGTTAGACGTGTGTTAACTCTTAAGAGAGGTAGTAATCCTAATGTTAGTGACGATCAAGGTTCAAGTGGTTCTAATAGCACCCATGATAGTAAAAGAGGGAAGTTTGAAGTCTACACCGAGGCCAATGAATCGGGGATGCCTAAAAACCTATTTAGTAATAAATTTAGTACCAAAGATATTGGAAGTATTCAATTGAGAAAGAAGGAGAATATCATAAATGCTAAGCCTTGGGATGGAGAAGTGTTATATCAACAACTGAGACCCAAACTGAAGGATTCCGAAAGTTCCAAAATCCCTGTTTATAGAGATATAGAGATTCCTCCTGAGGATGTTACTCAACAAAGTTTGAATGTTACTGATGATATGGTGTCTACCATAATTACCAGACCTGGTAAGAAGCCTGAATGTGTTAACGTTAACATGGAGCTTTTATACCCAAAGGACCAACCAGAAAGGTCAATGATGGAACTTTTGGTGTTAACTAGACAAGAGAAAGCCCTGAAATTTCTGGGATCCTCAGTAGCCCAAGGGATTTCAGATGATTCTGACATTGAAGAACCAACTCAGGGTCAAGTAGATGAAATGGTTCCTCTCAATGATACCCACGATGACGAAAATGACCATACAATTGACGGGAAATTAACCGGGACGAGTGACACTTTTACCATACCTCTTAAGGACGACGATAACACTTTACCATCTCGACATGCCCCTCAATCACCCACGATAACCTTTTATTCCAGAATGGCAAACAATGAAGTTATTGAAATGTTCAACAGTGCTTCTAATGATAACGATAATGACAATGACAATGATAACGATGACGATAAGTCTGATGGTGGTAATTCTACCAATTACGAAGGGTTTGTAACCGAGACTATTTACAACAATGACAATAGACCCGAAGTTGAAGAGGTCTCACAACCTCCGTTGTCTACCAGCTCACAAAATCTCCAACCGGTCCATCAATCACTTAAAGAAGATAATATCCTAAGTAAACCTGAAGTAATTGATCCCTTGCTGGGAAAATTAAGAGAGAAATTATTGAGCGCCATTAGTCCATCCATTGAAACATATCCGGGATATAATAACACCAAAACCCAATTCATTGAGGCTATTAAAAGGTTCCGAAACTTGACTGATAATAAAACCAAATCTGTGGCCAAAGGAGGAACAGGATCTATAGTTAATTTTTGTGGAGATGAAATTTATTCCTTGAAATGTGAATTAGGACAAGGAGGATTTGGTTACGTATATCTAATAGAAAATGAGTTGGGGCATTTAAAAGCCTTGAAAGCAGAAACCAATCCCTCCAGTTGGGAGTTTTATATCTTGAACCAGATTCACACCCGGTTAAGAGATGATCATAGTATTAGGTCACGAATAATCCAGCCAGAGTCAATATTCTTATATAAAGATGAATGTTTCCTTATCCTCAATTACTTGAACCAAGGGACTATTCTTGATATAATCAATTACTATCGGAGCAAGGGTGAACCGGTAGACGAAGTTTTATGTGTTTTCATAACAATAGAGTTACTTAAAATCGTCGAAAAGTTACATACAATTGGAATCATTCATGGAGATTTAAAGGCAGATAACTGTATGATAAACTTCAAAAACACCAAAGAGTTAATAAATGACCATTCACATATAAACCACAGTAGTTGGGATAATGAAAAGATTATATTGATTGATTTTGGAAGATCCATCGACTTGACATTGTTCCCTGAAGGCACCGAATTCAAAACCAGTTTTAAAGCTGATCAACAAGATTGTCCACAAATGAATAAAGACGAGCCATGGTGTTATGAAGCTGATTATTATGGAATTGCTGCCATAATTCATACCTTATTGTTCCAAGAATACATTAAGGTAACGCAAATCCAAAACGGCAAATATAAATTCACCAAATCATTAAAACGGTACTGGCAAACCCAGTTATGGGGCCCATTATTGGACGTGTTAATGAACCCCTACTACAACAATCCACCATCCCAACTAAAGTATCCATTGATCGATGAGTTAAAGTATCAGAGGTATAAATTAGAAACATGGTTAGGTCAGCAGAACTATAAGTTGGTCCAGATATTGGCGGACATTGAAATCGACTTTAAAGGGTTTATAAATCACTGATATAATTACATTCAAATAAATGCATAATCATCACTTCCAAATCCGAGATCGGCTACACTTACGAGATCAAAAAGATAATTTTAGGGCCGGTCTCACACCCCACCAAAGCCCCGTCTCTGTCCTTCTTCTCTCCTTCTTTTTCCTCTAGCTTCTTTTTTTGGGCTCTAAGCTAGCCCATATAGGTCCTTCTAACCCACATAATAGTACCAGATCAAAGAAACGCTCTTTTAATCCCTACTTACTTGTCCAACAAAGGGTAAAAATTTTCACCGATGGTTTCGATAATACTGGCTGTTTTTTTCTCATAGCGCAGCTCTTTTTTTTTTTTTTTTTTTTTTTTTTTTTTTTTTTTTTTTTTTTTTTTTTTTTTTTTTTTTTTTTTTAATTTTTTTTGTCAACATTTTGACTTCTTTGCTTTTCAAGCTTGTTCTTATTTCAGGGTGTCCAGCTACTGCTAGACACTTTCTTCTTACTTTCCTTTACCACCTGGATCTGATTTTAACCAAAATCTAATCCACATTTTCCCAAAAGAATAACCAAAAGACACAACACCATGCAGCATACCAGAGGGAGTATTTCAGAACCCACGGTTATGCCAAAGGCTACAGGAGAAGCCATGTCATTCACCACCAATATCTTATTTGTGGGAGGAGCATATGCCGGATTGTCGGCCATAAACACATTTATAGCTGAATTTAAACGGAAAAAGACCCAATTTCCCAATTCATTTGATGAAAGTAATCCGTTATCTATCACATTAATTGAACCACGAGCAGGGTTATTAAACGTTTTGGGGATGCCTAGATGTATAGTTGATTCAGAATTTTCGGCTACCCAGTTTATTCCATATGACCGATTAGCTAACTTGAAATTTGACAATGTGATATCTAGTAATGAAGAAGTATTGCAATCATTACAATCCAAAGAAATATCGGAAAATAAATTAGCCGGAATTACTGTCAATTATGTCCATGGTAAAGTGACTTATTTGGACGAACATAAAGCTCAATATAATCTTGTCAAGGCCGACAGTTCAGATATAGATGACAATCTGAGAGTTATTGATTTTGATTATGTTATTATGGCCAGTGGTAGAGATAGAAATTGGCCCACTACCCCTAAAGCATTTACATATGATTCATTTATTGAAGAAATGAAACAATCAATGGATAAAATCGATTCCAACCAAATTGTATCTATAATTGGAGCTGGAGCAGTAGGAATTGAATTAGCAGGAGATTTGAAACATTATAGACCCGATAAACATATTAATTTAATTCATCCACATGATCAATTTCCTCCAGAACCTTTAGGGGCTGATTTTAAACTGGAAGCCTATAAATCTTTACAACAATGTGGGGTTAATATCTTATTAAATACCCGAGTTAAAGCTACCAAAACCATTGATATGGGGACTACCACCGGTGATTTAGAAACCACCACTGGAGATATCATTAAATCAGACTTGAATATCTGGTGTACTGCTCATAAAAATAACACCCAATTCCTTTCCAAATCCATTACTGACAACTTTGTCACCAACAAACAAAACATAACTGTCAATGAATACTTACAATTGAAAAATGACCATACTTTAATCGATAACTTTTTCGTATTGGGGGATTTGGTGGACCTACCTATCATAAAAAGTGCTGGTTGGGCTTTATATCATGGCAGACAAGTAGCCAATAATTTAAGTAGTATTTTATTACAAAATAAGTTGGTTGAACCATCTCCAGATCCTAGCCTGATTCCTAAAGGAATGGTTTTGGTTGCAGGAAATGGAGATTTGATTTGTGAATTGGCTGGGGTTATTTCCACAAATGTCCCAGAGTATGTCGAAGAGTATAAGGATTATTGCTTTGGTAAAATCAGAGCTACCTTAGATGTATAGTTTTTACCACTCCTGCTTGTATTATAAATACACATATTTGTGCAGCCTTATCATTTCTTTTGCAGTCATTGCAGGCGATGGTTTTGCGGCTTGCGATTTTTTTTTTCTTGTGCTGGTGAAACGGCTGCCAGATAGTCTCACCAGGAACTATAACACCACTTATAAGACGGCTATAAGTCTCACCAGGAACTATAGGTCCCACCTGATACGAGTCCAGGCTTAAATAAAGTATCTCGTCCGTCGTTTGGAAATTTAATGAGTCAAAATCTGAAACCTGATAATCTACAACCTCCCCCTCAACATCAACATGCCCACGCTAGAAGAAAGAGGAGCCTCTCCTTGAGATCACAGCTTCTTAATAGGGCTCTAAGCAGCCGAATAGCTAGCCCCGGACCGGATGAAACCGGTGCTGGCAGTAGTAGCACCAGTGGTAATACTGGTGGTCTGTTGAACGATTCTATTGAGTTAAGTAACATGAATCAAACTGCCAAACCCAGATCATCTGGGTCTCCCCCACCACCTCAGATAACTATAAATGAAGAGACAGAATCTGAGTTTGAACAAGGAACAGAGGCAGCTAGGTTAAACTCCGTCACCAAGACATATAGTCCTTACAGTTCGTATAATAATAATTTGAGTAGATCTACCACCCATCTCACGAGTGATTCTTATCAGTCAGATACTAGTTCGATTGAGTTAATGAGTAGAAGAAGGCGACAAAAGAGAGGTAAGTTTATGAAGACTTTGATAAGATTCAAGAACAAGATCACCGGGAACGAATCATTGTCTTCATCTGAAAATGGTAGGGTAATACCAGTTACCGTGTCTCAGAATGTGAACAAGGTTTATGATTGCAAATTGGCAGATCCGGTATCCGGGTTGTTGCTTGATGAAAGACGAGATGATGAACCATATTGCTCCAATTCTATAACCTCATCGAAGTACACGATCTATTCTTTTCTTCCTAAACAGTTGAAGGCACAGTTTTCCAAAATTGCCAATTGTTATTTCTTAGTGGTAGCTATAATGCAGATGATTCCTTCATGGTCTACCACTGGTCAATATACCACCATTATTCCCTTGATGATTTTTGTATCTATATCTATTACCCGGGAAGGTGTGGATGATTGGAGAAGACATGTTCATGATAAGGAAGAGAATAATAAGACTTGTCATATTATCAAAGAAGACGATAATTCATCTAATTATGAGACTCAGTCCATCCAGACGGTTATGACTGAAACAATGGACTTTGAAAGTTCTCGTATTGATGTTAATAATCCCCAACATGAATCATCTGTTTCAGGTGTTGATAATTCAAATGATTCAGCTCATGACCTTGATTGCTTGAAAAAATATAATATGAAGGAAGTTAAGGGAAGATGGAAAGATATTAAGGTGGGAAATATCATTCGAATAAAAGAGGATGAATGGATCCCTGCTGACATTCTTTTATTGTCAGCTTATAATGAAAATGACGCTGATGTGGCTTATATTGAAACAATGGCTTTGGATGGAGAAACTAACTTGAAATCGAAGTTTGCTCCTTCTGAACTTACCGAAACCATGTCAAGAGCCTCTGGTTTGAAAAACTTTAATGAGTTGGTAACAGTGGAAGATCCTAATACTGATTTATACAACTTTGAAGGGCTACTAAATATAAACGAGGAATCAGTTCCTTTGGGCTCTGATAATATAATTTATCGAGGTAGTATATTGAGAAATACCAAATCTGCTTTAGGGTTGGTAATATTTACAGGGGAAGAAACCAAAATAAGAATGAACAATATCAAGAACCCTAGAACAAAAGCTCCTAAATTACAAAAGAATATCAATTATATCGTCATATTCATGGTGTTTGTTGTTGCTCTGTTGTCAGCTTTTTCCACCATGGCACAGAAGATAAAATATCTGCAAAACAAGGATAAAGCATGGTACTTGTATGGTGAGGATGTTGGTACCGCCCCTACCTTAATGGGGTTTATTATTATGTATAATACTTTGATTCCATTATCTCTTTACGTGACTATGGAAATCATCAAAGTAGGTCAATTATTATTATTGCAAGCAGATATTGATATGTATCATGAAGAAAGTAACACTCCAGCTGCTGCAAAGACTGCCACTATTCTTGAGGAATTGGGTCAAGTAAGTTACATTTTCAGTGATAAGACAGGTACTTTAACTGATAACATGATGCTTTTCCGAAAATTTAGTGTCAATGGGGTTAGTTGGCTTCATGATGCTGATATCCGTTCTAAAGAAAACACAGAGGAATCAGCAGAGAATAATAAGAAAGAGGTTTCTGCCTTTCGTCAAATATCAAGTCTGGGTGATGATCATTTTAATAGCCCTAATTCTCCTAGAAAGAGCTCTGCATCAATTATTAGAGAAAGCATGGACATGAAATCAGTGAAGTCAGCGAAGTCTTCTTCTACGTGGAAATCAACGGCTCATCCAAATAGGGTTCAAGACTTAAAAACATCCAATGATTTGCTTCGATATACTCTTGGTAATACAAACACATTGTTTGCAAAGAAAGCCAAGTTTTTCTTATTAAGCATTGCTTTGTGTAATACTTGTATACCAAGAAAGTCGTCTAAAAGTCTGGATTCTTCACTGAGCTCTGTCGAAGACGAGGTTATTTCTGATGATGACCAAAATATCACCTACCAAGCTGCATCACCCGATGAAAAAGCATTGATAGAGGCTGCAAGGGACTTGGGATTTATAATGTGGGATAAGAAAAATAATGCATTAACCATAAAGACTTACCCAAACGGATTTCAAAGTCCAGCCAAGTTTGAACATTACGAAGTATTAGATGTCGTTGAGTTTTCTTCTTCTAGGAAGAGAATGTCAGTGATTGTTAGGTTTCCTGATGGGAGAGTTGGTATTATTTGTAAAGGTGCTGATAATGTTATAATTGAAAAACTAAAGAATTCAGAGATTGCCAAAAAGAAAGCCAAGGAGATTTCGATTAATGCTGACCAACGTAAAATGATGGAACAAGATGTAGTATTGCAAGAAAGGTTATCCCATGAAGCAGAGGCTAGGCAATCAATAGGATCCTTGAGTTCCCTCAGACAAAGTCTTCATTTGAGCGGGAAATCACCAGCTGAGCGGGCTCCTACATTAAATTCTATCGATAATTATTTAATGAGTAATGAAGAAACCGAAATAGACGATATTGCCCAGGAATCGAGGAGATCATTGCATTTACAACAGGCCCAAAAATATAAGCTTGAACAACGATCGAACTCCGGCAATAATAACCCCATAGATGATAAGCTTCTTATAAACGAAGAGTTTCTTATCGAGAAGACTTTAGAGCATATTGAGGAATTTTCTACAGAAGGTTTGAGAACATTGATGTACTCATTTAGATGGCTCGACAAACAAGAATATGAAGGTTTTAGACAGAAATATGAAGCAGCGAAATCAGCATTAGTTGACAGATCAAAACAAATCGAAACAGTAGGATCATCAATTGAAAAGGATTTTGAATTGGTAGGGGCTACTGCTATTGAAGATAAATTACAGGAAGGAGTTAGTGAAGCTATCGAGAAGTTAAGAAGAGCAGGTATAAAGATGTGGATGTTAACTGGTGATAAAAGAGAGACAGCCATAAATATTGGATATTCTTGTAGACTTATCAAGGACTTTTCTAGTATCACCTTATTGAATATAGACCATGGTAAGGACAAAGTAAGAGAAGAGGTCAAGAATACCACCAAGAAAGTTAAAGGAGGTAGTATCGCTCATTGTGTAATTGTTATCGATGGTGCCACTTTGGGTAATATCCAAGAGGATGAAATTTTAATGGCTGATTTCATAGATCTTTGTGTATTAGCTGATTCTGCTATTTGCTGTAGAGCGTCTCCATCTCAGAAAGCAAGTATGGTATCTGCTATACGAGATGTTAACAAGAAGACTGTTACATTAGCTATTGGTGACGGGGCAAATGATATTGCTATGATTCAAAGTGCTGATATTGGGGTGGGAATTACAGGAAAAGAAGGATTACAGGCTGCAAGAGCTTCTGATTATGCCATCGCTCAATTTAGATTCTTATTGAAATTATTGTTGGTTAATGGTAGATATAACTATGTCCGTACCTCGAAATTTGTTTTATGTACCTTTTATAAAGAATTATTGTTTTATTTGACCCAGGCATTATATCAAAGGTATACTTTATTTTCGGGTAGTTCTGTTTATGAAAATTGGTCATTATCTATGTTTAATACTTTATTTACATCTCTTCCTGTGTTGGCAGTAGGGATGTTTGATAAAGACTTGAAGCCCGCCACTTTATTGGCGGTCCCAGAATTATATGCTAAAGGTAGAGAGTATAAAGGATTCAACTTGAAATTATTTATTTCATGGATGTTGCTATCTACATTACAAAGTATTGGTACTTCATTTCTAGCATACTATTTATGGGGGTTTAGTGCTTTAAGAGACAACACAACTTTACCATTAGGGACCTTACTATTTGCAGCCTTAGTAATTATTATCAATGCCAAATGTCAGCTCATAGAAATGCAAAATAGAAATTGGTTGGCGTTTGCTGGATTTTTTATATCTGTTTTTGGTTACGGATTGTGGAATGTGCTTATTATGGGATTGTACCGAACAAAGGAAAGTAAAATATACTTTGTTGCTTATGGATTACTTGAATTTGGAGCAGATACAAGTTGGTGGGCTTCTTTATTGGCGTTGTTCACGGTTCCTCTATTAGTGGATATATTGATTCATGTATTCAAGTTTATCATTAAACCTAATGACGATGAGATATTTAAAGCTATCGAGCAAGATTTTGAAATGAGGAAATCATTTGAACAATTAGCATTCAGCGAATTAAAACAAGGATGGATGACTCCAAAAGAATCATCTGTGTGGAGAAGAAATTTCCTTTCAGGTATCAATTTTATTCTGAAAAGGTTAGGACTGAATATTCATTTAGAAGATAAGGGAAGTTCTGAGTATAGAAAGAGAGCGGGAACGGTCACTAGTCCTGATGAGTTACCACCCAGCAATGCCGGACAAGTGATCTATAGAAGCGAAACTGATTATTTGAGGCAATTGCATGACCCCGATCCTAACTATGAATTGTTACCTAGTGGAAAAAGAGTAAGAATTAAAGGACCAAAGAAAGGAATCTTGAATAAATTAAAACCCAAAACCAAAGATGATGACATTGAAGCGATAATTTCCGATCGTCTTGAAAGCTTGAATAAAAATTAGCATATAAATTAAATAGCATGAAGTCAAAATGTACGAATATATATTTATTAAGGCACTAAAAAAAGTTATTGAGAACTGAAAGATAAGATTATGAATATATTCTTTATTCGGTGAATTTAAAGATAAATGTCACTAATGTTGATAAAGCAATGCAAACACAAATCATATTTGGACCAAACTTATCACCGTATGAAACAGCACGTCTATCTCTGATCATCAAGGTTCTCCAAATATACATGACTGTGGAATATAATAAAGTGAATAAGGCAGTTATAAAGAATCCAATCGAAGCTGTTAATGCAGTTTTGGTACCGTAGTTTAACAAGGTAGTAGCCGTTACGCTCAAAATCATACCAATAGATAACCAAGACAAAAATGTTCTTTCAGAGGCAAAATAAACCTTTGGTTCAATTCTAATGGGTACACAAATTTCTTTTCCAGGAGGTATTTTATCTTTGAAAGTGGAATTCAAATCAAAATTAGTACCAGGCTTTACAGTGAAAGTTCTATCATCATTAAAGAAATGCAAAAATTTTCCGTAGACATTCAAGAAGAAATCTTTGATGGAATTATTTGATGCGTTATTGGATAGGTAAGATGAAGGAAGTAATAAAGGGGAATGCTCATCTAAACCTTCTTCCAATGGGTTCACATCATTTGAGAAATGAACACCATTAGGATTTTCATCAGTATAGCCCCCTTGTAGTTCCTCTTCATCCATATCATTACCAGAAGATGAAGACTTTATTCTATTTTGGTTTCTACTGATTCCGAATTCCTCTTGAACTTTTGGTTTTCTAATATCCACATCCATTTGAGGTAACCAGAAGGGGATCAATTTCACAAAGTCAGGTAATAAAGAAGCCCCACCATGAATGAATTTAGAAAACTTAGGAACAGCTTCTACTAGATGACTAGCCACTAATTCTCTAATCCATAATGGAGGTTCTTGGCCTAATTGAGTTTGTAATTTAACCTCTAAAATAGCATAAGGGAACCTACAAATATCTTTTTCAGGTAATTGACTAAATGGATAATCAACACCTATATCATTCCTTCTCCAATTACCTTCAGTTCTATCATGACCATCAAAGTTATCTTCTCTAACCATTGCTAATTCAGTATCCAAAGAGATTCTAACCCTGGCATCACCAGGTAATTGGAAAGCAGTTCTATTATAAAAAGACCGTACTACAGGTCTCATTTTATCTTTTAAGACTCTATATTGAACTTCAGTGGCCAATTGTTCTAAATTATCAATCTGCTGTTTAGGTTTTTTACCATCTTTTCTCATCTTTTCAAACACTTCTTTAGCTGGTAATTCCCCTGATAAAAATTGATTAACCTTCTTTTCCTTCAATTGAAATCTTGCCTTTACCGACTTTTCACCAGTCCAATCTTCTCTATGAGTTTTTCTTTCTACAAAAATTTGGTCTGATTTCATTCCTCCATACCATCTTAATCTTATAGCTTCAGCCCCTTCATCTTTTCTTAATCTTCCATAATATAAATCCATATCCTTATTATCGTAATAAATAGAGGTTATAGCACTATCCTCTGGTTCAAATTCTTTTTCAGCATTAAATACTAAAACCGGTAAGTGCTTTAAAATAATTAATTTTAATTCAGTAATATTGTCAGGATGGACCCAATATTTAGTGGTTTGTCTAACAAAATTCTGTTGAGAACCTCCAGCTGATGAATCACCCTTGATAGGTTTCCCTTTATTTCTAGCCAAATCATATAATTTAGATAATTTAACAATCAAGTCATCATAATTATCTTTGAAAAATGGTTTAGCATTCAAACGAACTTGGAAAATTGGTCTTAAATGAAACTTGGTGATCTTATCATGCTTTTTAACAATCTTTTGAAATCCAGTATAGTTTAACCGAGTAAATCTAGCTAAATCATGAACATCAGCAATAACATCACTCAATTCACTTTCCAAAAGGTCAAATTCTTCTTCTTCAGCACTATTCAAATGTTTAACAATATCATTAATTTGTTTATCAGCATCCTTAATTCTCCGTTTAATTTCTGTAATTTTCACCTTGGTAAATGAATATACTTTATCCAATTCAATTTCTAGCTTGTTTAAAAATTCCTCCTCTAATTCATTCTTCCATTTCCCATCATTATCCTTAAGAGATTTCTTTAATTGGTATTTCAAGTCATCGTAATCAATGTAGTAGAAGCTATAATCTTTGATCAAAGACTTTCTTAAATGCTCTCCAAACTTCATTGCTCCTATCACTGATTACTACAAATTACTTGAATATGTCACTGGAGGCGAGGGTAGTTGTGATGAAGCACCAGTAGGTTACTGCACTGACAAGAACTTAGGATGAGGAAACGAGAATTTCAGTCCACGTGCGGATATGTGGTGGTGGTGAGAGCACGTAATGGCTGCAAAAAGTACGGCTGAGGATGTACTTCAGCTTAGGCCAGCTAACATCTATCTGTAGTATCGCTAACAGCTATTATCTGGCCTTTCGTTTTTCTTTGTGTCCAGCAATGTTAAAAAACCTGTAATTTGGGGTCCTTTTATGAACTTATGTCATACATCTTTTCTTCACTCCTGTGGCTCTTTTTACACAAATAGAAAGCATCGTCGTCCTACTGTTCTGTTGGAGCATATGATTATTGCTGGTTATAATTACTGGCTGTGGTATGCATTCATGTTTTTTTTGACAAGCAACAATATATTTAAGAGATATAATTCATGCTTTTTAAAATTAAAAAAAGTTTTCAAAATACACCTCTTCGGTAATTCATAAACCATGCATGCAAATCGTCACTCCAAGAACACCAGTAGCATAGTGGTATATCCGGCTTATGTGCCGGACTGGTACCACTGTTTACCGGTTTCGTAGTGTAGTGGTTATCACAGTCGGTTTTGATGGAGCGATTCTACCACCACCCGTGGTGGAATAACCGAAGTATCCGACTAACCCCGGTTCGAATCCGGGCGAGACCTTTTTTTTTTGCTCCCTATGCTGCCAATTTCACTTTTAACTGCGAAATCTGCAAAACTTGTGTAAACCTTACAATACAGGTAGCACTTATGCTCAATGTGTCAGAGATAGAATTGGAAAATCAACAAAACCGATGAACAAGCTGGTGCCATCGTGAAAGAAAACATACAACGCTTAACGTACAATACCTGATTAAGAGGAGCTTTAAAGAGACATTCATAGAACATTCAGTTGAAAGGAAGCGAACCGAGAGCCATTGAGTATACCAATTATTTCTACCCAATGTTGTTTAAGTAGATCGTGTACATCTAACGTCCTGGACCCTCCTCTAAAATGGAACCCATATCAAATACTCCTTTGCATCGACTGCAAAATGTCGTCCTCCACCTCCGCGACAGGCTCTGTCCCGTGACCAGGGCGCCTGAGACGAAAGTGAGAATCCAATCGAGAAATGTAATTACTGTGAAACAGAGATTTTTGTACCCTTCTCTTTTTAGGTCATTAGTATTTTACACCCACTATTTTCTGACACACGTACCAGATATCCTCAGGTCTTGTACCAAATTGTGCAGCAGGTATGTCTATTTATACTAGCCCAAAAAATAGAGGCTAAAAAGTCGTACCACCCGAATGCCATCCATGGTCATTAGCATCCCCAAACCCTCGTAGAACCAGTGGCACCAGATCAAATTTCTGGGGGCTAACAGTGTTAGGCAACTACCCCTGTGTTCGGTGTGGCCAAAAGGTTCTATGCCCGTTGTCATGGTCGGGCCCGTGGCTCCCCTATTGGGGTGGTACTAGGTGGGATTGGATGGTGGTAGGACCTGCCTGCGACGTGCCCCTACCAGCCACAATTATCACGTGACACGTTTTTTTTGTCGCAACCCTGTGTTTCCTGGTTCCGCCAACGACACAGGTTTCAACGAATGAGAAGGCATTATTCCTGAAAAAGTTTTGAGAGTTGCCCCTTTATTTATTGAAAACTTCTTTTTTCAACCCGACCAAATCCCCAGAAAATCGGCATATTTGTCACGGTATCTCATCCATATATCATTCAGATATAGAATAGATCGTCAAATTTGATCTTTTTCCTCCTGGTTGTGTCCTTTTTTGGCCTGTAATTTTAAGGTTATCGTGCTTTTTATTTTTCGTCCATCCCCTAAAATTTGTTTGTTTTTTGTCGACAAATTTCAGAGGTTTTTTTTTTCGGCATTTTTGAGAGACATTATAGATCCTTACACCCAAGCTTTAACTAGCAGTCAACAAACTGTGCTACACCCCCATACCTATTTGCAGTGATATATATATATATTAAGTTATATATATATTGATTGTGGGTGACATTTGAATTGTTTTATTGGTTTTGCTGTGGCACCAAAAGAGGTTTTGTTGTTGATGACTAACTACGATTGATCCATACTATTATCAATATCCATATAAATATAACATAAATAACTATGGCAATACCGCAGGCTAGTAGTAGTAATGGTAAAAACCTGACTGCTTCAAGTGCTAGGTTTCGTCAACGGAAAATATCAGTCAAACAACCATTGGCAATATATCGACTGAAAGATTTACCTGCTAATGATGTTATAAATGAATTAGAACCTTCACAAGTTCATCATCTAAATAGTAGTCAACAACAACGTGATCTCCATTCCATAGAAACTGGGGTTGATAAGAATGAAGAGGATGAAGTTCATTTACAACAAGTAATAAATGCTGCTCAAAAAGCATTATTATCTTCTCAAAAAGATGATTCTAAGAAAGATTCTGATACAAAAAATGATCAGGAGAATGAATCAAAGACTTCAGTTTATATCCCCACTCCAGATGCTTCAAAGATTTGGCCGGAAGCTCATAAATTTTATAATGACAATGATTTTATAGAGCCTGAAAGTTATATAAAGTTTAGTGCTCAAGTTGAAGATACTATTGGAGTAGAGTATAATATCGATGAAGTTGACGAGGAATTTATAGAAGATAATTTGAGTAAGAATTATCCCACTAAGAAGAATGAATCTAAATGTTCTGATTTGGAATTTGAAATGATTGCCAGTAAATTGGAACAAACAATCGAAGAAAAACAACCATTTTTATCTATGGATCCCACTAATATCTTATCCTATAAAGAATTGAGTACTTATATTTTAGAAGAGTTTAAATCTTCCCATAAAGATCATCCTTATTTACAAATAGGCTCGAATTTGAAATATATTCCTTCAAGTACTTTAAAACAGAGATTAGGTAACGACTTACATCATGAACCATTTGTTACCATTTTCGATAAAAATCCTTTGAATCAGAATGAGCAAAATTCCCCCAGACCAATTAATAAATTATTGGAATTGTTTGGTGAGCCCATCTATAATCATTGGAAACAACGTAAAATAGATCGTAATGGTAAATCCATTACTCCTTCTTTGAAATTCGAAGATCCTAATGCCAATGAAAAGGATAATGATAATGATCCTTATATTTGTTTCAGAAGAAGAGAATTTCGTCAAGCTCGTAAAACTAGAAGAGCTGATACTATGGGTATTGAAAAGATTCGTTTATTACAAAAATCATTACATAGAGCAAGAGATATTATGTTCAATGTCAGTCAACGTGAACTTTTGAAACAAGAGAACCTTAAACTGGAAAGAAGAATTTTCCAATTGAGATGTAAAACTAAAGGCATTAAACGTGAGCTTGGTTTGGCTGGCGATGACCACTTATTCTATCCACATAAACGGAAGAAGGTTATCAAACCTAAGGAAGAAGAAGATGAACAGCGTGAGAAGGATAAAGAAAATAAGGTCAAACGTGATAAGAAATACAAAGATCAAAGAAACGATTTGGTTACAAGTAATATTAATAAGCATGATAAAAACCAACACTACCAAAATCAACTTCAAGCTCACGAAAACCAATCTTCATCTTCCCAACCATACGTCAAATTGGCTCCATCCAAGATTCCTGATTTGGATTTGATCACAGTTTCTTTAGTATTAAAGGAAAAAAATGATACCATTAGAAGAGCTGTTTTGGAGAAAATCCGTAAACGTAAGGAAATGGATAAGAATTTTGTTAACTTGACCGATGATCCTTACCAACCGTTTTTCAATTTGTCAACAAACAATGGGTTATCAACGAAGGAATTGAAACATATTCCTTACTCTTCGATTGCATCAGCAAATTTACACCAGATGAACTCCACAAATTATCTTAATAATGATTTGAAAAAGTTATTGGAAGAAGGTAAATATCCTTTACCTGGTATGAAAACATTTAATGGTAAGAATGGAGAGTTGGTTCCTTCTCAACCTTTCCCTCATTTACAAACATTGTTAAATGACCACTTACAATCTAAAAGAAGTTCTAATGGTTATATTGCTCACCTATTAGATAATATAGAGAACTCGAATTACAGTGTTTATTCTAATGGATTTGGTAACCAAGCTCGTGAGGATGACCAAGATGAAAATGACAGCACTAGTAAAATTTCTGACCCAATTTTCAGGGTTAGAAGAAGAGTTGGCAGATTAAACCGGACGTTCGTTGATAGGAGAGAGATGAAAAGGGAGAAAGATATAGTTGATGACTTTATGACCTTTGATAACGAGGATGGGGATGAAGATACTAATGAAGATGCTAATGATCAACAACAAGAATCCCAGACCTCAAAAGATGACATGGATGTCGATGAGACTAACTCTTTGTCTTCTGAGAGCAAACTCAATGTTTATAACAATAAGTCTGATATCATCAAGAGATTGTCTTCCCGCTGGAAATTTGATAATGAGTCAAGTGAGTATGGTGTTGATTATGAAAACCCATTCAGTTTAGATCCTTCTAGGTTGAATAGTATCAGTGATGAAACACAATCTATAAGATTTGGGTCGATGTTGTTGTCTAAGTCATATGAATTATTAAGAGAGTCTGTTCATCAACGTCAACAAGTTTACATACAACAAGCTAGAATGAGAGCTTTACAACAACAACAACAATATAGGAATTCCAGAAATTTGCAAAGGGTACCCCCACAGGGTCAAATTCAAGGTCAAGGTCAAGGTCAACCAAGCGGTCTAGCTGCACAAGCAAGAAGTGCCGGATCATCTGGCATTACTCCTGGAAGTGGCAGTACTAGTTCCAACAGCAGTGGCAGTACCAAACACAAGACAAATTCCAAATCAAACAGTCACACGGACTTAAATGTATCTAAGAATGGAACCCCTTTGGCTCATAAAGGTTCACCTTCCCCACAACATAAATTAAAGAACAAGTAATGGTTTTTTGTCTGATCGGCTCTGGTAGCTCAACTTCAAAATTGTTGCAGATTAAACCATTGTTCTTATTTTGTTCAAATTCATTTTGTATTATAGTTTTATAGCATAGATTAGCAATTACTTAATTAAATAAATTTTTCATATTAATTCTAATGATTATGTGTATTGTGTACGATTATAAGTATAAATATTAAAAGTTCTATATCTAATGTTAATTATGCCAGTAGAGCTATTATAACTCTTTCTGCAGATGTTTTTGAGATCTTAGAACAATCCATCGATTTGGCCATCATCATTGACTTCAACATTCATGAATCCTGCGTGAGTTGGCAATCCTGGAATGGTCATAATTTCAGCAGCTAAGGCATATAAATATCCGGCTCCGGCAGAGCATCTGACTTCTCTAATTGGGATGGTAAATCCAGTTGGTACCCCTTTCAAGGAAGGATCATGAGATAAGGAATATTGGGTCTTAGCAATACAAATGGGTAATTTATCATATCCTTGTCTAGTATAGTTTTCAACCTGTTTTCTAGCCAAAGGTGATAATTCAATATTACTTGCTCCATACATCTTTTGTGCTATGGTTAATAACTTATCTTCAACAGACGAGTTCACATCATAGAGAAATTCTTGCGGTTTGTCAGAATCAAATTGATCAGCTGATTTCACCACAGCCTTTGCTAACTCTAATGCTCCTTCTCCACCTTTTGCCCAATGGTTTGTAGCTACAGCATAATCAGCACCAGCTTTTTGGGCTTCTTGTTGAATTAATTCTAATTCGGCAGGCGTATCTGTTTCAAATTGGTTAATGGCTACAACAACTGGAACGTTATATTGCTTGACATTTTCAATTTGTTTGGCCAAGTTAGCACATCCCTTCTTTAAATATTCAAGATTTTCAGTCAAATACTCTTCAGGCAATGCTTGACCTGGTTTAACATCTGGAGCACCACCGTGTAATTTCAAAGCTCTAGAAGTAGCTACCAATACCACGGTGTCCGGTTTATAACCTGAAGCTCTACATTTAATATTAAAAAATCTTTCTCCACCCATAGTAAAGTCGAAACCAGCTTCAGTTACAACGTAACCTTTTTGTCCACTGTTAGTAGGATTGGAAGGAGAAGTAAGTTTTAAAGCCAATCTGTCAGCAATAACAGATGAAGCCCCAATAGAAATATTAGCAAATGGTCCAGCATGAACAAATACAGGAGTTCCTTCTAAAGTTTGCATCAAGTTAGGTTTTATAGCATCTTTTAATAAAGCTGTCAAGGCACCAGCACAACCAATATCTTCACAAGTTATGGCTTCACCGGTTTCCTTTTGAGTTCCAACGACAATATTACCAATTCTTTGTCTCATGTCTTTCAATGACGTAGATAATGCTAAGATAGCCATTAATTCTGAGGCTACAGTAATATCCATACCAGATTTACGAGGAGGGAATTTGGATGCTTCATTCTTTCCTTCACCTAATGTGATTTCACGAACGAAACGATCATTACAATCAACAACTCTCTTAATAGTAATGGAATCGGGATCAATATCCAATTTAGCAAATTTGGAGATTTCATCATCAGTCAAATCATCGGGGACATCCTTTTTAATTCCAAGCTTCTTTAATCTTTCGATCATAGAAGGAGTGAATGATCTCTTACCCTTTTTCATAGGAACTAATCTCTTGAAGAATCCCTTAATGGTCTTAGAAGTATACTCATGGAACATTCTAGTATCAACGGCAGCACAAAGTAAATTTTGAGCAGCAGAGATGGCGTGAATATCACCAGTTAAATGCATGTTAAATTCATCCATTGGAATAACCTGGGAGTAACCACCACCAGCAGCACCACCTTTTACACCAAAAGTGGGCCCCATACTTGGCTGACGTACATTAGCAATAGAATTATACCCAAGGTGGGCTCCTAAGGCTTGAGTTAACCCCATGGTAGTAGTACTTTTACCTTCACCTAAAGGAGTTGGAGTAATACCAGCCACAAGAATGTAATTTCCTTTTTCCTTTAGAGACCCTTCAGCAACATCGTCAAGACGGTCAATGACAGCTTTTGGATCTACTTTGGCTTTATAATGACCGTAGGGTTCCAACTCATTTTCCAATAATCCTAATTCCCGAGCAATACGATTAATCTTTTTGGGTTGTTGAGCTCTAGATATTTCAATATCCGAAGGAACAGGGGATTGTAATTCCAAAGGTAACGGTTTAAAGGCATGTTGATGAGCTTGTTGTTCTTGTAACATAGCAGCCTGATAAACATTAGAGCACAACATGGCCACAGTCATAGGACCAACTCCGTTAGGAACAGGAGTAATATAATCAGTAACATTTTTGGCAGACTCAAAATCAACATCCCCAACCAATTTTCTTCCATTTTTAGCAGATGGATCAGAGACATAATTTATACCAACGTCAATAACAACAGATCCTTGTTTCAACCAATCACCTTTAACAAATTGAGGTATACCAACAGCAGCCACAACTATATCAGCAGTTTTCAAAATGGTTGGTAAGTTCTCAGTATATCTATGACAAACGGTTACGGTACAGTCTTCATTTCTTAACATGGCAGCAACTGGATTTCCTACAATATCTGATCTTCCAATTACCACTGCATTTTTCCCTCTCATACTAATACCAGTAGTCTTAATCAACTCCAATACCCCATTTGGAGTACATGGTTTAAATAACGGCTCACCACCTCTCTTGGATAATTCCCCAACATTGAATCGACCAAATCCATCGACATCTTTTTCCTTTACTACCGAATTAGTTATTAATGGTTCATTAAGATGTTTAGGTAATGGTAATTGAATCAATAACCCATTAACCTTAGGATCATTATTCAAATGTTCTATTTCTTGCAATAATTGTTCATCAGTAATATTTTCATCGAATTTCAATAACCTGGAATTAATGTTTGACGATTTAGCTGCCTTAAGTTTCGAGTTTACATAAGCAGAGGAATCAGGTCGATTACCAACTTGAATAATAGTCAAGTTGGGCTTGAATCTCATATTCTCAAAGGTAGCTTCTTGATTATTGAACTTTTCTTGATTATACGCCAACACTTTCAGAGCAATATCTCCCCTTATAGACTTAGCTAACTTTAATCCTGATATTACTGTAGCATCAAAGGATATAGGAGTTTTATGAATCCCTCTGGCGGGGATCCTGGTACTAGCCAACTTTAGAACTCTATTAACGGTCAACATCGTGCAACGCTACTTTAAAGCCACCCCTAATAAACGGTCACTCAGCTAGTGGTGGTTGGAGATATTAAATACCAATATTTATCGTAACTTTAACAGCATAGCTTTTCTATTTAAAAGAAATGAGATGAGGTTATGTACAGGAACAGATATTCGGAGTAGGCTTTACTGGTGTAAGTGAAAATTTTTTCAATGAGTCATGGGACCACCGGCCCGGGCTATGATTGGACAATCGAGGGGCTCCCTGAGGGTTAAGGTAACAAAATACTTTCATACCATTACCTTAGAGAGGTTATTAGCCTAATCATTAGGAATAGTGTATAAAGGAATGTAAATAAATCGATTATCTAATGGCATACAATTGATTAAAGCTGCAGATGACTCTGGCAAAAGTTATTTACCAAACACTAGTGGGGCCGAAGTCAAAAGTGGTACACCCGCAGGGAGGAGTCAAACACGAGTCAGTATGGTTGCAGCAGCTGCAAAAAGTCCTAAAATAGTTAATATGTATTACATGCAATATTAGGTAAAATTATAAAATAAATATAGTATACCTGGTGGGGTTATACATTATGCAGACGTTTCTTCGTTATTCTTTAGCAAGTTTTCTTCGGATTTTCGAAGTTGATTTAACATAGCTTGAGTTCTTAATAAAGTAGTGTTTGAATTCAAAGATGTAGCACTACCATTATTTGATGCAATTGAATTTTGACTTGAATTGGCTGTAACGTCTCCTCTTCTTCTTCGGGTAAGTCTCCGTTTTAAATCATTAACACTTTCATATTCGATTCCTACATGATCTTCTGAACCGGTTTCAAGGTTATAAATATTACCTTGATCAGTAATTGGTGGTTCTGTACTTCCGTCACCGACAGTCATGTTATCTACTGAATTAGATGAATAAAATGATAATGCCTTTTTCCGCCTATCGGCATTTCTAGTTCGTTCTCTGGTAGATGAATTGGATGATGAAAATGAAGGAGCACTGGATCTTAATTTATCTAGTAAGGTATCCATGACTGTACTCTGAGTATCACTATCAATTTCCTCGTTGTCAGGGTCTAGGTCTTTACTAGTATTACCTTCTCTTGCTCCTCCACTTTCTGATTCACTCGAATTAGATTCAGCCCCGGATCCTTCTTGGAGCCTCTTTTCTTTATTAGCCTTAGAAGTCTCAATGACTTTCATTCTGGCTTCGGCTGCATTTTGTTCTTCTTCCTTTTGAATATTCTCTATATGAGCTCTCTTGAATTCAGTAACAAATGTCAGAAACTTTTCATAAAAATTATTTCTACTATTGTTATCTTTGGGGTTTTCCCCAAAATATGTCATCAATGAGTTATGTTCTTCAACTGCCTTCTTCAAGTGTGACTGGAGTAATGAATTTTTAATTTTGGCACTTTCTAATGGTGATGCCACCTTCTCCAAAATCCTATCCTCAGGGTGTAATGAAGATTTGTCACTCAAATTACCTCGTTCTATAGAACTTGTGACTGCCCCTATTTGACGGTCAAATTCCTGACTTTCATTCTCGATCTGTTCAATGGAAATGTTTTGAATATGCAATAAAACATTCAACTCATCCACAAACGATCCATATTCTGGAAACGTTCCTCTTATTATTTTTTCCACGTAATGTAGGAAATGCATAGAATTGGTATCATCTTTCATGAACTTCAAACGTTGTAATGTTCCCAATTTAAACCCTAGAGCCCTCTTAGAGTCATCATTCATAAAGTTACCAACTGATCGAATGATTCCCAAAACATGTTTCAAACTCTCAGAATTCTTGATACAAGTGTTAGCTTCATCAATTATTCGTAACTTCCTCAATAAATCCAAATAATCTTTACTGTAGGTATGCATCAATAATAAGGTCCTAGATCTAGATTTCCAATAATGTCTTAAATTAAAGCATAATTCAAGATATATTCTATCGGCTCTTTCCAACTCAGTAGGGTCGGATTTAGGCTTTGACTGTGGATCAGAGACCACCCGAGAATAAGGCATGAAATTCCTTAATGTAGTTTCGTTAAACTCAGAAAGTGTGTCAGAGTTGAAGAATTCTAAAACGGTAACATTATCCAATATATCTTTGTCACAATGAAGAACTTTCAACACCAACTCTTCTACTTCAATACTGGCAAACATGTGAAGGTTTATACCAAATTGTTGAGCCAAATCCCTAGTCAAGAGCGAAACTTTCTTTGGTTGTCCTTGCCTGTTGTCTTCCCCTTGGAAATCCTTACGTTTTTTTATTGCAACTGTTTTTGCAACAAAGTGTTTTTCAACATCTTCCAATATTCCCCTTTTCTGCAACTGGTCCGATAAAACATCGTGTTCTATGTCATACCAAAAGGTTTGGTCAATGTCATCAATCTTGTCCCAATGCATCTGTTTTAACTTAGCCCGTGGTTTGATTGCCGGTATTGTACTCTTAGGATCTGGAGATTGACTAGCCTCATAGCTATCTACAGTGACATCAGGGGTCTGTGTTCCACCGGGCACTTCGGCATCAGACGTAAAAGATTTGTCAATAGTTGTGATAGAAGATGTATTAGCTGGTGGCGGAAGTGGTGGTGGGGGCGGTGGTGGTGTACCTGATTTTGATTCTCCGTCCGGATTAGCAATCTTCTCTAAAAATTGTGGAACTGGGGGAGGAGGAGGGGGTGGTGGTAATGGTTGTGACAGCAGCGAATCTGTAGATGGTTTAGCTATCTTTTCCAAGAATTGTGGAACTGGGGGTGGAGGAGGTGGTGGTAGCGGTGTTCCTTTGGAGGATTCTCCCGAGGGGGTAGCCAACTTTTCCAAGAACCCGGGAACAGGAGGAGGAGGAGGTGGTGGTGGTGCTATATGTGTATCAGTAGGATGGCTTTCCGACTTAGAACGGGCAGCCTTCTCCAAAAATTGGGGGATTGGGGGAGGTGGAGGAGGAGGTGGTGCAACTGCTTCTGAAGTAGAGAAGGTAGCTGAAGGTCCGGTGGAGTTGGTGATGCTCTTTCCTGAATTATCTTTCCCTACCATGTCTTCGTTCAGGATACTACCCAATAAGGTACCAGCATCCTTGGTTTTGGAAAACAAAGGTGGTGGTGTTGGTGGACGGGGAGCTTGAAAATGATGATCCAGACTTTCCTTGAGTCTACCATATACAACACCATGTATTTCATCCTTAGAACCACCTTGTGACTTGATGGAATCATATTCTTTACTGTCAGATATATATATCGGATCTATTTTGCTTCCCTTTTGGTGATTTGAGAACTTAGAGTTAAGTTCGTCAATCATAATATTGTTTCCCCTTGAAGCCACCAAGGAGGATTTAATGGGAGATACTGTTGCGTAATCATCATCTCGAGGTCTTTCAAGTTTTCCGTTTTCTAGCTTTTCATTCAATGAAATTATTTGATCCTTTAACTCATTTATTAGTTTCTCTTGAGCAGCTATTTTATTTGCACCGAGCTGGTTTTCGCTTTTCAAGGTTTCGATATTATTATCAAACCTTGACAACGATGTATCTCTTCGTAATTTTTCATTCTCCAATTTCACTTTCCTTATCTTATTTGACAATTCTTCATTGAGTAGCTGTACCTCCCTTATGTCAGATTCTGCCATACGTTTGTCAAATACCTTTTGAATGATATCATTCAAGTCTGCAGATTCTCCCGACAGCGTCCCTGTTCCTTCTGTCAACACCTGGTGAATAATAGCTTCTAACAACTTCAATTGTCTTGATACTTCATTAGGATCCCTATTTGTTTCTTTTAAAGCCAATAATCTGGCAAATATTGACTTCAACTCTCCTTCAGCTGATATATCCGAGGAAAGGTAGAGTTGTTTTACTTGTTGATAAACACCATCTAGATCTGCTCCATCAAAATCATCTGAAATCACACTCTGTGAAGTATCGGCCAATCCAAAGTAGGTATTATAGTCGGTTTCCGCAAAAACTTCATACCTTTCGATCTCTTCATTAATCCGAGTATCATTTATAACTCTTAGTTTATCCAATACTTTTACTAACCTCGAGTCCGTCAAATCACGTCTAATATTAATCCTTAGTTTTATCAGCTCGGCTTTGTTGATGATTCCGTTAATAAGCAATAAAGTCGTTAAAGAATAATCTTTCATGCTTGTACTATACAAGACCTTGGAAGACCGATCACCAACAAAATAAGTGTCGATAAATGACTCAAAAGAGCTTATCCAAGGCTGAAACCTAATAAAATCCCCCATTGAGTCTTGTAAAGCAGTCATACTTTCTAATATTAATGATAGAGACTCCGAATCTTCATTATAAGCTAAGAAGATGAGCACCTCCGTCACTAGTATTCGAGTAGCTAGTCTTGGTGAAATCAATGAAAACGTTATTGATTTAACAATATGTAGCTTGTTAGCATATCCACTGTAAATGAATGGAGTCAGCTGATAGTCTTCATTGTTGGACACTTGACTTAATATTTGCTTTAAACATTTGATTATATGATACTCCCGGTCGAATTCTTCATTGGATTTAATACTTTTTTTGTTGATCCGAGAAAGGATAACTGATAATGCAGCCTCCCCTTGTGAATCAACAAAATCGCTAATCCATACAACAGCATTATGGTTTTTATCAGACACAGATATTTTTCTTTCAAGCTTTCTATAATCTCTTGCTGTAAGTTTACCTCCAAATATTTTTTGCACAAACCATTCAGGTGATCCTTCTTTTATTTTGGATTTCTTTTGACCACCTCCTACATTAATACCTGACGTTGCGCTTTGTGATGTCTCCATTTCACTACTAACCAGGGTCTTTTTATTGGGAACTTCATTGTCTTCAATAGTAGTGAAACCATCTATTTGGGCTCCCGATGATGCTGTTTTGGACATAAGGGATTTTAAGTCAAAATTTATATTAGTTTCATTCTCTCTTAATAATAATTCCCATTTTCTCTTCGTTGGTTGTTCCCGAAGTTTTTGCATGGCTCTATCAGAAAAAGCCCTGATACTTAGTAGGTTTTCAAATAGATGATTTACCACCGCCGGTTCAGGAATTTTATTGACTTGTGTAGCTACTGCTGTGAAAGATTGAAGTAAAGGACTTTGATTGTTCATGACATATTTAGGCGATTGTTGGGCTGTTGGAGATTGATTTTGAGAGAATGGATTACCAGTCAGTGAAACAGAATTAGCTGAGGCTTTCCCAGGATTATTAGACCTTACTCTAGTATTAATATTAGGAATGGTAGTTTTATGTACCAGTGAATTGTCGTCATTGTCATGCAAGGATGAAGATGAACCATTTTGATATATCGTATTAAGTTGACCGTCTGGTTTACTCTTGGAATTTGATCTATGCATAGGTTTAAAAGGCTGAATTAAATCTTCATTGGATAAGCCATAACCGGCAAGATTTAATCCAATAGCAGCCAAACCACTGTGATTATCACCCTGACTTGTGGATCTCGATTTGGGATCTAATGATGAGAAACTGGCAGCACTGCTACTGGTTATACTATTATTTCTTTGTTCAAAAGGAAGCATGGGCGGCACAACTTGATAATTAAGCTTAGTTTCACTTGATGCTTGTGATCCACTTGATACTCTTCTTGGAGATGGTACGGATGGAGTAACTGATCTCTCCGGTAGATGCATCACATGAACAGGCTCTTTGGTTTTGGAAGATACGGTGTCATATCCAATAGCTTGGAACCCATGACTTGTATCTGAACCTTTCCCGGTTTCATGAGAAGATTGAGGTTCAGAATCTTTATTGTCATTACCATTTAAAACCGAATTGAAGTTAAGAATAGAAGATGATTTAGTCAATCTTTTCATTCCCTTGGCAAATACATTGGGTTTTTTCGACGGTGACTTGTATCCTTGGTCTTTATGATGGTCGTCTAACGGCCCGTAGTCCTCTAGAGACCCTCGACCTTCTTGACTCATGTTCAATCTGTGGTTTAAACTCTTTCACAATCTATGAGTAGATATGGTATTGGGGTACGTTGCGGGTGCGCGATGACGGTGGTAAGCTGAGTCTGTTGCCAGTGCGATGGTAGCGAGGGAGAGGGAGAGAAGTGAGAGGAGGGAATGCTAATTTGCAGCCAGTCGTGAAGGATATATATAGCTGCAACTGCTTGCTAGTGGGGAAAATTCTACAAGACCTAGACAGAAAGGTTCTGTTGTGCATTCCCACTCACTGGAGTAAGTGGAAAGTAGCATTGGCGGAGGATGGTGGTGGATGGTGGTGGTGGATGGTGGTGGACAAATCAGTATCTAGACGGTGCCAACGCGACCGGCCGCGGTGGTGCTGGTCTCAACGGTTTCACGTTTTCGCTACCGCGTCTTGTTTATATCTCACTGGTGGGACCAAAACACAGTGGTTTATAATCCTACTACTGTCCACAGCTGTCGCCTACAAGAACCTATGAAAAGCATGAAAAGACAAGACAGTAAAGGGAAGCTGCAGACACTGATATCTAACTTTTTTGCCCCCAAAGGTGGGCAGATTAAACCAATTCAGGTCAATGAAACCCCTAGAAAGTCGTTTGATCGTAAACCACTTCAAGCTATGACAACTCCTGAAAAGATGGGAGTGGTTAGATCTGATTCAGCATTATCCAAGACTGGTACCAGTGATGGGTTTGATGATTTTGGGAGCTCAGATACTTCGTTTGGGTCGCCAGAAATGAATAATTTCAGAAACCCCATTCTTAGTCGATCATTTAATAAACTGGGTTCTAAGGGAGATGTAAAAGTTGAATATAATTCGGTTGATCAAAAAAGAGGGTATGATCAAATCCTTGATACTCTTGAACTGATTCCTCGGAAATTGCCCAAGTTTAATCGAGCCAAATCAGTCACTAAAGATAATTCTGATAATCGTGAAGTTCAATTAAGTAAAGAACAATTGGCTGTAATCTCTCAAATTGTTGATAAGAAGAAAAATGTGTTTTATACTGGGAGTGCCGGTACTGGTAAGTCTGTTGTACTACGTGAATTAGTTAAAAGACTTATCTCCAAATATGGTACTGGAAAAGTAGGAGTAACTGCTTCAACTGGATTGGCTGCCTGCAATATTGGGGGTCAAACTATTCATCGGTTTCTTGGAATCGGAATAGGGTCTGGGACTCCTGAATCCATGCAAAAGCTGATTGAGAGGAAGCCAGTTGTTTTGAAAAGATGGAAGGATCTTCGAGTTCTTATCATTGATGAAATATCAATGGTGGATGGGGAATTATTTTCAAAATTAGCTCGTCTTGCGCAACTATTAAGAAATAATGATAAACCTTTTGGAGGACTCCAAATTGTTTGTACCGGTGATTTCTTCCAATTACCACCTGTTGGTAAAAATGGAAGTGCTCTTTACTGTTTTGAAAGTGGCTCCTGGGGGAAAGTTATTGATAAGACCATCTTATTAACAAAGGTATTTAGACAAGGTGGTGATACTGAACTTATTGATATGCTTAATGCATTAAGATTTGGTGAATTGCAATCTCACATTTGTAACAAGTTTATTACCTTGCAGAAACCTAAAGTCTATGATGATGGGATTGAACCAACAGAGCTCTTTCCTACCAGGGCAGAAGTTAAGAGAGCCAATGATATAAGATTGAATAATATCAAGTTTTCTGGGTATACTTTTGAAGCTGAAGATAGCACCCATAATGAGAACGAAGTTAAAATGTTGGACAATATGAGATGTGAAAAAACATTAACCATAAAACCGGGGGCTCAAGTCATGTATATTATGAATCGTGATGACAATATTGTGAATGGGTCCATTGGAAAGGTTTTGTTTATGTGTACAGCTCTGCTTTTTGGTCATATCGAAGAAGTGTATGATAATCTTTATGTGGAAGATGAATCTCTTCTACAAGAGATTAATTTACTCATCTCCAGAATTGGATCTACTGATGACTGGACTTCTCAAGAGATGCTCATATATGATCAGATTCCTTCTCATAGAAAGACTAAGTTTAATTCATTGATGAAATTAACTGCCTTGGAGCTGAGGTCTCAGTTGTATCCAGTAGTCAATTTTAAAAGTCAACAAGGAATTAATTCGGTAATCTTGGTGATGCCAGAACCTTTTACTATCGATCTTGGTATCGGTAAGAAAGAAATCACCCGTACCCAATTACCATTGTTACTTTCCTGGGCCATGTCAATCCATAAAGCACAAGGTCAAACTATTCAACGATTACGAGTCGACTTACGAAAGATTTTTGAAAAGGGTCAAGTTTATGTAGCTCTTTCCAGAGCCGTTAACAAGGAGAACCTTGAAATTAAGAACTTTGATCCTAAGAAAATCGTTGCGTCTCCGAAAGTGAAAGAGTTCTATAAAAGCTTGGAAACTCTTTCGTAATCTCTTACGTACTTTTGCCCCAGCTTATCTGGTGTGCCCCAGCTTATTCACGTTATAATGCATATAATTTCGCAGCAATTGGTACATTTTCGCATTTAAAATTTTTTCGATTCAGAGACCAAAAGACACTATTGAACGGTATGACAAGCGTAGGTTATGGCAGTGACATGGTCCAGCTAAGATCCGATATAGGTCACAATGGCTTGCCTGTTTCATTAAACTACTTTACTGCGTTGCCAGATCTCACGGGACTACTGAATCCTACCATTACCATCGTTTACAAATCATTGATGAAGAAAGATTCAACTACCAAAGAGAAATCTTTATCTGATTTTATTCAGTTATTTAATGATGCTAAATATCATTCAGAATTGAAATCGGAACCTGTAATTCATGCATGGATTCAAATGTATCCCAAATTGGCTTTTGATAATTCGAGAAATGTCAGAATTTTCAGTCAAAATGTCCAAGCTAAGTTCTTAACCTTAGTGGGTGGTAAAGGATTCACAAAATACTTGAAGTCTTCTTTACCGGTATGGTTACTGTCAAATAACGATAATGACAAAGCAGTGGCAACCAATGGATATAATCTTTTATGTGAATGCTTTCAAAACGATAAACTGAAAGTCGATAAAAAGATCTGGGAAATCTTTGTCAAAGAGATCTTACATTACATCATTGTGAGTTTGACATTAGAAACAAAAAAGACTCTTTCTGACGAGAGAAACACAACTGATTCAGATGCTGTATCCAAACATGAAAGAATCATGAACGGAAGTTTAATGTTGTTAAATAAGCTTGTTACCTTGATTAACGATCACGAGATTGATCTCAAACTTGATGATGATGAATTTGAAGAACTCGAAAATTTACTAGATAATGATAGTCTATGGGAGCATATGGGTATAGTTTTCACCCCCAAAACATTCAATTCTGGTATGGCAACTTCCTACTTGCTATTGTTAAGATCTATTTTCCTGGAGGATAAACAGAATAAGGGAACCCAAAATCTGTTATGTAAATCCATCTCAAGCGCTAGAAGCTTGTATAAGCATGCATCTAAAAGATTTATTAAAGATATAAAAATAAAACCTAGCAAAATCTCGGCTCATAATATAATATATGGACCTGTCATACTACAATTTTGGGGAACTTTGACAGTAATGACTAAATTCCCTCAATTAGAAGGGAAGAAAAGACCAAAAGAAAGTATGTGGGAATTGGGTGGTAGCAAAAGTGATGTCAGGTTAATCGATTATATCAGATTGGGTTCATGTAATCTGGATTCAATATATTATATATTGTTGGCCCGGTTTTTAATTGTGCTTACCGAGAACTCTACCTTAAATTTACAAGATCTTAAATTCGATAAAACTATCATTGGGATCCTCATGGAACAATTGTCATCATTAAAAAGCTTCAGTTATAAACAAACGGCGATCGAGTGTTTGGTAGAATTCATGAAAGTATTGCCAGGATCACAAGAGAATTTAATCAAGGAGTCAATTCCTGCCTTAATCGCTACTTTACATGTTGGTAGAGGATCGGAGATAAACCAGAGAAATAAATGCATAGAACTTATAACAGAATTATTGGGTAGTATCGAGCTTTCAGAATTGCAGAATGTCTTATTGGCTGAGAATACGAAGATAATCAGTTACGTTCAAACAGGTAATAAGGAATTGGACGTCAATTCCTATAGTGATTTATTGAAGAATATCAGTCACTGCAACGAGTTTGCATCTGACATTTGTCAAAAGGTGTTGACTTTATTATCTGAAAGCGATGATGAGTCAGAAACAAAACGTGGTCTTGAGGTGTTGACAACAATCGTTAAGAAAGATTTGCCTTTGGTCAAAGAATGCACTGATCAGTTGATCGAGTTCTCCAGCACTATAGGTGCCTTATTGGAGGAAAATATAGTTGAGTCTGTTACTGATTACTTGTTTGTTGTGTGGCAAGATTCTAGGTTTAAGAATGAGATTAACACGTCTGAGATGGTTGATGATTTATTAACAAAATTCAAAATGATAGAATCTGATAGTTCAGTATTCATTAAGAAGGTCATAGATCATTTCCATTGGACATACGATGACTGTTTGTCTTCTGAGATGCTAACTGAATCGCTTGAGGAAATGGCTCAAAATCCCAACAAATCGCCACTAGAATGGGAAATTCTTTTTAGATTCATTAACAACGAACATATCTTTGCCTCAATACTTTCTAATCTAGATGATACAATAGGAGGGGAGATTTTGACGAAATTCAACGAATTGAAAATTACTGAATCTAATGGACTCGTCGTAGACAGGGACAATAATGATATGGTCGATAAAGTCAACAAATTGTTGGAAAAGTCATGGTATGATCCGGAACACTTCATCAACTTCATTAAATTTGTTGAAAATACTCCCACTTTGAAAGATCTAGTGGCAGACACCTTGTGGTCCTACATTAAGTCTTTAAGTAATATTGATGTTGAAAAAGTTTCTATCTGGGATAATATCGATGAGTATAAACAAGAAATGGTGTTAGCTAAGATTGATGAAGAATTGGTTAACTTGCCTAATGTCAAAAAAGAACTATTAGCTGTCTCTAATTGCATGAGTTCCAACATTTACTTGGTGGAGGATAACGATCAAAATTCACCCAGTAAGACCGTGAATGAGTCACTATTGGGAGCTTGCAAAGTTTTAGCCAGTAGTCTAAATGCTGATGGTCCAAAGATACGCTACTATTGTGCCATTCTATCTCAATATCTTCAAGATTTCATATTTATGATGAATCAAGAACTGTATTCTTCAGATCACTTGATGAGGATCCAAGAACAATTGGCAGAGAAATCTAATATGTCTGAAAATGAACTTGGTCTAGAATCTATATTGGGCCATTTCTTGAAGAAAGAAGAAACTAAGTCTTCTGAACTTTTTAATATATTATTCTCCTCCTTTGATCGTGTTAAGGGAAACTATTTATCTTATGTTTCAAGGGTCATTAGAGATATTTTGGATAATTTATCGAATTCCTTAAGTATTAATGTCTTCGAGTCAATGGATTTAGACTTCAATCCTTTATTAAAACATCCATTAAAATTAAGTATTATTCTTTCTGGACTCAATTCGTTATTAGCTTCTACTAAGTTTGACAGAATTAGAAACTACGTAGTGGCAGAAATTTTAGGTGTTAAATCTGATAGTCAAGTCTTGACCGAGGGACTCAAATGGATAATATTAAGTATAAATTTCTTGGAAAACATCGATAAGGATGTCTATGATGTTATACCAGAGCGTAGGTTAAACATGGTCTTGTTGCAATTTGAAAAATGGTTGGATAGTGATGTTTGCTATGACGAAGAGTTTATGGCTATTAGATGTCAGTTAATTAAATTTATAACTTTGCTTCAAAGGGGCGAGAATTCTGTCGAGATAAATCAAGAACTAATTGATAGACTACTAGAGGACAACTTGAGTATTATACAAGTAGAGAGAACCTTTGAATTGAGGTACTTCACCTTAAAATATTTGAGTACCAGACCCAACTTGGATAGCAACATTCCTATTAAGGACGAATTATTAAACAATATTCTATTGAATGACGAGATCAACAAGCTCGATCACCAAGAGAAAAATATGGCAATTAATTTATGTCACGACGTTTTGCAAAGGTGCTTCAAGAAATTAAATTTCACCCATGTTGATCCTCCTCAAATGCTTAAACTATATGATATTATCAGTGGTAATAAGTTTTATCAGTTAAAATTAATTAGTTGTCAATTGTTACATACTCAAATTATCAAAACACAGCAAGATTTGGTTATTGACTATCAATTTAAAAGGACCGATGAAGACTTCAATGAAGATGCTATTAAGTTACCTCAGCAATTAATCGACTATATATCTAAATTTGTACCTCATGAGAGTAATGATGACATTGATCAGTTCACTTATTTACTTTCCTGGTACCTTGTATTTGATCATTTTAAGGACATCAACTACTTAATCAGAAACCAATACATTTCTCAGATCAAAAACAATGATAATTTATTAAACGGGTTTTTAGAATTTATTTTTGAAATTATTGAAATTGACAATATCAAAATTATTGAAGAGTTTGAGTCCCTTGATTTATCGACAGTGTCTTTACCTGATAAGTACTTTATCATATTACATATCTATTATTTGGCATGTAAATATTTGGGAAGTGAAGTCCAATCTTGGTACAACCAATTGAGAAATATTCAATTGAAACAGGACATCGAGAAATTCACTACTAAGATCATATCCGCTTTACTAATAAGACAAATGACAAGTGAAGTTGAACTGAACAAATCCAAGTTAATAACTGATATAATGAATATCAAGATCAATAAGGTGATCAATGAAATAAAGTCTAGCTTTACCATCGATGATCAAGTTATGGAGATGATAATCAAAATTCCCAATAATTTCCCACTCAACAATGTACTGGTGGAAGGCTCTAAAAGAATTGGTTTAACAGAGAATGAATGGAAAGCCTGGCTATTATCATCACAAAGAGTGATCTCTTTAACTAACGGATCTATTATTGAAGCTATTGAGATATTCAAAAAGAATGTAGACTTGCATTTCTCTGGATTTGAAGAATGTGCCATTTGTTACTCCATCCTTCATCAAGACCATTCCTTACCTTCGAAAAATTGTTCCACTTGTTCTAATAAATTCCACGCTGCCTGTTTATATAAGTGGTTTAAGAGCAGTGGTAGTAGTACCTGTCCTTTGTGTAGATCTACCTTCAATTTCAGGAAATAGATTTATATATAAGAATATTTAGTCGAAGATATATATAGAACCAACTTACGGTTTACGAAATGTAGTAGTATTACTTGTTGAATTATTTCTCGTATTGGCACTAGGTTTTGACAAATCGACTCTTGGATTATTCAAGTTATCACGTAACCGGTTAAATTGATTCATTTGAGTTCGGGTGTTGGCACTCTGATTTCTGAGCCAAGGAGCACCAGTCATTGATATATTATTTGAAGTAGTTTTTATCCCTGATCCATTCAAGAATTCAGGACCCTGGTCCCGGTCCTGTACTTCCGAGTCCAATTCCTTACTGTTTTCTCTATTATGCAAAGGATTTAGTGGTAAATTATTAAAATTTATATCCTTCCAGGGATACAACTCATTGCCAAACCAAAAATGTTGGACTACAGGGAATTTACCTAGCACTTCCACATCATACATTTTCAAGAGCCCTGATAGCACTTTTTTCCATAGATGAACAGAATTGTGGATATCAAATAGAATAGGAGAATGTTCATTAAAAGGACCAGATTTAATCTTCTTTATGAATGCAATAGCATTGATGTACAAGTTACAGCTCAGGTACTCATGAATGACTGAATCATTGAGACTTTGGCTGATGGGAGGTACCATTTTGCCAGAAGCATCATTGAACTGAGCAGCACCCAATATATATATGAAATGAAAATGGTCGTCTAACCCCCAGACCCCATGAGACCCTGCAGGTTCTAAACTATAGGTTAGAATAAGCTTTCTAACCACATCATAATACATCGAAAAAATCGTCAATACTTCTGGTCCCAGTATATTTGGTAATAACTTAAACCTTAGTAAGGCTCCAATAACAGCAACGAAAGACAATTCATGACCAGTTCCATAATCCAATCTGACATTAGATCCAAATGCACCCAAGAAATAGTACTTCAATTCTCTAATAAACCCCAACTTATCAACGGATTTTATTTCCAATGTTTCTAAATACTTATCTGCTTTCTCTTCAACCTTAGCAAACCAGTCTTTAAAAGCATAATTACCAAATCGTCTAGGGCCCTCAATAGGAGGAGTATCCACAATTAGGTCATTCAATTCCTCAAATATGTTGGCCAATGCCGCAGCATTCTTACAGGATAGCCTAGGCTCCTCTTTAGTATTGTCCTGCTGTCTGTTACTTTGCTCAAAAGTCGGAGGTAATTTATTATTGGAGCTGTTTGTTGTGGCTGTTGTGTTTTCCCGTAACACAAGGTCTATATTCAAGACATTTTTTGGAACATCGTGAGATTTTGCAAGCACAACTATGGCCTTGATGGCATCTTGTATATAATTATATGCCATTGAACGTTTAAAATAGTTGACATCATTGTTGTCGAAGATCTTTTTGCTAGGAAACTGGAAATCATCCATCTTGGCTGCTAAGTAAATGTGGAAATATTCATGGAGAAATCCACCGCGGTGGTTTGGTTGCAGCAGTTTTTCGTTGCAGCCATTGCGCAAGACGGGTGACAGGAGGGAAGTGTTTTGGTAGGGTGAGAGAGGTGTAAACGGTTCCACATGAATATAAACGGATACTTGGGGCAGGGAAGTTATGGTAGTATTCAGAGAACAATTCTTCGGCCCTTCAGTAGTTTTATTGTGCGTTCGTTAACCTCCTTATCGGTGGCTGCTGAATGTTGAGAGAAATTGGCTGCAATTCGGCTGCAAGTTTTTTGGTGTTGCTTATCAAGGATTTTTGATTCGCTGACATATCCGTCATAAAATTGTACCTGTCGGAGAGTATTAGGACCAGTATTCACACAACCATTCAACATAATGATAAACTATGTACATATACATTGAAGAGATACCGAAATCTACTAAAATGTGACAATTAAAAACGTGAAACTGACAAATTGCAAAATCCGTTAAAAACATATATTAAACCAAACCTTAACCAAAACCAAATATAATACTCTATATACCCAGTAGCGTACAATAATAATAAATTAACCCAAACACCATGTTTAGATAACGAAACTTAATCAAACAAAATAGTAAAATAGTAAAATAGTAAAATACAATGCTAACCCAATTAGATAACCCAAAATAATTATCCTAGTCGAAGACTATTATCCGAGCCTAAGACCCCTTAATGAATGCCCTTTCTATAAAATTTATTATCTGTTTCCCGAAAATAATCCTTATAAATATTTCTCGAAATGCTCATCTTTTAACCAACCAACCTTTTCAAAAGCAGCAAATAATCTTGAAGCTTTATTAACATCAATTCTACAAGATTTTTGGGCATCAGTTCTTCTAAATTGCATATCAGACCTTAACCGATTGACTTTTTCAAAGAAAAATCTTCTCTTGGAATCCAAATAAACATTACAAGGTAATCTTAAAATTGAAGCTAAAAAGACTTCAGCTGGATGTAATTTATGAATATTTGGATCATTTGATAAATCCATTGGTTGACCTTTCCAATCAATTTTTAAACATTTTGAATTATTAGGTAAGGTAGAAGTACTTGGAGAATAATCTGGAATATTCTCATCAATAAGACTTTGTTGTTGTTGCAGATGATGAGGATTTTGAACTGCTGGAGATCTTGATCTTGGAGTTCCAGGGGTACCATGCTTAGAAGTTGGAACTTTTCTCCTTTTAGGAGTGACTGGTAAATTATTAGAATCAATTTTATCAGAAATTTCTGTATTTGATTCCTTAATAATTCTTCTGGTTCTAACCTTATTATCAGAAAAGAAATTGGCATTGGTATTAGAATTAGAATTAGAATCAGAATTATCCAAATTATTAGTATTATATCTTCTCTTTTTGGTACCCATTTTTTCCTTAGCAGCCCGTTCTTGTAATTCTTTCTTTTGAATAGCAGCATATTTTTTTAAGAAATTGAATTGATTGGACTTGTAATGTTTAAGGTTCTTCCAAGGATTAACTTGTAATTGATAATTATTAAAATTTTCCACTGAAAATGGTTGGGAAGAACATAAATAGGATTTATCGGAATTCACGTCCTTTATGGCATTCTCATTTTTAGTGACATCATTGGCTGCAGAAGCGGCTGATGATGAGTATTCATAAGGTTGAAATGGTGATAATGGTGGTGATAAAATAGTAGCACCTCCATTGGAAGCAGAATCACCATTGAGATTCCCTTTAGAATTGGATTCATTGCTACTCTTATTGCAATCAATGGCCTGTGGGGTTAAACAGCCATCGTTCAATCTGTAGCCAATTGACTTGGCCATAGGATGATATATCATTGACATTGACTTTATTCGCTTTACAATTGATCTAATTAGCTATACCTGCTATGTCTTAACTTCTGATGTCTATCTAGATTAGATATATATATTTAAAAAAAAAAATTTTTTTTTTGTATGTTTATTTATTAATAAAAAAAAAAGAAAATTTTCTTTTTCTAATTGAAATTTCTTTTATCATTTTCGTTTGCCCCAGTGATTCGATGGTCATGTCGTTTTCGGATCAAGCACCCAAGTCACCCAACCACCGTTTAACCTGGGGCTAGCGTTCTGGATCGGTCCAGAAGACCACCAGAGACTCTGAATCAATTGGGTTAGAGGTGATTGTAGTGGGTATAGTCACCGGTGCTTATCACTAATCTCATCTCAAATGATTGCAAAAAAGGAAAAAAAAAAAAAAAAGAATGCATCCAAGCCGCACACGACCGTTACAATCAAGTTGCAGTGGGAGTGCCATGGGGACACCACCGATTGGTGTGTTGGTCATCCACCCAAACAGTGAGCTTCTAGAACTCAATTGCCCAAGATTACTGGCCATTGACCACTCAATTGATCTACTTGGTTGTATCTGGATGGACCTGTCTGATCTCATCAGGTAAAGCTTAAATTGAATTTCATCCTGGAATTCCACGGGGGCCTGTATAATGGGGTTTTTTGATGGTCCTGACTCATGACCGTAGAGGCTGCTGGTAAGGGCTAGTGGTAGGTGCCATGTAACCGGAGAGAACGTGTGGTGGGGGTGGTGGTACGGGGCCTAGACCATCTGGGGCGGTAGTGGTGCTTATTGTGGGAGGTTATTGTGGGAGGTTAGGGAGGGTTTGCAGCCAATGTGGGGTGTCCGGGTCAATTGGTTCCTGCTCATTGATTCCTGATCCATGGGGGGGATTTGGCTTGCGAGGCATCACTTTGCTGCTGCCTGCTTCTTCAAGGTCTGAGACAGATATTGGGTTGGTTGTGGTTAGGTTTCGGATCTCGGTATATGGTTGGCATTATTTTTCATGTATAGTTTTTCCGCGACAGTATGCAGGGCTGGTGCTAGATACAATTTTTCCTTGTTTGATATTTCGCTTATGCGCTGAAGCCTGGAACCAACAGATGACAGAGGACGGAACCAGGCGGATGTCGCGATGACCACGACAATTTCATCACCAAAGTTTTTTTAACCTCACCAAAACTACCTGGTAGAGATTTATGCCATCATACTATACCAATAATGCTCAACTATCAAGGTAAACTAGTCCTTGCTCCAATGGTAAGGAGTGGAGAGCTCCCCACCAGACTCTTGGCTTTGTTATATGGAGCAGATATTGTTTGGGGACCGGAGGTTGTTGATAAAAAGATTCTTACTTGTACAAGACATGAGAACTCCAATTTGAATACCATCGAGTTTCTTGAACCAAATGGAAAGATTGCTTTTAATACTTATAAGCCATTGGAAGCAGGTAAGTTGGTGTTTCAGATGGGGTCTGCCGATCCGGATTTGGCTGTTAAGGCAGGATTAAAAGTCATTCATGATGTAGATGGAATTGATTTGAATTGTGGATGTCCCAAGAATTTTTCCGTTCATTCAGGTATGGGAGCAGCCTTGTTAAGTAATTCATCATTACTATGTGATATTTTAACAAACTTGGTCAATAAAGTAGGGACTCCTAATAATAAACCCATAAGTTGTAAAATCCGATTACTTAAGGATTTACCATCCACCATTGAATTAATCCGAAAAATTTGTCAAACCGGAATAAAAAATTTAACCATTCATTGTCGAACCAGAGATATGAGAAATCGTCAGGATCCAATTCATGATTATTTACCAACGATCATTGACCTATTTAACCAAGAATATCAGCATATAAATTTAATAATCAACGGAAACCTCATGCATAGATTAGATTTAATCAATTTGAAATTAAGATACAAACAGTATCCATTTTTGGGTGGAATGATAGCTGAAAGTGCAGAATGTAATCCCTCGGCTTTTAATCTTCATAGCCCTTTACCATGGCCGAAACTAATTTTGGAATTCTTGAAGATCTGTTATAAATTTGACAATCATCCAGCTAATTCCAAATACATCTTATTGAACCAAATCCCGTCAAAGTCCAAGTTCTACCAAATGTTTGCCAAATTGAAAACCAATAAAGATATGTTGGATTTGGCCCTTGCTATAAACAATCCAAACTATCTTTTGTTGCATCCAGACATGCATGATCAAGAAAAGTTTTTAGATAAAATTAAATTCAAACACTTGCAAAAAGATAAATTATACACAATGAAAGAATATAATGATCAGAAAGAGACCAGCTTGAAAGAATTGACTGAAGACCAGAAACTGTGGCTCCATGTCGATGAAATTCAAGAGCCTAACATATTAGACTTTAGTCGTGATTTTGTGGAAGTTAACCAACAATTGGATGTTTCGTTCGTTCAAATCCCTCAAGGGACTGAAACCCCATCAGAACCACTCAAGTCAGAAGAAACGCATCTCCCTAAGAGAAAGTTATCTATCACAGAATCATCTAATAAATTTATTAAGACTTAATGATTACACGATTAATGTACAAACTAGATCTTTCTCTATACACAAGGTTTTGTCGTAATGCTATATACTAAGAATTCGAGTTACCTCGAATTAACTCATTTCTCATCATAATTTTGGCTACTATCTATTTGCTTATTGTAAGAATCTTTTAAGACCACACCACACACCAGCAGCTCCTGCCATTATAGCAGTGGAATAACCCATAGGTTTAATTCCGGCACTTGATCTAAAGAGGGCCCCGGCTAAAGCCCCAGCAGTAATGGAATTTAAATCATCATGTTTACCTCTAATAGCATCAATAGATGAGTCAATTAAATTATAAGTCAATGCCAAAACCCCTGCTGAATTACCTAAAAATGGTCCTCTTTTAGTAATATGATTTAATACTGTATTTAATTTCAATCTTGGTGATGAATTGGTTGGCAAATTTCTTAATCCTTCTTGGAATCCGTATCCTCCACCAATCCCAAGACCTAACAAATATACCGTCCCAGTTCCATAACATAAATCATCGGTCCAATTTCTTGATGGTATTAATCCTTGAGCCCCTTCTACGTCAGTTAACTGTTCCTCTTCTAAGTCTAAGTATTCGATTCCTTTGTCTAAACCGGCTAATGGATGCAATTTTTGACTCTCAAACACTCCTGGTTGCTTAAGAAAACTACTGACATCATTGACCTGTTTGGGGTCAAACCCCAACTCATTTTCTTGTGTATTTTGTTGTGATGAACCTCCAAATAACCAACTCATTCTGGCCCTTTAGTTGTTTAAGTAGTGAGTTTTCTTTACTTGACAAGCACAAAAAAAATTTTTTTTTCAGGTGCGACTTTTTCAGAGTCGGGAATGGCAATAAGGAGTTACCCGGATGGTTCCAAAACGGCCCTTGTTGCAGCCAAAAATTGCTGCAATTCTCAACAACAGAAACTATAGCTGATAAAGTTACCTTATTTGTAAAATAGACTAAGGTTCAATCATTTGATATGCCGATATGGAAACCTTAAATAGAGGTGATTCCCAGTTGGGATCTGTCTCTTTTTTATCTTTTTGAAGTACACAGAGCCCCATTATCATGAAGTACTTAAACGTTATTGACCAGGACTTCGATATCCGATTATTCCAACAACACGAGTTAGAAAAATTGGAATTAGTTGTAAATTCCAATAAGGACCGGATGGAACGCATGCGGTCGGTAAGAATCCCACCAATTGGCGTAAGAGGTTCATTATCAAGTTCAAATTCAACTGTGGTGTCTGGAGCTACCATGACCATCAAGAGTGGTTCTTCTGGAGAGCTATCATTAAGGTATCACCCTCCACCTGTTGAGAAATATCATATTTTTCTTACTAGCAGCAAGGTTCCTACTAAACCCTCACTCCCCATAAGTCAAACAAATACTGCCATGTATAATTACGTACATAAATTATTTGTGTACGAGACGTATTTGCTTAATCAATTACGCCGTCAACGGTCTTATCACTTGAAATATACTCAACAGAATCAATTTGTTCCTTTAAAACATAACTACGATCGTCACCTAAGCAACGAACTTGCAAGATCTTTATCAACAAGAAGTTACTCTAAAATCGCAATTTAGTCTTTTATAGTATAAAATATATATTACCCCATGTTACAAAACATCTATATCATATCTATCATAGCGTGAGCGAACTGTAAATAAACTTTGATATCACGCTCTTGTAACAAGACAATGATAACAAAGGGCTCTCCATATCTTTATAAAGAACGGAAATTTAACAATTAAATAAGGCAATATACTTATACAAAGCCTCAATAATGTAGTGGGCCACCTAAATCAACAGTAAAAATGATTTCACTGAAAGTCATAATTATTATCAAAATAAGTCCCTCCAACAATATAGAAATAAAAGCAGAAAAGTACAAAATCACAAAAACCATTAGACAATATTAGAATCACACAGTGATTCGAGCAACTAGTTAATTAAAGTAGATCTTAAACCTTATCAGAATGGGTGACATTAGGTTTATCGGAATCATGTTCATCGAATCCAAAACCTTCGACACCACCAGCTTCATGAAGACCAGCATGCATATATGGCATATGTTTGGCAATACCAACAACTTTCCATGGTTGCTTGATTGGAGTTTTGTGGAAAATAAGATCCATTTCTTCCAATGATCTACCTTTAGTTTCAGGATAGAAAAGGAATAATACTGGAACAATTAAAAAGTTAATAGCAGCAAAAATAGTATAAGTGAAAGGACCAATAGATTCAAAACAAACTGGAGTGATCATAACAATTAAAAAGTTAGAAATCCAGTTACAAGCAGTAGAAATAGCAGCAGAAGGAGCTCTAATTTCTAAAGAGGTCAATTCTGGAGGTAATAACCACATTTCAGCCAAGAATGCTAAGGCAAAGAAGGTGTTGAAAACGAATAAGAAGACAGCAGCAGCAATTGGAGCACCATCATGTCTTCCACCCCATGCGTCATCAGAATAGTAGGTAGCAATGGTTAAAACAACCATGGTAAGACATTGACCAGTAGCCCCTGCTAATAATAAAGGTCTTCTACCCCATCTTTCAATGAAAAGAATAGGAATTAAAGCAGCCAAAAAGTATTCAGTACCATTACAAGCAGCCAAGATTCTAGATTCTAAAGGTTCTAAACCAATATAACTTTCGAAAATAGTACCAGCATAATAAGTAATTAAATTAATACCACAAATTTGTTGAATTAATTGAGCCCAACCAGCTAAGCATAATCTATGGAAATGTCTTTTATTACCTTGAGTTAATAAAATTTTAAAAGAAAATTCAGAAGCACCTTTAGATTGTTCCATTTTAATAGCTTTTAAAATTTCATCAACTTCTTCAGTAACTAAAGCATCACTGGCAGGTAAACTTTCTAAAGCAGAGAAAACTTTTCTAGCATCATGTTCTCTACCTTTTCTTAATAACCATCTAGGAGATTCAGGTAATTTAAGAACGATTGGAATAATAACCATTGGGAAAATACATTGGAAAGCGATTGGGAATCTCCAAGAAACAGATTGATATGGGTGAATATTTCTGGTGAAATAAAAGGCGAAATCAATCCAATAAGAAATGGCAATACCACCAGCAATTAAAGCTCCTTGAATACAAATTAATTTACCTCTTTGATCAGGTCTAGCAATTTCGGATTGCCAAACTGGAACCGTAGCAGTAATAAAACCATTACCTAAACCAGTAACAACTCTAGCAACAATTAAATGTTCAACATAGTAAGCACAAGCTTGTAAAGCACCCCCAAGAGTCATAATACAACAACCAGCAAACACAAGTTTAATTCTACCATATTTATCACCCAAGTACATGGTAGATAAAGCAGAAGACATACAACCAATTTCATAAATACCAATAACAAATCCTTGATAAGCAGAACGAGAATAACCATAAGTAACGGTATCTATTTCTGGGAAAGTTTCACGGAAATGACCCAAAGTTAATAAAGAACCCATAACTCCTTGATCATAACCGAATAAAATAAACCCAACCCCACACAAAATGGCAACGGCTAAATGTAATTTTCTTCCTTGTAAACCAATAAAATCATAAGTATGATCATCATTAATACCAGTCAGTTGAACAGCTTGAACTGGTGGAGGACTAACATATTCTTCATTTTCAGTCATTAATTTATCCTGACCAGGAGTTCCTGATCCTTTATCAGAATCACTAGCAGACATGATATAAAAACTACCGTAATAAAAATGAAATACACCAAAAAACAAAAAATTAATCAAAATATCCGGGAATTTAAACACATTTATATATTTCTCCCACCACCTCGTATCAAGGTAAATTTATTTTTTTTTGTCATGGAGATACGGCAGTCTCCATACACAATAGATATTAAAAAGCGACTTCCTCCACAGAACCCAAAGCTTGTTTCACATAAACACCACCCACACGACCATACATTACCCATGATGTAATAAAGCAGCAATAAAAAATGGTGTATATATAACATAAAATGGTGTTGCAATTACTAGAAACGGCAAAATGCAGTGTCGGTGGTTGCTTAACCAGAGACCTCCAGTGGGACTGATCAGATGTTATAGTATCATAGATAAGGTGATATGGTCATTAACATGGCAATAGTTAATAGTCATAATGGTGTAACAGTTGGTTGCGGTTGGGCCCAGGGTGGAGTTGTCGATCACCGTGTAGTTAATCCATATTGGTAAATCGTTAAGCGTTGGAACCTCCCCAATTGGGGAATGGGTCGGGGGCCAGTAAACATAACAAGCAAATACTGGGGAAGGCACCGAACGAGGAGGGGTAAGGTTTGAAGCAACGATACTGTATCGAGGGGCGCTATTGAAAAATTGTTACCAGGGTACCGGACGTATATGCGGGTGGTCGGGTAAATTTTCTACTTCGATGGATGGAACCATTGCTAAACGCCGGAGGGTCTGGGGATTATTCCGGGGATTATTGATAGGCGGGCTGCAGATCCGCACCTAGTCCTGTAGTCATGGGGCCAGGCCTGTAGGGACTTGTCCCCCACGCCCTGGGCCCAGCACCATGGGATATTGGCAGGCGGTCAATTAATCACCGGTGATAATGGTTAGATGGTGGTACCCCGGACAATAGGTCGAACTCTCGGAACTGGTGGAGTTTAGAGATTTACAGGATTTTTACATATGGGGTATTCGATCAAGAATCATCCGGGGCACCTGTTGGTTCGATGTACTTGTGGTGGTGTTGGTGGAGGTGGTAATCTCTCCGAGCAACGAAAGGAAGTAAATACGTAGATCATTTAACTGCACGCTAGCAATACTGCTAGCAGTGGCACCATAAGCGGTGGCACCATAAGCAGTGGCACCCTAATCAGTGACACCACTGATTACAATCATTGGTCTAGACAGGATCGTTGACCTGGTTGCTTGACATTTGCCCGACTCTTCTACCTTTGTGACAGCTCACTGCTGGCAATTAGTGGGACCTATGACGGGTTACCCGCTAATCCTTGTAGCAGTTGCTTGGCAGGCCGGCCTGTGGCAGTGACAAATTTCTTGTCTCTACCTGGTTCGACCAATAACTCTCGTTGCAGCAAGCGAGACCGTCCATAGAAAGCAGTGACTGCCGGCACCCTTAATTGGGTAAAATGGGGCTTCCACAACCGAATCGTGGCACCAGTTTTCGAAGGGGCTAGTGTTACCTAACCCGGTATCCACCCCATGATCGACCGGTTTGTGTTTCGGACTCTGCTTGGGACTTTACGGTGGCTGTATCGGCCTTAAGGACTTGTCTCCAACACCTCCGGAACAATTAGTTGCATTAAGGTCTTCGTGTTGGGGTTAAGATCGGGGATTGTGGATACAATGGGGTAACCGTTCTGGGGTATTATGTGGATCGATAAACGAGCCCAATACGGGGAGTCCATACCCAGAGTGGCATTAGAGTTACTACATCAACCAGTAATGGTGATAATGGTGTCGATACTACGTTGCAGACCTTATGCTGGTGCCTGTATATAGCCTGGAACTGACATCCGATGATTTGCGTATAAGCTGGTTGCTTATTGCAAGCAAGTCCAATGGGATGAACATCATAGTGCCATCACAGTTCTGCAACCTTGGCTCGGTGGAATGTAATGACTAGCACCAAGAAACCTAAGATAATCTATACCAATAAGCATGTCTCACCTGTTTCTAAAGCCCGAATGAGTGTCTGACATTTAGTTATTTAATCATTCCCGTTGGTGTCGTGCCCCTCCGCACCACTATTGTGGCCAATTTCACCTATTGCTATATATTGTGGAGTAACTACCTCATGTATGTCAGTGCCGTATGAACATTTGGAATCCACCCGGGATTACATGAAGGATATGCATCTACAAGCAATTAGTTAGACCATAGAATTATTACAAAACATGACCATTCGGACCAGTTTTGGCCCGGTTACCGTCACCAAAACAATCAGGGTTGTGGAGAAGCTAATAAGCTATTGAGTTTTTAAACCCGATAATCTTAAATGTCCGACACGTCAAAAAATTTAACTGTTCTCCATGAAGCCACGAAGCACATGGTTAGAGCAGTCATGAGGGGGGGGTAACTTTTAAGGCTCCAAAACCTTATTGCAGGGCAAGGTAGTGGCCCCACCATTTGGTTGCACGATTAAGTTGCAGCCATGTTGATAACAATGTTAAGAGATCGATGGAGATTAGAGGTAAGAGTGGTTCCAACAGACCAGATGAGAAGAGCACAACGGCATGCCACGGTCATGCCACTGTCACTCTACTTCAATCACGGCCACCACGGCCATCGCCATGGGAAAGCTTTGGGCCCATGGAACAGCTTTGGGCCAATGCCAACTGCTTATGGCGACTGCTTATGGTGACTGCTTTATAGTCCTTTGCCTGTCAATACCACCTCAGGGTTTGGCCATCCAGCAGGCTGGCAGAATCCAGCAGGCCCAGGGAATCTTGTGGTATTTATACTGCCCGTACCTTGAAAAACGTTGAGTACCTCACACTTACGTAATGCCACCGGCATATGTTTGAACACAGAACAAATCTCAAGCTTCTTATGTCTTGAATATCCTCTATCATTGCCTCTATATCTCATTGCCTACCACTCTTATCCCTTACCATCCGCTTACGTCAACTATGTTGCAGACTTCTGTTAGAGATTTTGGCCCAAAGTTTTAAATGTTGGGGCATATATACAGGAGCCACGCTGACGTAGGACAACAGACCCAAAAAGTTTGTTAGCAGGCATAACACGCGAACTTGGGCCCACGCGTGGGGAGGGTGGCCCCGGTGCTCGGGCCCCAGCTTCGGCCCCCCATGCCACCACCACCGCCTCATCGCCTCCCCTGCCGGCCCTGGCGTCAGCATACCACAATAAAATACAGGCGTCCAAAAAAAGCTGCGAATTTTCAGGCCCAACTAAAGTTAGTCGATGATTTCTTATATAAGAGTATAAATCGATTGCCAAATCATAAAAATACAGGACCTTGCCCCAAACAACTTTTATTTCTTTGTCCCACTTTAATTGGTTGTACTTGTCCATATATATATATACCCTTATATATCCCATCAATTGATCCCAAAACTTGTACTGGTCAGATATCTTTACCACGGGATTGAGATCTTTCTCCAATTTAAGGTACGTTTTACTTCTTTACTGGTTACATTAGTTCATATAAGCAGAATGGTAGCTATTTTATTCCCAAACGCTGACGGAGATGATGGCTGTTTTTTGGTGAATTAAAGATATGATAGATAGCCCGATGACTATGATAAATGTCCAATGACTTTGATGCCATGTCCAGGGATGCCCAAGACTTTACTGCCCAAGGGCCCCGTGGCTTAAATACCTGGTGGTTCAATGGTCCACTGGCTTTAGCCTATTGATCCCATGTCGTCCTGGATCAACTGGCATCAGTTCATTTAAACCATTCCCAACAGTGGACACCCACCTGCATATAAACATCATCACCAAACCGTTAGTGCGTACATGGTGGCCCCAAAATATTCGTCTTGGAACAAGAACCACAAGCTTTACCGTTAACGAACACCCGACAGCGTCAGGGGAACAATTGTCACAACATAATATTCTGTTTATGAATGCTTCTGGCATCAAATTCCTCGCCCATACTAACTTTAAATCACTTTATAGACCAAGTTTTTCTTACTGTTTCACCAATCGGAAATCCCAATTATTTACTGTAAATACTATTCGACTTACTAGAAATATGACTAGTTCTGCTATACCCCAATCTAATAATTTGGACTTACATAGTTCCAAAGATTATTCCAAATTACATACCGAATTACCTACTAATTTTAGAGGATTAAATTCGGTTGATATTGCTAATCCTAGTAAAATAACTGATTTTGTAAAAGAAAATCAAGGTCATACGGTTATATCTAAAGTTTTAATTGCCAACAATGGGATTGCTGCGGTTAAAGAAATTAGATCCGTTAGAAAATGGGCTTATGAAACTTTTGGTGATGAACGAACCGTTCAATTTGTAGCTATGGCTACTCCTGAAGATTTAGAAGCTAATGCTGAATATATTAGAATGGCTGATCAATTTGTTGAAGTTCCTGGTGGAACCAATAATAATAATTATGCTAATGTTGAATTAATAGTTGAAATTGCTGAAAGAACTGATGTTCATGCCGTTTGGGCTGGTTGGGGTCATGCCTCTGAAAACCCTATATTACCAGAAATGTTGGCGGCTTCTCCTAAAAAAATTGTCTTTATTGGTCCTCCTGGTAATGCCATGAGATCTTTAGGTGATAAAATTAGTTCCACCATTGTTGCACAACATGCTGATGTGCCTTGTATTCCTTGGTCTGGTACTGGTGTTAAAGAGGTAAAAATTAATAATGATACTAATTTGGTATCAGTATCTGATGATACTTATGCTAGAGGTTGCTGTTCATCTCCTGAAGATGGTTTAGTTAAGGCTAAAGAAATCGGATTCCCAGTAATGATTAAAGCCTCTGAAGGTGGTGGGGGTAAAGGTATTAGAAAAGTTGATAATGAAACTGATTTTATTGCTTTATATAAACAAGCTGCTAATGAAATACCTGGTTCCCCAATATTTATTATGAAATTAGCTGGTGATGCAAGACATTTAGAAGTTCAATTATTGGCTGATCAATATGGTACTAATATATCTTTATTTGGAAGAGATTGTTCTGTTCAAAGAAGACATCAAAAAATTATTGAAGAAGCTCCAGTTACAATCGCTAATAAAGAAACTTTCCGAGAAATGGAAAATGCCGCAGTTAGATTAGGTAAATTAGTTGGTTATGTTTCTGCTGGTACTGTTGAATATTTATATTCTCATGCTGAAGATAAATTTTATTTCTTGGAATTAAATCCAAGATTACAAGTTGAACATCCAACTACTGAAATGGTAACTGGGGTAAATTTACCAGCCGCTCAATTACAAATTGCTATGGGTATTCCAATGCATAGAATTAGGGATATCAGAACTTTATATGGTGTTGATCCTCATATTTCAACCGAAATTGATTTTGAATTTAAAAATGAAAATTCTTTAACCAGTCAACGTCGTCCAGTTCCTAAAGGTCATACTACTGCTTGTAGAATCACTTCTGAAGATCCAGGTGAAGGGTTTAAACCAAGTGGTGGTACTTTGCATGAATTAAACTTTAGATCTTCTTCTAATGTTTGGGGTTATTTCTCAGTTTCAAACCAATCATCAATTCATTCCTTTTCAGATTCTCAATTTGGTCATATTTTCGCCTTTGGTGAAAATCGTCAAGCTTCAAGAAAACATATGGTTGTAGCTTTAAAAGAGTTATCTATTAGAGGTGATTTCAGAACTACTATTGAATATTTAATCAAATTATTGGAAACTCCTGATTTTGAAGATAATACAATCACTACCGGTTGGTTAGATGAATTAATTTCTAAAAGATTAACTGCTGAAAGACCCGACCCTATTACTGCTGTTATTTGTGGGGCTATTACTAAGGCTCATATTCAATCTGAAGATGAAAAACAAGATTATGTTTTATCTTTGGAAAAAGGTCAAGTACCTAATAAGAACTTATTGAAAACAATTTTCCCAGTTGATTTCATTTACGAAGGTCATAGATATAAATTCACCGCCACCAAATCTTCCAATGATAATTATACCTTATTCTTAAATGGTACTAGAGTAACCGTCGGTATAAGATCATTATCAGATGGTGGTTTATTAATTGCTATTGGTGGTAAGTCTCATTCTGTTTATTGGAAAGAAGAGGCTTCTGGTACTAGATTATCTGTTGATGGTAAAACTTGTTTGTTAGAAGTCGAAAATGATCCTACTCAATTAAGAACTCCTTCTCCCGGTAAATTAGTCAAATATTTGGTAGAAAGTGGTGGTCATATAAATGCTGGTCAAGCCTATGCTGAAGTTGAGGTTATGAAAATGTGTATGCCTTTAATTGCCCAAGAAGATGGGGTAGTTCAATTAATTAAACAACCAGGTTCTACTTTAAATGCTGGTGACATCTTAGCTATCTTGGCTTTAGATGATCCTTCTAAAGTTAAACATGCTCTTCCATTTGAGGGTACTTTGCCTGACTTCGGTGAACCTGTTGTTCAAGGTAAGAAACCAGTACATAAGTTTTACAACTATTCCCGTATTTTAAACAATATCTTATCTGGTTTCGATAATCAAGTGATCATGAATTCTACTTTGAGAAGTATTCTTGAAGTTTTAAGGGATAGGGAATTACCCTATTCAGAATGGAATTTACAAATATCCGCTTTACATTCTAGATTACCACCTAAGTTAGATGAGTCATTATCTGCTTTGGTCGAACGTACCCAAACTAGAAATGCCGATTTCCCAGCTCGTCAAATCTTAAAACAAATTCAAAAATCTTTGAACGATCCTGAAACTGATTTTGCTGTGTCTGAAGTTGTTAAGCCTTTATTAGAAATTGCTACTAAATACGCAAATGGGTTGGCTGAACATGAGTATGAATTCTTTTCTGGCTTGATCAATCAATACTATGAAGTGGAAAAGTTATTCTCAGGTCATATTATCAGAGAAGATGATATCATTTTGAAATTAAGAGATGAATACAAGTCTGATTTGAATGTGGTTATCGAGGTCATGTTGTCTCATTCTAGAGTAAGTGCTAAAAACAACTTGATCTTGGCTATTCTCGAGGAATATCAACCATTGTTACAATCATCATCCAACATTGCTACCTCCATCAGAGATTCTTTGAAAAATGTTGTTGAATTAGATAGTAAAGGAACCACTAAAGTCACCTTAAAGGCTAGAGAAATTTTGATTCAATGCTCCTTACCATCTATCCAAGAAAGATCTGATCAATTAGAACATATTTTGAGATCATCTGTGTTACAAACTTCTTATGGTGAGATCTATGCTAAACACCGTGAACCTAAATTTGATATTATTCAAGAAGTGGTTGATTCCAAACACACTGTTTTTGATGTTCTTCCACAATTTTTAATTAATTCTGATGAATGGGTTGCAATGGCTGCTGCTGAAGTTTATGTTCGTCGTGCTTATAGAGCCTATTCGTTGGGACCAATTTCTCATAGTTTCCATGACAAGTTACCTGTCATTAACTGGCAATTTAGATTACCTAGTCTCAGTTCTTCCCACTTTAATGCTATTCAACATATCAAGAACTCTGATGGAAGCAACAATATGAATAGAACTGCTTCTGTTTCTGATTTATCGTTTGTGGTTGACAAGAATGAACAACAACAACAGGTTAGACATGGGGTTTTAGTTCCATGTCACCATTTAGATGATGCTGAAGATGTCATTAGTGCTGGTTTGGATAAATTACAGGCTCCAGGTGTTTCGATTGATATCAAAAAAGGTGACACCCAAGATAGAACCTCCAATTATCTGAATGTTTTCAATGTAATAATCAATAGTGTTGATGGATATATTTCCGAAGCCGAAATCTTGAACAAGGTTAATGAAATAATTGAAGACTTTAAGGAAGAGTTAAGAGGTGCCTCAGTTCGTCGTATTTCCTTTGTTTTCGCCAATAACGTTGGTATTTATCCTAAATATTACACATTTACCGCCCCTGATTATATCGAAAACAAGGTTATTCGTCATATTGAACCAGCTTTAGCTTTCCAATTAGAGTTAGGAAGATTAGACAACTTTGATATCAAACCTATTTTTACTGATAATAGAAATATTCATGTCTATGAAGCCATTGGTAAGAATTCTCCATCTGATAAACGTTTCTTTACCAGAGGTATTATTAGAACAGGTGTTATCCGTGATGATATTAGTATCAGTGAATATTTAATTTCCGAATCTAATAGATTAATGTCTGACATTTTAGATGCTTTAGAGATTATTGACACTTCAAACTCAGATTTAAATCATATCTTTATCAACTTTTCAGCTGTTTTTAATGTCTTACCTGAAGAGGTTGAAGCTGCTTTTGGTTCATTCTTGGAAAGATTTGGTAGAAGATTATGGAGATTAAGAGTTACAGGTGCTGAAATTAGAATCTTCTGTACTGATCCAACCACCGGTAATTCATTCCCATTGAGAGCTATAATTAATAATGTATCTGGTTATGTGGTTAAGTCAGAATTGTATATGGAAGTTAAAAACTCTAAAGATGAATGGGTATTCAAATCTATTGGTCAACCAGGTTCTATGCATTTAAGACCAATTTCAACTCCTTATCCTGTCAAGGAATCATTACAACCAAAGCGTTATAAAGCTCACAATATGGGGACCACATATGTATATGATTTCCCTGAGTTATTCCGTCAAGCTACTATTGCTGAATGGAAGCAATCTTCTAAGACTGCTAAGATTCCAAAGGATGTTTTCACTTCATTAGAATTGATCCAGGATGACAATGGTAATTTAACGGCCGTTGACAGGGATCCAGGTTCTAATAAGATTGGTATGGTTGGTTTCCAAGTGACTGCTAAAACCCCTGAATACCCTCGTGGCCGTCAATTTATTATTGTAGCTAATGATATCACTCATAAAATTGGTTCATTTGGTCCAGAAGAAGATTACTTTTTCAGCAAATGTACTGATTTAGCCAGACAATTAGGAATTCCAAGAATTTACCTTTCAGCTAATTCAGGAGCAAGGATTGGGATTGCTGAAGAATTATTGCCACTCTTCAAGGTTGCTTGGAATGATGAGACTCAACCATCAAAAGGATTCCAATATTTGTATTTAACCCCTGAAGATAAACAATCTCTCGATGCTGCAAATAAAGGTAATACTGTTGTAACTGAAAAGTCTGTTATCAATGGAGAAACCAGATACGTCATTAAATCTATTGTGGGGTCTGAAGATGGATTAGGTGTTGAATGTCTTAGAGGATCTGGTTTAATTGCTGGTGCTACTTCTAGAGCTTATAAAGATATTTTCACCATCACCTTGGTTACTTGTAGATCTGTTGGTATTGGTGCTTATCTTGTGAGATTAGGTCAAAGAGCCATTCAAGTGGAAGGTCAACCTATTATTTTAACAGGTGCCCCAGCTATCAATAAATTGTTGGGTAGCGAAGTTTATTCTTCCAATCTACAATTGGGTGGTACTCAAATTATGTACAACAATGGGGTCTCTCATTTAACTGCTTCTGATGATTACGCTGGTGTCACTAAAATTATGCAATGGATGAGTTATATTCCAGCAAAACGTGGAATGCCTGTTCCTATTTTTGAAACTGAAGATGAATGGGATAGAGACATTGATTACTGTCCACCAAAATCTGAGGTTTATGATGTCCGTTGGATGATTGAAGGAAAAGAATTAGAAAACGGTGACTTCGAAACTGGTTTATTTGATAAAGGATCATTCCAAGAAACTTTATCTGGATGGGCTAAAGGTGTAGTAATTGGAAGAGCACGTCTTGGTGGTATTCCTATTGGGGTTATCGGAGTTGAAAATAGAACTGTTGATAACCTTACACCAGCTGATCCAGCTAATCCTGATTCCACTGAATTTAAGGTTCAAGAAGCTGGTCAAGTTTGGTATCCAAACTCAGCTTTTAAGACTGCCCAAGCTATTAATGATTTTAACAATGGGGAACATTTACCATTAATGATTTTGGCTAATTGGAGAGGTTTTTCAGGAGGTCAACGTGATATGTACAATGAAGTTCTTAAATATGGTTCTTACATTGTTGATGCTTTAGTTGATTTTAAACAGCCTATTTTCACTTACATTCCACCACATGGGGAATTAAGAGGTGGTTCATGGGTCGTTGTTGATCCAACCATTAATGAAGAAATGATGGAAATGTATGCCGATGTTGAATCCAGAGGTGGTGTCTTGGAACCTCAAGGTATGGTTGGTATCAAATATAGACGTGATAAATTAATTGCTACCATGGAGAGATTAGATCCAAAATATGCCGAATTAAAGAAGAAATTGAAAGAAACCCCTCCAACATCTGAAGAACACTCTAAGTTATCAGTTCAATTGACTAGTAGAGAAAAAGAGTTATTGCCAATCTATTCCCAGATTTCGGTACAATTTGCTGACCTTCATGATAGATCAGGACGTATGTTAGCCAAAGGAGTCATTAGAAGGGAAATTGAATGGAGAGAAGCCAGAAGATTCTTTTTCTGGCGTTTACGTCGTCGTCTTAATGAAGAATATTGTTTGAGAGTCATCAAGGAACAACTTCCTTCCTCTTCTAAACTCGAACGTATTTCCAGATTGAAGAGTTGGATGCCAACTGTTGATTACGAAGAGGATGAAGCTGTAAGTAATTGGATTGAACAAAACCATTCCAAATTACAAGTTAAATTTGATGAGTTGAAAGTTGAAAGTTCTTTCAGTACTATGAGACAATTATTGAAAGAAGATCCCGCTAGTACTCTTAGGGTTATACAAGATTATATATCTACCCTCCCAGATGCTGACAAGGAAGAAGCTTTGAAATTATTGAAATAAATGTAGATGTTATGTTTAATAAGTAGAAGTTGATAGTTATAATAAAATTAATATGATTAAATTCCTTTAGCTGTAGTGACAGATTCAATGACAGATTATATTTTTCTGCACATTTTGTTTTTCCGGTTCACAATCAAATTGGTTGCAAAAAGAAAAAGTACTACCAATGAAATTAATTCTATACTTTATTGTTAGCTGTCTTATTGCAGGTATTCAAGGAGAATCAGTATTTGTTACCCTTAAAGACCATGAAAGCTTTGAAGAATTCTATTCCAACGACCTAAAGTATCCAGAGGACTTGCGGGTGAGAGATCATATAGCCAATACATTCTCTATCGGAAAGTTTAAAGGCTTTGTAGGAGATTTTTCCAAGAAGGTAATAGATCGGCTAGCAAAATGTCCTTATATCTCTGAAGTTACGCCAGATATTGCAGTGCATGCTTTAGAGACGGTCGTACAATATGATCCTCCACGTCATTTAGGGAGATTATCTCAAAGAAAGAGGTTGAAGAAAAGGTACTCTTTTATGTATGACGACAAAGCCTCCGGAATCGGTGTCATTGCCTATATAATTGACTCAGGAATCGAAATCGGGCACCCAGAGTTCCAGGGAAGAGCTAGGTATGGAAAAGACCTTACCAGTGAAGGAAGTGGTGATAAAAATGGACATGGGACCCATGTAGCAGGACTTATTGGTTCAAAGACTTACGGGGTGGCTAAGAAAGTGGATATTGTGGAGGTGAAGGCCCTTTCTAGTGATGGGTCGGGAAGTTTAAGTACCATAATTGCAGCATTGGAATATGCAGTGAACCATAGAGCCAGGTCCAACAAGCAAGGAGTAGCTAACCTATCACTAGGAGCTGCCAAGAACCTCATTTTAAATAAAGCCATAGATGCTGCCGTAGATAATGGTCTTGTGGTTGTTGTAGCTGCTGGGAACTCCAACATGAATTCCTGTAAAACAAGTCCCGGTAGTTCCATGGGTGCCATTACAGTAGCAAGTATCGATGACAAGAACGACGCCATGGCACCATTCTCCAACTGGGGCGACTGTGTAGATATCCTAGCCCCTGGCGTTTTTGTTCAGAGTGTTGATTTTAACCATCCAGCCACCTCCAAGTCACTTTCGGGGACATCAATGTCGGCCCCAATAGTAACCGGAATTGCTGCAAATTTACTCAGCCATGGGGTGTCTCCAAAGAATATTAAGAGAACCATAATCTCCATGGCTACCGATGGAAAGATTAAGAGGACATCCATGATCCTAAAGGGCAAAACCCCCAATCGAATCGCCTATTTGTCTGTTAATGCTCTGGACTCAGACTCAGACTCAGATAATGATTCTGACTACGATAGTGAGTAAGACATAATAAAACAAGTAATATATTTTTCTGTCTCTCTCGCTATAATCGCATTTGTGTAAACCCATTTACAATCAATTGAGCCATGTCGAAGGAGCTATTTAATGGTAACAATCCTTTCGATACCGACCCAAGAGGCGGTAATTCGGGTCCGGCTTTTAGTATGATATACCCAAACCCTTGATTTAGTGGTTTGATGTTTCGGTCAACTAACAATTTGTCTCTTATTTTATAGGTGCTCAAGATTTTACAACCCCGTTAGCTCTTAGTGGATTTAAAACTCCCAAAGTTAACTCTGATCGGTGGGCAGATACTGGTCGTATTGGAGAAGGTGCCTATGGTCTTGGATCTGGTAGTAAACCAGATTTTATTGATGACTCACCCTCTAGAAAATCGAACTTATTTCCTTCTTGGGGACCTCCTGAATCGGTTCCGGTGTCAGAGGAAGAGATTCAAGCGATATTTCTTCATTTAACTGAAGTATTTGGGTTCCAGTATGATAGTGCTAAAAATATGTTTGATTATTTCATGGTTCTTCTTGATTCTAGATCGTCAAGAATGGGGCCCCTTAGGGCTTTAAGATCGCTTCATGGTGATTATATAGGTGGAGTCAATTCAAATTTTAGGAAATGGTTTTTTGCTGCTCAAATGGATGTAGATGATTCAATTGGGTTTGCAAACTTAAAATCTAATGGGAAACCAAGAGATAAGACTAAAACTTTACCGAATATTGATGAGGCAGAAGAGAAATGGGCTGCAAACATGAATAGTATGTCACCTGTTGATTGTGTTATTCAAGTGGCTTTATATCTACTTTGTTGGGGAGAAGCTAACAACATCAGATTTATGCCGGAATGTTTGTGCTTTATTTTCAAGTGTTGTAATGATTATTATTATAATATTGATGATGTTGCTTCTGCTGAGCCTCCTGCTAAAGGCTTTTTAGACCATGCCATTACTCCTCTTTATAACTTTTATAGAGATCAGTCTTTCCATTTGGTCAATGGTGAATATGTTCATATTGATAAAGATCATAAGGATATCATTGGTTATGATGATATGAATCAATTGTTTTGGTATAGGAAAGGATTAGAGAAGATTGTTCTTGAAGATAAGTTGGGTCTCTTGGACCTTGCTCCAGAGGAACGGTATTTATGCTTAAATCGTGTTGTTTGGAAGAGGGCCTTTTCTAAAGCTTTTAAGGAAACAAGAAGCTGGTCTCATGTTTTATGTAATTTCAATCGGATTTGGATTATCCATATCTCCCTGTTTTGGTACTATACTAGTTTCAACGCTCCTTCGTTTTATACTTACCGGTATAACCCTTCATTGGATAATCAGCCCACAGTTCAAGCTCGCCTTACCGTTATGTCCCTTGCTGGTAGTTTAGCTGTCATTATTTGTCTTGTGTCAATATTTTTTGAGTATACATTCATACCAAGGAAGGCTCCAGGTTCCGAACCTATTTTTCGAAGATTCTATATGTTGGTATTATTGTTATGTGCTAATACTTTGCCATCGGTCTACTATTTATTCTTAACCCCTTTAAATGTCCAAACAATTGTGGGCATTTCCATCACCTCAATTCAATTTGTTGTTTCTATTGTTACTGTGCTTTATCTTTCGTTTATACCACTTGCTAGGCTTTTCCATCCTTTGGTGACGAATAATAGAAGACTTCCTCCAAATGAAGTGTTTACCCTGAACTTCTATAAATTGAAAGGTACAGAAAAAGCTGCTTCAGTTGGGCTCTGGTTGTCGGTATTTTTGTTTAAATTCATTGAATCATACTTTTACCTTACCCTTTCTTTGAGAGACCCATTAAGAGAGCTTAATGTGATGGAAATATCAAGGTGTGCTGGTGATCTTTGGATTGGTAATACATTATGTTCTTATCATGCCAAAATTGTTCTTGCATTGATTCTCCTAACTGATTTGGTTCTTTTCTTCTTAGATACTTATCTTTGGTATATTGTATGCAACACATTTTTTTCCGTTTTCAGGTCTTTTTATATTGGAGTTTCTGTCTGGACCCCATGGAGAAATATCTTCTCGAGACTTCCTAAAAGAATATTTTCAAAGATCATTTCAATTCCTAGTGACGGGAGTGTTAAAGGTAAATTTTTGGTTTCACAGGTTTGGAATTCAATTGTCATATCAATGTATAGAGAACATCTTTTATCCATAGAACATGTTCAGAAGCTTATTTACAAACAAATTCTTACTCCCGGAACCGAAGATGGTCTAACTTTGAAAGAACCAAGTTTTTTCGTCTCCCAGGAAGATATGACAATGAAATCTGCTTTGTTTTATGACCAATCAGAGGCTCAACGTCGTATCACTTTCTTTGCACAATCTTTGTCAACCCCTATGAGGTATATATACCCTACAGATGCTATGCCAACCTTTACCGTTCTTGTCCCCCATTACAATGAAAAGATCACCTTATCGTTACGTGAAATCATAAGAGAGGAGGATCAGTATTCGAACATTACTATGCTAGAGTACTTGAAAAACCTTCATCCTTTAGAATGGGATTGCTTTGTCAGGGATACCAAGTTACTTGCTGAAGAATTTGAATCTGAAAATTCTTCCCCTGATTACTTGAGTTCTGAAAAGACTGATGGGTTTCCTTATCATTCTGTTGGCTTTAAAGCTGCAACTCCAGAGTATATTTTAAGGACTAGGATATGGGCATCATTAAGGGCTCAGACACTCTATCGGACCGTTTCGGGATTCATGAACTATTCAAGGGCTATCAAACTTCTTTTCGACGTGGAGAACCCTCTTGAAGTATTTCCTAATGAATCCATTAAACTTCAGGAAGCTAATCTGATGGCATTAAGAAAGTTCCGAATGATTGTATCCATGCAAAGAATGAAATACTTTAGTTGTGAAGAAATGGATAATAAAGAGTTCTTACTAAGAGCTTATCCAGAGCTTCAAATTGCTTATTTGGATGAAGAAATTGACCCACAAACAGATGAAACGGTGTATTATTCAGCTTTAATTGACGGCTCTTGTCCTATTTTAGACAATGGGGATAGAATGCCAAAATACCGTATCAAGCTATCTGGAAATCCTATATTAGGTGACGGAAAATCTGATAATCAGAACCATTCACTTGTGTTTTCCAGAGGTGAGTATATACAATTGGTTGATGCTAACCAGGATAATTACTTGGAGGAATGTCTTAAAATCAGAAGTGTATTAGCTGAGTTTGAGGAGTATTCACCTCCTCTTGATCCCTATTCCCTGAGGTTGAAGAATACTGATTATGTCCATCCTATTGCCATTATTGGCACTAGAGAATACATCTTTTCAGAGAATATTGGAATTCTTGGTGATGTCGCTGCTGGAAAAGAACAAACTTTTGGGACTCTTTTTGCAAGAACCTTGGCACACATAGGTGGAAAGTTACATTATGGACACCCTGACTTTTTAAATTCTATTTACATGTCAACTCGAGGTGGTGTTTCTAAAGCTCAAAAAGGTTTACACTTAAATGAAGACGTCTATGCTGGGATCAATGTTCTATGTAGAGGGGGTAGGATCAAGCATTGTGAATATATGCAGTGTGGGAAAGGAAGAGATCTTGGGTTTGGTTCTATTCTCAACTTTATAACCAAGATTGGGGCTGGTATGGGAGAGCAAATGCTTTCAAGAGAGCATTTCTTTCTCAGTTCCAAACTACCATTAGACAGGTTTCTTTCTTATTACTATGCTCATCCGGGTTTCCATTTGAATAATGCTTTCATTATCTTGTCAATTAAGTTATTTTTGATTGTTGGAGTTAATATAGCTGCTTTGACAAACGAGAGTACCATCTGTCAATATGACAAAAACCGACCAATCACTGATCCACATCGTCCCTTTGGATGTTATAATTTAATTCCTGTTGTTCATTGGCTCGAAAGATCCATTGTGTCTATATTGATAGTGTTTGCCATTGCATTTCTCCCCCTTTTCGTACAAGAGCTAATGGAGAAAGGTGTTTATAAGGGGCTTAGCCGATTAGGGAAACATTTTGCTTCTCTTTCTCCATTATTTGAAGTATTTGTGTGCCGAGTATATGCTGAATCATTAGTTAGCGACATATTTATTGGGGGTGCTAGATATATTGCCACGGGAAGAGGATTTGCTACAGTACGGGTTCCATTTGTAATTTTGTACTCGAGATTTGCAACCGATAGTCTTTACTTTGGAGCCTTCTCTGGGCTTTTAATATTTTATACATCGATCGCTATGTGGAGTATTCCGTTGATATATTTTTGGATAACGATTGTTGCTTTACTCATATGTCCGTTCTTGTTCAATCCTAACCAGTTTAGCTTTAATGATTTCTTCCTTGATTATAAGAATTATTTGAAATGGTTATCGATTGGTAACAGTAGATCAAGGCCAACCTCATGGATTGGTTATACCCGTATGAGAAGGAGCCGGTTGACAGGTGTTAAAAAAGCAAGAGTGTTTGAGGTCGAGGAAGGTGAATTTTTGAATACTATAAAGCCTCCAAGGTTCAATCTTATTGTAACAGGTACAATTTTTGAGTTTGTACAGATTGGCTTCCTTGCTGTAGCTTACTTATTTGCCAATGCTTTGAATGATACGAGGCATAGCACGCCTACTCCAAGTATCATAAGATTACTTATTGTAACATTTGGTCCCATATTGGTGAATATTTTATTCTTGATGATATTCTTTGTTATCTCATGTATTGTGGGGCCAGTGTTTTCATTATTTTGCACGGAATTTGCTTCGGCAATAGCTGTCATTGTTCATTCGTTAGCATTTATCAATCACTTATTCTTCTTTGAGTTTTTCTGGTTCTTGCAAGGCTGGGACTTTTCAAGAACTATTTTGGGACTTGCACTTTCTATTTCAATTCAACAATGGTTTCTCAAGACCTTGATATCTTGTCTTGTCTCAAGAGAGTTTAGACATGATAGGTCCAATAGAGCCTGGTGGTCCGGGAAATGGTTCACATCTGGTCTCGGTTGGAAAATATTAACTCAGCCATTACGGGAGTTTATTTGCAAGATCTCTGAGCTTAGCTATTTTGCTGCTGATTTGACCATAGGTCACCTTATACTCTTTGTTCAGTTCCCACTCTTGTTTGTCCCATATGTGGATAAGTTCCACACTACAATGTTATTCTGGCTTAAACCATCAAGTCAACTACGTCCAAGATTATTAAGTAAAAAACAGAGGAGAAAGGTTAGAATGACAGTTCAATTCCATTTCCTCGTATTCCTGGGTGCATTGATTTTTTTTGCTAGTATCATTGTTGTTCCATTGGTTGCCACTAGAGTATTTGATATCGATTTGGAAGATTATGCTCCATCTTATATTAGAGATCTAATTCAGCCCCATCCTGTCAATACAATCAAAAAGGGATTACATAAAGGGTTAGTAACAAATTATTTCTAACTATAGTATATATTTACAAATATGGCTATAAACCAATTAAAGTATCAATTCTTTATACTCATTCAATAGATTTGGAACCTTCTTGGATATATTATCAAGCAACATATTGATTTGCTTCTCATCACAAAAGGTTCTGGCTATGGTGTAACGTTTTACTCTTGATAATGTTTTCAATGTCTGCAATATCTTTAACCACCATTCAGCCACACTATCATCAGAAGAAACATATACAGCACTCTCAAAGAAAAAGGAGAGAAACTCAGGCTCTATCCCATAAGTAAAAGTATCAGCAAGTTCCAGTGCCGGAAGGTTTATTATATAATTATAAGCATTGGCTCTGTTAGCACCAGGTATGTTCTTTAATCCTAGTAACATCGAAGTGGGGTTTATGTTATTTGAATCCCCATTCGACAGCAAATGGACATCGTTTTCCACTTGTTTTGGCTTCCGGTTCCCAAACAATTCATTGATCTCTTTATCTAGCAATTCCTTGTTCTCTGGCACCCCGGATGGTTCATCTACAGTCATTTCATTATTCAACATGTTCCTATATTCTTCGGGTAATTCGTCGACCTTCTCCACAGGTATTTCCACGGCACTAGATTCAGTCCCCTTTCCATTCTCTGTATCATCTTCTTTCTTCAAAGTAGACAATTCCTTGACTGCTGACTGGTTATGGGGATCACCCTCTAGGACTTTATGGAAATATTGTCTTGCCAATTTGGTAGAATTCATACCTTTGAAGCAGCTAGCTTTTCTAAAGAGAAGCTTTGTCCGGACCTTATCGTCTCGTACCAATCGAAGCCCACTATCACAATCTTGCAAGGCCCTATTCCAATCTTGCAACTTGAGATACGACATGGCTCTGTTGGAATAGAGCACAGCATCTTCTGTTCCAAGCTCTGTTCCCAGCTCAATCGCTTGAGTATAAAGCTCTATAGCCTGAGTGTAGTTCTGAGCAGCAAAAGCAGCATTTCCAGACGATCTGAGCTCTTCAGGAGTAGACATGGCTGATATTAAGAATAGAGTACTTACAAGTTTGAGATGCTCAATGCGATGATTTGAGAAACGGCTTGGTGAACTGATAAACTCCAGCACACAAAGGGCAGGAAATCCAAGTACCCACCATGACCAAGGAGGAATTGGAGGATGAAATAAGTGCAGTTGATGCCATTTACCCTCATTGTACCACTACAGTAGCTCTGCAAATCTACACCTTCAAAATACCCCAGCACGAGGACCTCGAACTTCAAATGAGCTTTCCAGTCAATTATCCAGATGAAATCCCCAGCATTTTACAGGTTGTAGTCCATGATCCTGTAAAGTTCTCTGACTCCAGGTATTTGGAACGGACATTCGACTCCAAGTTGCAAGAAATCTTCCGGATTGGTGAAGTGTGTATGTTTGAGCTTCTCTCTGAGTTGGATGTGATTCTAGAAGAATATAACAACCGGGAGGTGGCCAGGATTGAAGAGCAGGTCAAGGACCTAGTGGTAGAGGAACCGCAGAAGCAGCAACAAACACAGAGTAAACAAGACCTTCCAGCACAGAATCCAATTGTAAACCCGTTGGAAGGATGGATCCAATGTGACCCTATAATCGATCGAGGGTCTACATTTGTAGGGTTTAGCAGAGAGGTCCATTCACTAGAAGAAGCCCATAGATATCTTGATCTCTTGGTAACCGACAAAAAGATCTCCAGGGCTACCCATAACATCAGTGCCTGGAGGATTAAAGGAGATAAAGGAGTTCAATATCAAGATTGTGATGATGATGGAGAGACAGCAGCTGGAGGTAGACTATTACATTTATTAACGGTATGTATATTTAATGAGGTAGCTCTATAGACCCCGAGTACTAACGACTTTCTTATAGATGATGGATGTTTGGAATGTGATCGTAGTGGTTAGTAGATGGTTTGGTGGTACCTTATTGGGATCTGATAGATTTAAGCATATTAATACTGCTGGTAGAAATGCAGTTATCAATGCAGGGTTTGGTGATAATAGTAATAATACAAGTAAAGAACAGAACAAGAAGAAGAAGAAATCATAATCAATCTTTCTTGAGCCTCTTTCTTTTATTTTTGATATTGGGTTTGCTAGACTTGCTAGGTTTACCAGACTCGTCTTCATTGGGTCTTTTCTTAGACTTGAATACAGAATTCAAGAATTCGTCTGTATCAAGTTTACTGGTGTCATTTGGTTGACTGTCTGGCTGGCTGTTGGCATTCGAAGTATCGAATTCTGGGGCCACTGGGGCCACTGGGGCTCTGGATTGACCTTTGGATTTCTAAAATAAGTTAGTATTCACCTTGACTGACCGTGTAAATAGAATTATATACGTACTTTTCCTGTTTTGTTGGAATCCTTAATGGAATTAAAATCAAGGGCCGGAGTGTCAGTATCCATTGATGATTGAGGATCATTACCCCAAGTTCTTTTGATGGTTTTCGGGATCATTTCCGGGTTTACATTATCATTAGTTTCATTGGTGTCGTTATCATCATCACTACTATCGTCTTGAAACAAATGGATACTTCCATACCCTACTGATTGAATCTTGTTGGTGCTGTTTTTAGCAAGGATTTTATTGGAATCTTTGAGGGCCCATTCAGATAAGTCTTTTACATTTTTCTGACTTTCTTTGTTCTCTTCTGTCTTTTTCACGTCATCGGAAGACTTCATGAACTTCATGTTCATGACCCTGCTAGACAACCCACTCATTGTTAAGTCTGTAAACTATTACACTGGTTGAAGTTATGAAATATTGTTACCGTTTGGCGTGCGAGCCCCAAGATGAGCTCGCGATGTGATGAAAAAAAAATGGCATCTCATCTCTGGACCAACTAGATATACCTGCAAATGAAGTCGGATTTTAGATTTTCCAATTTGTTGGGTACGGTTTATCGACAAGGAAACCTACAGTTCACCGAAGATGGAACAAAGTTACTCAGTCCTGTCGGTAACAGGGTCTCATGTTTTGATCTCATCAACAATAAATCGTATACTTTGAATTATCAACACCGGAAAGATGTCATAAGAATAGCATTAAACAAACAAGAAACTTTATTATTAAGTATTGATGAAGATGGAAGAGCGATCTTGGTCAACTTTGTGGCCAGAACAGTTTTACATCATTTCAACTTCAAAGACAAAGTACTTGATTTAAAATTTAGTCCTTGTGGAAAATATTTTGCTGTTGCTTGTAATCGATTTATTCAAGTTTGGAAGACTCCTGATTATACTGAAGATAGACAATTTGCTCCATTTGTTCGTCATAGAATTTATTCGGGTCATTATAGTGATGTGACATCCATTTCATGGTCCAATGACTCAAGATTTTTCATCTCAACATCTAAAGATATGACTTCGAAATTATATTCTTTACACTCAGAAGAGAGTCTGGTGGCCATGACTTTAGCAGGCCATAGAGATTATGTGGTCAATGCTTTTTTCAATGAATCTCAAGAAATTATATATACTGTTAGTAAAGATGGGGCTTTATTCAGATGGGAGTACACGGAAAGACCATCTCAAGATGATGATAATCAAGATGATGATTCTGAAGATAGTGAAGATGATGAGAATAATGACGATATCAATAAACCTAAGAAACCCATGAGCTGGAGAATAACGGCCAAAAACTTTTTTTATGCCAATGGAACCGTTAAAAGTACTTGTTTTCATCCTAAATCTAATTTATTGGTAGTAGGATTCAGTAATGGGGAATTTAGAATATATGAATTACCTGAGTTCACTTTGGTCCAACAATTAAGTATGGGACAGAATGCTATAAACACTGTAAATATTAATAAAACTGGAGAATGGTTAGCATTTGGATCCTCTAAATTGGGGCAATTATTGGTTTATGAATGGCAATCAGAATCTTATATCTTGAGACAACAAGGACACTTTGACTCGATCGAGGCCATATGTTATTCTCCAGATGGATCTCGAATTATAACTGGGTCTGATGATGGGAAAATTAAAGTATGGGATAATAGATCCGGATTTTGTTTAATGACTTTCACAGAACATAAGTCTGCCATCACCGGTCTACAGTTTAGTAAAAAGGGCCAAGTTTTATTCTCCTCATCCTTGGATGGTACTGTAAGAGCATTTGATTTATTAAGGTATAGGAATTTTAGGACTTTTACTGCTACTGAAAGAATTCAGTTCAATTGTTTGGCGGTCGACCCAAGTGGTGAAGTGGTTGTGGCTGGGTCACAAGATCAGTATGATATTTTTGTGTGGTCTGTACAAACAGGTCAATTGTTAGATAGCTTGAGTGGACATGAGGGTCCAATTTCTTGCTTATCTTTTGGAGTTGAAAATTCCATTTTAGCATCTGCCTCTTGGGATAATACCATTAGAATTTGGAGTATCTTCAGTAGGTCCCAACAAGTAGAACCCATTGAAGTTCCTAGTGATGTCTTAAGTATAACTATGAGACCAGATTCCAAAGAAGTAGCTATAAGCACATTGGATGGTCATGTATTGATATTTGACGTTGAAGATGCCAAGCAGGTTCATTTATTGGACGGGAAAAGAGATATAATTGGTGGAAGGTATTTATCCGACAGATTCGAATCAAAGAATGCTGCTAGATCCAAATATTTTACCACTATTGATTATTCATTCGATGGAAATTTCATAATAGCTGCTGGTAATAACAATTCAATCTGTCTTTACGACATAGAAAATGAAGTATTACTAAAAAGATTCAAGGTATCGGAGAATATGAAACTAGATGGGACTTTACAACAATTAAACAGCAAAAATTTGAAAGAAGGTGGAGCCATGGATTTAATAGATAGAGATGGTGAAAATAGTGACCTCGAAGACAGAATAGATCTCAGTTTACCAGGATCCCAAAAAGGTGATCCAAGTTTAAGAAGTGTACGGCCAGCCATCAGAATAAGTTCGATTAAATTCAGTCCTACCATCTCAGCTTTTGCTGCTGGATCTACAGAAGGTTTATTGGTTTATTCAGTTGATAATGAACTTAGTTTTGATCCCTTTGAGTTAGATATTGATATCACTCCAGCAGCTACCATCGAAACCTTACAAGAAAAAGATTATTTAAAAGCATTGATAATGAGTTTCAGATTAAATGAAGTGAAGTTGATTAACATGGTTTATGAGTCTATCCCCATCAAAGATATCCGATTAATTAGTACTGATTTGCCCACCGTTTATTTGGAAAGATTTTTAAGATTTATAGGGGAAAAATCCACTGATTCCATCCATTTGGAATTCAACTTAATCTGGATTAAACATTTATTGGTCGCCCATGGACAATTCATCAGTAGTAACAAGCATGAGTTTAATCATTCCTTAAAGTTGTTAGTGAGGTTCTTGAACAAGTCCGCCAAAGATATGGTTAAAGTCAGTAAAAACAATCATGTATTAAACCAGTTCTTACTGATAGCTAAAGATAATAAGGAAACTAGTCATGAAACTGAATTCAATGGGTTCGCTAACCAGAGTGAAGACAGTGAAGCTGACATCGATGTGGACGACAGCGATGAAGGTGAATGGTTAGGACCTAGTGGAAAAGAGGTTAATGATAATTTTAAACCCTCAGATTCCGACAACGACTCCGACGTGGACATGAATGACTAACGACATCAGTACATAGTTCCATATTATACACTAATATAAAGTATAACCGAATTTCGTCGTTGCACTACGGGGTGATTTTTGCAGCCACTAATTCAGCAACCGTCCAACGCGGCTCGTTGGGCCCCACAGACCCCTCAGGGTCCCAGCAATCTCTTTGTTCCCGCGGTAGCAGCCTCAGCAGAGCGACCAACCATTTCTCCGCCGCTGCCAGCCCCTTCCGGTCACATTTGGAACCCCAACACCACCATCCAAGAACCCCAGCTTTTCATACTCTTCCAACTTTATTTCAATCGTACAACTCTTCTAACATGATGTAGACCTCTCCAGACCTATACATATCCTTTTGTGCCCGTCCTACTCACCCGTTTGTGTCACTAGCACATCTGAGACAAGGTGAAAAATGTGGTGGTGTGTGGTTCATTTTTGCGAGTTACCCCAAATTTTATTAAAGGGATTGCCTGACACTCGCCGAAACCTTTTTTTTCTTACATACATATCAGCTAGTAGAGACTTGTAGAAGTATTCTATCTATTCACCAGGGCACCGTTTGGGTAATATTAAGGTATAGCAGGTTGGTCTTGAGTGTGTTACCTCTGTTGTAGAATCGTTTAGTTGCTAGAGATTTGGGAAATTGCCTTTAAAGGACACAGGAGATTGTCATCAGGTGATAGATAACTTGATATAACTTGATATAACTCAACATAGAGAAGTATTAGATACATACCAACAGCATGGGAAGAGATATCCAGAACCATTTGTTGTTTGAAGTGGCCACAGAGGTGGCCAATAAGGTAGGGGGAATTTATTCGGTGTTGAAATCGAAGGCTCCTATTACAGTAGCAGAATATCGGGAACGGTATACCTTATTAGGGCCCTTAAACTACAATTCTGTTCAAATTGAAGTGGAAGAGTTACCAGTTAAGGATCCAAAGATTATGGAGACATTGAAGGTAATGAGTGATAGGGGTATCAGATGGTTATATGGAAGATGGTTGATTGAAGGAGCTCCTCGAGTATTACTATTTGATATTTATTCTGCATCACAAAACCTTAATGAATGGAAAGCTGATTTGTGGAATAATGCTGGCATTCCAACTCCTGATCATGATCAAGAAACTAATGAAGCTATTTTATTGGGTTATTTGGTGGCATGGTTTTTAGGAGAGTTGGTTTATAATGATAGAGACAGAGCTGTTATATGTCAATTCCATGAATGGCTTGCTGGAGTAGCTTTACCATTATGTAGAAATAGAAGATTGGATGTAACTACCATATTTACCACTCATGCTACTTTATTAGGTAGATATTTATGTGCTGGATCAATTGATTTCTATAATAATTTGGCTAATTTTGATGTTGATGCAGAAGCCGGTAAGAGAGGTATTTACCATAGATATTGTATTGAAAGGTCAGCTGCTCATACTGCTGATGTATTTACCACCGTATCCCATATTACTGCTCTTGAATCTGAGCATTTATTGAAGAGAAAACCTGATGGAGTATTACCTAATGGACTTAACGTGGTGAAATTTCAAGCAGTGCATGAATTTCAAAACTTACACGCTATGAAAAAGGAGAAAATTAATGAATTTGTCAAAGGTCATTTCTATGGTAATTATGATTTTGATTTAGATAATACTCTTTACTTTTTCATAGCTGGTAGATATGAATTTAGAAATAAGGGATGTGACTTTTTCATTGAAAGTTTGGCTAGATTAAATCATAAGCTTAAAGAATCTGGTTCAAATATGACTGTAGTTGCATTTATTATTATGCCTGGGAAGACATCTTCTTATACAGTTGATACTTTGAAAGGTCAAGCTGTCATTAAGCAATTAGAAGGAACTATTGAAGAAGTTCAGAAAAAAGTTGGTGAACGGTTATTTGAACATTGTGCTAGATTTCCTAATACTCATAATGCTTCAAATACAGGAGGTAATGAAGTACCATCAATTGATGAATTAATTAAACCAGCTGATAGAGTTTTATTGAAAAGAAGAATCTTTGCTCTTAAAAGGGATAGTTTACCACCAATTGTTACCCATAATATGGTTGATGATGCTACTGATCCAGTGTTGAGTCATATTAGAAGGGTTCAATTATTTAACAAACCAGATGATAGAGTTAAAATCATTTTCCATCCCGAGTTTTTGAATGCTAATAATCCGATTTTATCAATTGACTATGATGAATTTGTTAGAGGTTGTCATTTAGGGGTATTTCCTTCTTATTATGAACCTTGGGGTTATACTCCTGCTGAATGTACTGTTATGGGAGTTCCATCCATTACCACAAATTTATCAGGATTTGGATGTTACATGGAGAACTTGATTGAAAATACCGATGATTATGGGATTTATATAGTTGATCGTAAGATGAAAGCTATTGATGAATCTATTAATCAGTTGACTGATCAAATGTTTGAATTTACTCAAAAGACTAGAAGACAAAGAATCAATCAAAGAAATAGAACTGAAAGATTAAGTGATTTGTTGGATTGGAAGAGAATGGGATTAGAATATATCAAAGCCAGACAATTAGCTTTAAAGAGGGCCTATCCTGATAAATTTAAGAATGGAGCTAATCCTTTCCAACAGAATAATTCTAATGTTAAATTAACTAGACCATTATCAGTACCTGGATCTCCAAGAGGTAAGCTTGGCATTATGACCCCTGGTGATTTGGGTTCTTTACAAGATGCTCAACAAGGATTGGCTACTGATGATTATATTGGGTTTAAATTAGGAGCAGACCAGGACAATGATACTCCTGGTGATTCTGATGTTTCATATCCTTTAACTTTAAGAGGAACCTCTGCTCCTCCTCAGGATGAATAAAGGTAATCACCGTCTACATTATATCTTGGATAGCATTAAATAATTAGGGGTTTTATTTAGTTGCGTTTATGTGTGTTGGTTTACTTATTTTCTTGTTTGTTTTTTGTGTTGTATGTAATGTATTGGCATTTAATCTTATGACCGGTTAATCCGTCTGAAGTAGGTTGTTTTATATGTGTGGCCACATAATTCTCTTCCTTTGAGCCATCATTAGTAAACTGGCAACATGTAGCATATACCTTTTGGCACCGGGGAAACCCGGTAGTACCACGACCATGTTGAAAACAAAAGTGCGAACCCTTCAACCAACAAAGATTTCAGCATACTTCAAGCAAGATAGTTATAGCAAATGGTATGATTCTACAACATCACAGACTCACTTGGGTCATAGATTATGGTCTTAAGCATTACTAACAATTGTCTAGTTACCGTTATACCTCTTAACATCGGCCAAGAACCAGCCCATATTGGTGGAGTTGAAAAATGGTGAAACTTTGAACGGATTATTGACCAATTGTGATTCCTGGATGAATTTAACTTTAAGTGAAGTCATTCAAACGTCACCAAATGGTCAAGAATTCCTTAAAATACCCGAAATTTACATCAGAGGTAACCATATCAAGTATTTGAGATTACCAGAACAAGTATGTACCGATTATGTTTTATATTACTTAATCATTAATACTAACATTTTGTAGACTATGGACAATGCTAAAGAGAAATCAATGATGAATATTGAACATAGAAATAAGAATCCAAGGAGAAGAGGAAATATGAACAACAATTACAATAGAAGAGGTAATGAAGGTCATGGTCATGGTCATGGTCATAGAGGGGGATATAATCATGGTCGTGGACAAGGAGGACAAGGACAAAATCGTCGTCATTATAATTCAAACTTCACTCTGCAAGCAACAAGCAGTGGACATTAAATCCATTACCGACTATAAGATATTAATGGCTTTATGATATTGAATAGATTTTGTATACTAATAATATTTTTCACTACTGAAAATCCACTGTAAGCGACATTTTTTTTTTTTTTTTTTGTTCTCTGTAGGTCGGATGTCGTGAGGTCTTTGTGATAAAATAGGCTGCAAAACTTGCCCACCACTCTTACACACTATCCAAGTATATATCACAAATTGCTAGACACGCTTTGGAGCACTTTAATAGCTATATTCCATTGGCTTTCTATTATGAACCCCAATCCCATGATCTATCATCGTCAAAACTACAATATCAGTCACCAGAACATTGTCTACATCAATCTGTCATTTTCACAGAACCGTCGACCGGTGCGTTCACCTTTGAATCCATCACCACCAAGAAACCTATACAACCCTCCTCAATTTGCTCCTATTCGGATGGGGAAGCTCAAGGGGTTCAGTGATACCAGAAGACTTCGATGCTACAGACCCGAGTGTCGGTTCAACAACTTTCACAGTTGCTCATATTGCTCATATATTCCTTACGTACCATCACCAATGAGACAATGCTACAATCCCCAAGATTTTGAGTCGTACGACTTTAGAGGTATGGAATCAGATTCAGATTCGTATTTGGGATCAGACGATGATATTTCATCCCTCAACTACGGAAGCATTACTAGTCATAATCACCCGGTCAATATCAGACTAAATTGTTTATTAACGGAAATAAATAAGGTTGTTGGTTCAAATGAGAATGAAGAACCGGAAGTATTTACGTGTTCGAGTAATAGTTCACCACAAGAGTCCAAAAGATCTAAAAGTATTGAAATCTTGAATAAAATCGGACTTTTATGGAGACCACCCAAAAGACCTATATAAGTCCCTTAGTTTATTTCATTACTTATAGTCCAACTCCTCAAGTCCTCCCTGAAATTATGCTCGTTGACCAACCCTTGTATGCCTCTAATTTCATCATCATCATCATCATCGCTCTGGAGCTGATCTTTGATTCGTTGTTTCAAACTATCAATAGATCCGTCAAAAATGCTATCGACACAATCCTCGGGTGTAAACTTCAAGAGGGAATGAAGTTTAGGATCCCAGGTGGATTCAAGAATCTTTTTATATAAGTCATTAATTATAGGATCTATCAAGATAGATTGGTCATTACGAAATTGATTATTCTCACTTCTAGAAGTATCGACAGCACTAGGATTTGTGTTATGATCACCATCATTGGATTGGGATTGTCGTGATTGATATTGTTGCAGACCTGGTTTTGGTCCCAGTCCTTGGCTCTGAGACCCCAAACTTTGAGTGTTTTGATGGGCCAAGGGATGAAGCAATTTTTTGGTAGACTTACGGTACTTGGCAGATCCATCTTCACTGGACCTTGGTGATTGGTCTCTTCTAGAACTATCATTACTGGATGTACCTTGAGGTCGGTTTTGGGAGCCAATGACATCGTCTAAACCACCAAATACATTCTTCCGTTCAAAATGAGGAACATTATAATGAGCATCAGACTTGCTAGCACCAGATGTTTTGGATTGGGTAAGGTGCAGATGATGTGTGTGTTTCTGAGTTTCTGAAAGTTCTAATTGAGTATGGAAATCAACGTTAGAAGCTAATTCAGATAGATGAATGGTAGTACTTAAAATTGAATTAATCTTGGAATCTTTTAGCAAATATTTAGAAGTCACTGGTTCATTAAAGTTTAAATATTCTGCCAAATTAATCTCCAACTTCCCCAATTCTAATCTATTACTATTGGGATTATGAACACCAAACTCTTTATGTCTCTCTCCCACATAATATATTCTCATTAGTAAATACTTATCCGCAATTAAATTTTCCCGTCTCTTGAGACCGAATTTTAAATTACAAGAAATTCGAATATTGATGGGACATTCAAAGTTTTGAATCTTCTTCTTTGATGTGGTGACTGAAATATTCCCACCTGAGCCTGAGGCACTACTGGCAACCAGACTTTGATCTCCACCTGTGCTTGGACTACCAGATCTTCTGCCTGAGACAGTATTTGTTTTTGTAAGTTCTGAATCGTCACTATCAGAGGGGCTTCCACCGGACCCGTTCAATATCGATAATCCTTTAAACGGTAAAGATTTGACTCTTTTACTATCACGGATGTGTAAATCTATGTAGCAATGACCACTAACCTGGGGAATATTTGAGAGTTCATTGATGGTGAGATCTAGTTTAAACTTGGGTTTGGGGGCCATTATTAGTTGCAACTGAATGAATTATGGAATGTGCGGCCACAGAAGACCTGCAAATATTATCAACGGTGCGAGCCCTGTAGGGCCACCGCTAAAGCCAACGGGCGCGACATGGCCCCACCAGCACACACTATTTGGCAGGGCTGGACTACTACCAAAACGGTGCGCAGCCTGCATACAACCATCCCTCGAATTTTGTCTTTTCAAATGTTTTTGACGAATGTTTATATAAAACAAAACCTTAGATTGCTAGTTTTTTAAGTTACAACCCGACTAAGTAGAAGGTGATAGTGTCATTAATTAACGGTTGGATTTTGAATTCTAATCCACAATTCGGTAGCTAATCCGTGGGATAATTCTTTTTTTTTGTGCTGGTACAGCAACCATCTGCTCTTAATATAAGCGAGCGACATTTGTCTGTGGAATCCCTAACAAGAGTTGAACCAAACAGAAGACCACCTAGAAACTAATATCAGGAGGATGACAGAGGGGAAGTATGGGGTGCCAACTTCCAAGTTTCAATCACTTTCACTTTCGATACCATCGGATCCTTCCCAATTTGATTATATTAAACAATTTGTAGACAATTTTTTAAATGTCAAAGATCCCACAACCCTTCTAGCGACCAGTTATGATGATGGGAATCAAAAGGATATAAATTCTCTGAACTTGACGGAAGCAATGGAAATTTTACCGGATATTTATCTCCCTTCCGACTTATGGTTGAAGGATAATATTACCATTAAGGATGTTAAGATTAAAGTAACTATGTTGACGGAAATTAATTCCATGATTGATAAAGCGGTATCAGGAGATAATCAAGAACCGTTAGATGAGACCATTTTGTTGTATTACCAGAAACTTTTGTTGGCGTATAAGTTTTATGAATCAAGTAGTAGTGGTGGTAGTAATATCAATACTGGTACTAGTCGAACGTCTTTTAATACTCCTTACAATCAGAATTTTTCTTTGAAGGAAGAATTAGATGAAGAAACTGATGATTATACCCAAGATGAATCGAAGCTGCTAAACAGAACTGTTTCTAACCAATCATCTAATTCAATGAGAACTCATCAATCTTATTTTTCCAATAATGGGAGTTCGAATTCGACTCATTCTAATAACTATAATTATAATTCTTTAAATAATTCCAATTCTGGTAATGGGAATAGTTCTAGGAGAGGGTCAAGTCATTCTAAAGAACATCTTTTATCTCGAAAACGGTTTCTGTCCCTTATGGGTCATTCTAATAATAATACCAACAACAACAGCAACAACAACAACAATAATAATACCACCAATTATGGTCAAAATGGATTCAATACCTCTACATCCATAAACAATAACAACACAAACCTTAATTATAACTTCACGGCCAATGGTAATGGGAATATCACGACTACAACTGGTGATAGTATTGGTGGTGATGATGGTCCCGAAGATGATCATAAAAAGCAACAAGCTTTGAACTCGCTACTTTCTAAATCTAGGATTTATAATAAGATAAAAAAGAATAGAGATCTGTCTGGATCAATGCATTCAAATGCCTCAACTCCAAGTGTACCATATAGTGCTAGGAATAGTGTTAGTACAACTACTACTGCTAGTTCAGCCGGTTCAAAGGGGAAAAGAATTTCAAGTATTACCACCCCAGACCATTCTGAATTGAGACGATCATCATTTTCTCCATTACCAATATTTGCTTCATATTCTGGATCTCAACGACAAGAAAATCAGAAAAGTAAATATGATTATTATATTCAGGTTCATTACTTATTAAGCTTGATCGAACGAATTATACACTTATTACAATTAAATCCAAATGATAGCAAACCTTTCAAGTTAATGGATTTTATCAAGAGATATATCTTTAAATTCATCGTTCTTGATGCTTCTGATATGGTTATCAGTTACGGTGAAATCGATGCTTATCGATTGTATAGTAGATTAAAATAGTATTGATTTATACTTTGTGTTAGTATTAATGCCTAATGTACAAATATATTTAATATATAATTCTTACTTACAACTACTTAACATTTGCAGTATCACTCCGAGTAACTGTTCATTCTCACAGGCGGCTGCCACTCTTTCTTTATCATTTAGTTGCTTGTTTACTTGATTTTCTGATTGATGAGTTCCTTCCTTAACCAAAATCCGAATTCTAAATCTTGGTGGTAAGCATCTTTCTAACCTGACTCGGATACCTAAACCAATTAAAGTAGCTAAGGAGCAATGAGTAATGGTGGGAGTAATTTTTATTAACACTTCAGATAAATCCATATCTTTATTAGGACCATTCTTAACGTGAATATCTGGTAAATTAACAACTGCCAACTGGGCTAAAGTCAATGGATGTTCTGGATCTGACATGGTAGCGATCAAATCAAATATCTCTTGTGCATCAATATCTTCAGATCCTTCTTCCTCTTCAAACCCAAGTTCATCATCACCAGAACCTGCTTCAGCCTCGGATATATCAGACATCAAGTCAGGAGTTGATAACCCTTCAACATCTTCAGAAGGACCAACTCTACGAGGAGTCACAAGGGAAAGTGATCCGATATCTTCCAATAAATCATGCTTTTTAGCCTCATTTTCTAAGAAATGTGATTCGTTTAGCCGAGTGGGCAAGTCAGCCACATCAATAACCGTTGGATTAGCATTAATAACGTCGTCAGACATGATTAAATCAACCCTGATGAAAAGATCTTTATTAGTTATTACTAATTAGTTGTTACTAAAATTCAGTGATTCCTGTGCGATGGGACCTGAAGAATGTCGCACTGTCACGATAACGATTTCTGTACACCTTTTTGCCCAGGTTTAATCCCCAGACAACTGATATATGGAGCACTATAGTCGCCAATTCATAGAGGTGTGGGCTCCGTTAATCACGGTTCAAGTACCAGAACGCTCAGGAGTCTACGAATATCTCCTTAATCATTTGAATCAGTTTGATATTTCCAACAGAATATGGGATAATTCAATTCTTAAGAATCGACTTCTGAATAATAAATACCTTATAAATGCCATTGTTAACGACACAAATAACGAGACATTGACCAAGTTGCTTAGTGATAATAAGACTGAAGAAAATTCTATTATTTCCCCTTTCAATGTGAACTCTGACTTGTTTCCGAATGGGATTTTGTCGGATCAATGGATTCAGAAATACCGAAGTCTTAAGCCGTTTGCAATCATTCAGACATTTGAACTATTAGAAGACGATGATGGTGATGATGCATTGGCGGCCAGATTGAATGAATTGCGGAATTCTTACGAAAGATTGAATATTAAGTTTATTGGGATCATGATTTCTGATTCCAAAAACGAAGGTATTGACGAAACAAGAGTAAATAAATTACGCCAATTAACAGGTCTAACAAGACTTACGGGGCTTTTATATTTGAATACGGCTTCCCTGGAGAATGTTGATCGGGATGCGGAGTTGCTCGTAACTGGAATGATCTCCAACATTAAGAATTCTGCTCTTGAGTTTTACCGGAAAATTGAACATGAAATCAAACAGAGACACAAAAAATACTATTCTATACCGTCGTCAAATAATGTGGACACCACGGTAGAATTGACTCCCAAATTCCTTGAAACCAGGAATCTTATAAAATTAGGATTTATCAGTCAATTAATAAACCCTCATAACCTTGATGGATGCATAAAACCCTTCGAAATAGCCCACCAGCATTTGGTGGAAATCCTTACTGAAAACTTCTTTGAATTCTCTAAGGATAAGGTCTCTGGTCATGATTTAAAACTTTATAATCAGCTTCGGAGTCTAATTGATATTGTAGCGTTCAATATCACTCGTGCTTACTTATCGATAGAGGAACCAATAGTTGCATTAAAAAAGCATAAGGCTCATATTTTGAATATCCTTAACTGTACTAAAAATAGAATCGATTCGAGCCAATGGATGTCTATTCAGTATGAATGGCTTGCAGAGCTCTTGATGTTGATCCCTAAGTCTATCTTGACGAATAGTAGCATCCACACCTATAAAAAAAAGTATAAAGATCGCAAGATTGTGAGGTTTTTTGGGGGTATTAGAGTAGACGAAGGCAGAACTGAACTTCTTTTGAACCCGGGATTAATCTTTATGAAAGCTATTTCTTATTTAAGCAAAAATCCAGCAGAATATTCCAAAAGGGATTTGGATTACCTAAGAGTATATGGTGATTTTGAATCCATTGGAAGTCATAAGTTGCATCTATTACACAAGGCTTCCGAATCTGTTACTTATGTCGATGGTGATGACAAGTCGGTGGAAGGAAGTCTCAGGTATATTTTTTTCCTTTTGGGTCACGAATATGCCACTAAAACGTCTTCTTCGAGCGACTTGCAACAAGCTATCCATTATTACCAGAAAGCCATAGCTCATTGTACATCTATGGATGCTGTGAGTACTGTGATCTGTGAAAAACTACTCGACTGCTACAAAAGATTAGATAACGCAGATGAGGCATTACAATTGATGTTGAAGCTTTCCACTAGTGCTAACCCAACACAAAATTATCCCCCCATCGAGATAGATAAGGTGAAGGATAAATTCGATGTCGAATCAAACTCGTATTCTTTTTTTGACATTGAGACTGTCTTTACTGATTCGAATACCTGTATGGGTAATGAAGCAGATGTCACAGTATACGATCGACTTGTTGGACAGATACATTTGAAGCCAACCATTAAAAAGGGCTTTTTACAGTCTCATATTAAAGCTGATAATGTTTCTATCTCACTAGTAGTTGATAAGATCAGCATCAAGTTTAATGAAGATGAGACTACCTCCCGAAAGGGATTACATGATGTAGAGATAATTAATGATGATTCCATCACGAATTCAGAACTACAATTTATGGATGAATATGGTAGGGCTAATCTTAGGATTTGTAGTAAAGAGAAAGATCTAGAGTTTAAAGTTGTTGAATTCTCACAATTGGTACAGAAAGCAGGAGTTTACCAAGTTAAGCATATACATATTGACTCTCGATTATTGATTGAGTCGGAAGACAAATCCATCGAGGTATCCAATACAAGCGTCTTGGATTGGACAGCACTTCGAGGAGCGTCATTATACAATTGGTATTTCAAGAAGGTTAACGATAAATTGTTGAAAGTTCCGATTAAACTCAAGGATCCACTCAATAAAGCTATCAAAGTGTCTCCAGTAAAACCAAATGTTGTTGTGACTATGAAATCGTCAAATATTAATGCAATAATTCTTGGAGAGAAATTGACTATGCCATTTGACGTTCAGTTTAAGAATGAGAAGAAAGTGAAATACGGCCAAATCCTGCTTTCACCAAGAATTAAGGTGGTTTGTAATGAAGCTGAAGAGGATTTGTCATTAATTAATCCAACAACAAACTGGGAAGGGTTAAAAGATGATGAGGCATTAGTGATAGAAGATTTGGATAAGTCAGAAATTAAAAGTACTCATTTGAATATTGGAATTCATAGTACTTCTCTTCATGCTGAAGAGATGTTAAAAAGATCAGATAAAACATATAGAGTCGTTATTGATTTGAAAACCTTGGTTATTGAAAAGGGTGATTTAGAAAGTGGAAAAGATAATGAAGGTGATAACGTAGAAATCTACGACACCGCTACCTATGAGTTACCAGTGTTAAATCTTCCATTTGATTGTAAATATGCCATACGGCCCCGTTACAGAGAATCAAGTTCCAATGATATGCCCAACCCATTCATAGTACATGACCATGAATATAATCATTTATCAATGCCTATAGTCACAAGACTTTGGCTGGGATACCTTACTTTAATGGACAAATTTACCGAATACCAACAATCAAACGATTCTTTAGAGGTCAAGAATATTGAGTATTCCATCAGGTCCAAAAATCCAGAGATTCAAGTGGATATAGTAACGCCAGAGGGGGATACTAATATTAACCAAAAATTGTTCACCACTAAAAGTAAGAATGGGGTATCACATCGTAATGTGAGTATAGCAGTAACTGCCATAATCGAATGGAAAAGAAGAACAGGCAAAGGACTGAATAAGTTTAAAACAGATGAGTGGGAGATTGTATTACCGTTATCAGATCCAAGAGTTTTACTAAAGGTAGATCGATTGGATACAGGAGATAAATCGGTTAAATTGAAGTATATAATCGAAAATCCAACTCCAAGAATATTCAGTTTCTCCACTAGATTGGTGGACGAGAATGAAAGATTTGTATGGGATTTTAATGACACCAGAAATATTTTCCCATTAGTTCAACAGAAGTTACCAGTATTACCATTCAATAAATTTGTAATTGAATACTACGGAAGGTATAATACTACCACCGAGGATATTATTCAATTACCTCTGTTCAAAGTGTACGATGTCCAGTATAAAGTATCATTGCCCACCTTACCAGTTGCAAATGACATAAGCATTAGAGATAACAATACTTTATATTGGAAAATCAAGCAATAAAACAATACATAGACAGCCATATATACGATCTTTTAATATCTTAATTTTTTTTTTTTACAATTTCTGTCTTTATTTTCAATCTCGTTAATCTCTACCAGCTAAATAGCCCTAATTGACGTTTAATAATTCAACATCAAAGAGTAAAGTGGCATTAGGAGGAATCAAACCAGGGAACCCTCTTGGACCGTAAGCTTCATGACCAGGAATAGTCAAATTAGCTCTTGAACCAACGGATAATTTAGGGATCCCAGTATCCCAACCAACAATTACTTGACCAACACCAATGTTACATTGGAAAGGTTTACCTCTATCACGAGAAGAGTCAAATTTCTTACCATTTTCCAAAGTTCCAGTGTAATGGATAGTAACTAAATCACCAGGCTTAGGAAAAGTTTTACCGTCTCCTTCTTGGACAATTTCAATTTGAGTAGTTTGAGGAGCTGACATTGTAGATAAGTAACGAGTTAAACCAGTGGTAGTACCAGTAGATCTAGGAAATAAGCGTACTTGATTAAATAATTGACGACCAATTGAGGATTTTAACATTCAATTTCCTTGCACAATTGACAATAATATCTCCACTCGGTTTTGAGTGATCCCTTTGTCGACACAATTTGGACAACGAGTGGTGTCGATTTATGAGGTAAGCTTGTGACAAGCCCTGGTTGGTGGGGACCATAGTGTGGGCCTGGGCGGTGCCACACCAGTGCGACTGCGACCACCTCTTGGTGGGAAAGATGAAATCTACCACAGTAAAGTTAAGTTAGTTCTGGTGACTGGGATACCAGAGAATGTATAACCATGGGCAATTGTGATGTGAAAATAGAAATTGATAGATCCCGCTGTGGCGGTACTTTCACCAACTACGATTTACTCTCAGGGACTGTTACTTTGACAGTCACTGGATCGATCTCGCTTAATTATATTCAGGTTAAACTTGAGGGGATTTCTAAAACCGAATTAAATATTCCTAGAGAACCAAATGGTAAACGGGAACGCAGGGATAAGATTTTGTCGGATGTTCATAGAGTATTGTATGATACATTAATTGTGTTTCCTCCTGAGAATGTTCGTCAAGTATCGAAAGCTAAGGAGTTCACCTTGAGTCCTGGGAACTATACCTACCCATTTCAGTTTAAAATTCCCTTGGATAATTCATGTGTAAAGATGCTGGGGATAACCAATAAGGTTCAGTTCAATAAGAAATCGTTTGACCTTCGGATTAATAATGGGAATTTAAACTCCGATAGTATTCGGAATATGACCAATCTGTATATTCAAAATTTTCAGAATTTAGCATTGGGCCCTGGTGGTCAAGCTAATAGTAATGGAAATTCACTGCTGTTATCACAACAACCTCAAACGCAACCATATCATATAACTAATCAATTACCTCCTTCATTAAGTGGTCTAAATGATTTTGCTAGTGTTAAGTATTTTGTTAAGGTTACTTGTAAAAGATCGTCATTCTTGAAGGTTAATTTGAGGGCTTTTGACCCATTTATCTTTTTACCTTTAGATTTAGATAGTCATAATGAGCCATTATTACATAGTGGTGATTTCGAAGAATACCGTGAAGTATTTGTCAGAAAAGAAATTGTGTTTAAAAATAGAATCCCCGATATCATTGGCATGAAGGTTCCTGGGAGTGATAAATCATTACCCAAGACTCCTGGTTACTTTCCAATGCCTCAGAAAAAAGGATTCTTTTCAAGATTCTTTGATAATTCATCTCCTTACGGAGGTTCAGGAATTCCCTCTTCTCCTTCAGGATTACCTAGAAATAAATCCGGTAATAGTAATTATCCTAAGGTCAATGGTACTGAAGTTCCGTTTGCATTTGAAGCTAGATTCAGACACCCGGCTTTTTTAATTCCTACGAAATCTCCATCATTTAAACTTTATTTGGTATCCACTATGAATCCTTCTATTTATTCATTAGCAGAATATGGTAAGCCTGACGAAACTAATGGGTTAGGGGTAGTATATTTGCAGAGATTAATTGTAGAGTTAACTTCTACCACAATTATATCGGTCATTGAAAATGATGGGTCAAATAATGAAATCCATAAATCAAAGCATGATGATGTTATCACCATTTGTAACAACACATACCAAAATTTAAAATTTGATTTAATGAATTGTAAGAAACTGAAAAGTTCTTCTTCCACTAGTTCCAGCAATAGCTTAAATGATATTCATGAGTTGGAAATCCCCAGAAAGTATTTTTCCAATTGTGTTTTGCCTGATTACCTTTCTCCATCTTTTAAAACTTGTAATATTCAGAGAAAGTATAAGTTAACGGTGGTGGGAGGATTTTCCAGTGAAAAGATTTTTGATTTGAATAACCAAAATGAAATGAACAAAAAGCTTCGCTTTGTGGATTTACAAGTAAATGAAATCAAAGTATTGGGTGGTCTAAGTATGACCAGTTCTTTACAAGACAATGCTTCTAAGCCTTCCTTGAATGGTAATGGAAACACCAAGACCAACGAGTCAATCCATAGTGGTAATAGCACTTCATCTCCAATGGCTCCACCGACTCCAGCAAGACCAGACGATAAGGCTCATAGTCCAGTAGATTTGGAAAAACCACCTGGATTACCTAAAAGGCATTCCAGTGTAGCTAATTCGAGTGGTGAGAGTTTACCATTACCAACGTATGATGATGTAATGAGAGAATCTAACTTTCAAAATGACTCGGAACATATTAGAGCTAGGCGAAGATATCAACAGCACGAACATTACTATAATAATTTAGAAGGATAAATCTCTAGGTTTATAGTATATTTTGTATATATTAATATCCCATATATTACTTTAGATATTTTAACGGCAAAATCAATTGCCTATTTCAATCTCGGATGAAAGAGCGTCGTGGCCCGGCCATTAAATTTTTTTTGCTCATTTTTTTAACCAGTGAAAAATTGTTGTTGATAAAACACTGAAAGGCTCTGTCTAAAATCTTAAATATACAGTGTGCTAGAAGGGATTAGAATCCAAGCATGTCTTCTTTAGATAATACTTCCAATTTCTTCTCCAGAAATAAAACTCTCATTACCATTGCTGCCGCAGTAGCTGGGGTATCAGCCGTTGGGGCCTTATACTATTATAACAATCCTCAACCCGGTGTTAGTGGTGAGACTGATAGTACCGACTCTGGAAAGAAGAAAAATAAGAAAAAGAAGAAATCAAAATCAAAATCCGAAGAACCAACTGGAGAAGAAGGTGGAACCAAAGTTTATCCAGTTGGGAAAGATGGATTACCTGAAATTTCAGATGAAATTATTGCTAAGTTATCAGCATCCGATAAAGAGAAATGGGCATTAGCATTAAAGGAAGATGGTAATACTCAATTTAAGAACAAAAGTTATCAACCAGCCATTGCTTATTATTCTGCTGCCTTGAAATTAAAGGTGGATCCAGTATTTTATTCCAATAGATCAGCTTGTTATGCTGCATTAGAAGATCATGAAAATGTTATTAAAGATACCACTGAAGCTATTAAATTAAAACCTGATTATACTAAATGTGTATTACGTCGTGCTACCTCGTATGAAATTTTAGAAAATTATCCTGATGCTATGTTTGACTTAACTGCTTTAACTATTTATGGTGGGTTTAGTAATAAATCTATTGAACAAGTATTAGAAAGAGTATTGAAAAAGCATTCAGTTAAAATTGTAGAGGAAAATATGAAAAATAGAACCCTTGATTTACCTTCTGCTTCTACCATTGGGTCTTTCTTTGGGGCTTTTGTTACTGAAACTAATCCTGAAGGAATTGATGAAAGTTCTACTGGTAGTGATAAATTATTATTTGATGCTATTGCTAAAGTTAATAGTAACACCCCTGAAAGTTATGAAGAAGCCGATAAATTGGTGGCTCAAGCTGTTGAAGGTTATAATGCTACTGATTTAAAAGCTACTTCTGAAAATGCTGGTAAAGCTACTATTGCTTTAGAATATTTGGCTACCTTTAAATTTTTAAAGAATGATCCATTATCAGCTGCCATTGATATTGCTAAAGCTGTTGGATTAAAACCAAGACCAAGAACTTATGTAATTAGAGCTTTAATTAATGCTGATAAAAATTCTTATTCTGAAGCTTTATCAGATTTTGAAGCTGCTACCAAAATTGATCCTGAAGCTGGTGATGCTTATTATCACTTGGGACAATTACATTATTTAACTGGTGATTTAGCTAAAGCTCAAGAAAACTTTGAAAAAGCTAAAAAATATAATCCTCAAAATGTTTATGCTTATGTGCAATCTGCTTGTATTATCTATAAAGGGGGTAATTTGAAAGAAGCTGAAGATAGATTTACCGAAGCTAAATTAAAATTCCCAACTAGTCCAGAAATTCCTAATTATTACGGAGAAGTTTTATCAGATCGTGGTGATATTCAAGCTGCCTTAAAACAATTTGAAACTGCTGCTAGATTACAAAAAGCATTACCAAATTATTCCGTAGGTGCATTACCATTAATTAATCAAGCTTCTTTAATTTCTAGAGAAAATCTTGAAAGAATTGATGAAGCTGAACGTTTATTAGTTGAAGCTTGTGAATTAGATCCAAAATCTGAATTAGCTAGAATTTCATTAGCTCAATTAAAATTACAAAAAGAATTGGTCGATGAAGCCATTGTTTTATTTGAAGAATCTTCCAATTTAGCCAGAACTATTGAAGAAAAAGTTCAAGCAACTTCTTTTGCTGAAGCCACTAAAATGCAAAAGAGAATAAAGAGTGATCCTATTTTAACTGAAAAGATTTCTGAAGTCATGAGACAATCTATGATGGGTGGTGGTGCTGCTTGATTGTAGCATTCTTACAACGGCTATATCCTTGTATGTGCTAATATGTATATGACATAAGCTCCCCTTTAGGCTGACTGTCAATGATTTGTAACTTTGTATATACTTTTATCTTCGAATAAATATTTCCCTTAATCTTTTTTTTTTTGCACCCGAGGCCACCCAAAAAGGAAGGAAGAGGACACACACAGAGTTGCAGCAAATGCAACCCGCATACATATAACGAAGACGCTTACCTCTGTTTCACAATATTCTTGTCACAAGACATACTACGGTAGATGAAGAGCTGGTTGAGATCTTTTATAGCCGGCCCTAAGGTTCCGTTTCATGATGACAATTCCAACATTACTTATGACCTTGCGTACATAACTCCAAGACTCATAGTAGGATCGGGGCCTGTAAGTAACCCAGTCAAGAAGAGTTACAGGTATCCCATTGAAGATTTAGTTAAAGTATTGTTGCTCAACCATGGTGACAACTGGCATATTTGGAATCTCCGGGGCGAAGGCAAAGGATATAGTGACGACCATGTGTTTGGAAAGATGTCTTATTATCCGTTCCCTGATCATCAACCACCAACTTTTGCTATTATTTTAAGTATATGTAGAAACATTCATTCTTTTCTTCTAAAGAATGAAGCTAATGTGGCTCTTATTCACTGTAGGGCTGGAAAGGGCAGATCAGGTACTATATTATGTGCATACTTGATGTACGAGGGGTTTATCAATGATCGGCCAGTTTCATTAGAAATGGCCAATCAATTATTCACCGAGAAACGTATGGGATCAGGTCTTGGGATGGGTGTTTCCATAGAGTCTCAGCTACGATACTTGCGGTACTGGAATATGTATTTAACTTCCACTCGTTCTATTAAGAAGTCTATAAGGCTGCATATTGCTATCAGGAGCCCTCCTCTTATTGTAACAATTGACCGGATTATATGGAGAGGAGCTGGCTACTACATGAGCAATCTCGATGATATCTATAATAATGAAATTCGAATTGATGCATACGTTCCTAAAACAACCGGTAGACTTGGTGTTCAGAGAGCTCTCTTTTGGGAAGCTTTCAGGCAGGCACCTGAGGTAATGATAGCTGATCATGATGTCTATCTTGTTCTTAATCCCCCATTAACCATTCCCTATGTTGCAGACATAAGAGTTTATATCAACCGGTTGATCTTTGTCTGGTTCAATGCTTTCCTTGAGACACCATTGTCCAATATCACTACCGGCCCAACCACTACCGGTCAATTTGCAGTGCTATTTGAAGAAATGGATGGGTACTTGGGCACGTCCCACAGAGGGCCCAAGCTCTTTGACGAACTAGAGGTTTCATGGGCCTTAGCTACAGAATACATATAGTTTAGTAGCACACACTCTAATAAACAACTGTGTACTCATTCACCTTTAATGAGTTGCAGCCATTTGGCAGCCAAAACTTGACTGTTCGCGGGATGGAGATGGCATTTTGTAAAGCAGGCCACCAACCATGCAAGAGGAGTTGATCCTGATTGATAAGCTAGAGGATCAGATCATTGATCACCCTGACGACTCTACGAAGCAAGAATTGAATGATAGCTCCTTGGATGAAACTTTCCAAAAAAAATTGAATGCCCGAGCTGAACAAATTGCTAACCAAAGTTTATCATTAGATGAAATAGATATCAATGGAGATCAAAAGGTTTCACCAGGTGATAATTTCCACTTCCTAGTTGATAAGAATGAATTGATCTATGAACATGAAGACTACGGCTCTCTCTGCAAGGAGCTTAATGAGTGGTTCGCTTATAATGACTTCAAAGTCCTTGGAGGTCTCGAGAATCTTCCCAACATATATAAACAGAACCTTAAACAATTCATTGCTGACAAAGGTAAGATTGATGACGACGATGGTTTTCAAGATAACGAGTCAGCTTACTTGGGACACTGTGTCGAAAGTTTGAATAATTCCATGACAATTGATGCAGAACTGAGTGTGCTTGACTCAGTAGTTTACTATATTCTAGGAAAGTACTCAGACTGCCACACGGAATCAGAACAAGTTGATAACATAAGAAGCAATGTTCGGAATTTGTACTCCATGGGAATCTTAGGGGCAATAGGCAAGGCTATTATTGGGTTTATTAATTCGAGAATAGAAATTGATACCTCAAGTGTTTCCGATTCTGAAACCGAAGTAAGTTCTACAACAGGTAATAACTTTTTCAAATTGATCACTGTGTTTTATTTCATAATTAACACATACATCCAATATAACGACAGCTCCGATTACCTTGACATAAGACAAGAATTGAATGATCTTGATGTGTTGTCTTTGATAGTAGCCTTTATAGAACACTGGAAATTGAATCCTAACTCCCAGTACAGAATACGTTATCTTATATTGACAATGTGGAAGCTAATCTTACTTGAATTCGGTGACACTAGCAGTATTGAAGCTTGTGATAAGTTCTTGATCAACCATCATAATATTGAAAATAAGTTTGATTCAGACGGGAAGAAAAAGTTGACGTGTTCTCCATTGGATTACTTCACTTTCAGAGAAGACTTGCTCGATAAGTATCCGTTGTTTCAATCATATGAGGGCCAAAATAATCCTAATCTCAAACGGGATGCTCATGATTTCAAGCTGTTTAAAAAGACTTTGGATGAAGTCAATGGAAACTTAGACTCAAGTAGTAGGAGCTCTTCATCTTCCTCAATTAATGAAGATTATAAATACTTCATGGCTATAAATTCTCAATCAAGCTCTTTATCAAACTACATGGCCAACCCAAGACCTAATAGAGCCCACACAATACAGAGTCAACTACCTGCAGCTACAGTACATATTTCAACACCTGTACCTTCAGCCCCCAGTACACCATCAGACTTTATGTCAGGGGGTGAAAAGATCAGAAAACTGTATCAAATAAATCAAAGCGTGCCCTTTATCTATCCTAAAACTGAAGAAGTAGAGGTTCCGTATGCAATAAAGGAGGCCAACGAAATATTGCAAAATGCTGTGTATGACAGTTATTCCAATAAAAGGCTTTGGGAAGAACGACAAAAGTTCATGATTCAGGAACGGGGATACATGAATGAATATTCTAATGAATCCAATGACGATAATCTAAACGAGTTCGACTATAAGGCGGAAGAACTTTTGAAAAAATATCCCAACAAAAAGGTTGAAATAGGTTCTATAATGAGAGTGGAGAAATTTTACGCTGCCAATGTCGAGAGGTTGACCAACTTAGTAAAAGTGATAATCGACGTAATGAAGTCCAATAGGGTTGACCACAATTTGAACCTAATTGAACAAGAATTGAATGGAAAGACTAACTACTATGACAACGAAGAAAATGCTATTGATGTTGTCACAAAAAGGCAAATAGATAAAATGATAATTCAGCAGCTAGAAGTTATAAATATTAAAGAGATTACTTTAAAAGCAAGCTCGAGTATAATAATCTTGTTATTAAGATGGTTCAAAATCAATCATATATTGAAATATTATTACTTTACAACCATATTGTTTGATGAACAAATTTGTCAACTTATAATGGATTACATATCGACCAGCTTCAATAACCCCAATATCCAAGAGTCAAAGAATGGGAAAGAATTTGACTATGAGAAAGTCTTATATCAGAATAAGTTGATGAATCCAAAAGTTAATTTACCAAATCTACAGTTCTTTAATAACTGTTTGCGGAAGAATGTTAAAGTCCAGAGGTATGAATTAATCAATAAAAGAAAACTAACCGAGTTCGAATCCCGATTTGACAGGACTGATAACTTCAACAAGGTTATGATTGATAAGTACAACGAGAACTTTTTGACCATCATGATTAACCTCCTAAATATTACCAACAAAGTCCTAATCAAAGGGTATACCCAGAGAATCCTTACAATACATGAGTTGAAACCATCAGAGATGTTTAAGATGTTGGTAATCAATTTTAACAACAAGGAATTAACCGGTCCAATCTTAAAAATCTTGAAAAAGTTAACCCCATATCAAGGTCGGAAGTGGAAGTCTGTTAATATGGATTTGATCTCATTAATCTATCTTAATTGCAGGTTATCATTAAGAGATAATTGGTTAAGTGGTAAAGATTTGGAGAGTGATTTCAACAATTCATTTGATCAAGAAATTAGTTTAAGAGGATTATTACAATTTTATAACATGAGAAATTATCCTGATAAAATGGTTTCTTTAGGATATGAAATCTCCAAGGACTTTACCTCGTTCCCCTTGGATGATGACTTTGATTACATTTAAAATACTATGAATGATTGATAGAGTATATCACCGCGGTCGTGGATATAACCATGAAAAAATATGAGAAAAAAAAAGTTCATCGACAAATTGCTGTTATATCACACAGGCCCTCAAACTGTCTATCCATACACAATAATATCATGGTTAAATTAACCCAGATTGACGAAACAAAAGCAGCTGAGCAAGCTGAACAAAAGCAACAAACCTCCCAAAATCAAGAACTCGCTCAAGACGATAGCGAATCCGATAGCGAAAGTGAAGTAGAGGATGATTTTGACTTGGAAAATGAAACTTTGTATGAAAGAGTGTTAGCTTTGAAAGATATTGTTCCACCAAAACAAAGAAGTCAAATTGTTTCAGCAGTTGAAACCATCAAATCACAAGTCAACTTAGGATTAAATAAAGGAGGAAACTTATTATGGACCTTAACTTCTAGTGCCTTATTATTAGGAGTTCCATTATCATTAGCTATATTAGCTGAAACTCAATTACAAGAGATGGAAAAAGAAATGACCATGCAACAATCAGCACAAGATGTGTTAGCTTCCAACTCAGCAGATGACAAAGAAAAGCAAAATTAAGAGAACTACCATTAGGTTCTCCGTGTAAATAATTGAGTATATATATAGTTTAAACATGAACATGTTAAAGAGTTACTGTAACTGTGTATTATAATCTATGAAAAATCTAAGGGACACTAACATTGAAAAGATTCTAAGCCTTTTTATGTTTAATTGACAATGCGTAGATGTCTAAATAGGTGGTGATTTCATAAACAATGTCATTTATAAACATTGAATGAATACCTAAAGTGACACCACACCCGAACCAGGTAATGGAATAAATCACATCAAAGGGATCATAGTTCAAAAAGTCAATACAAAATTTTGTTGTAATCAACTGTAACATTGGCACAAACATGGGGAACTGAATCATGGGGAATTCCTGTAACGTCAAATGAGCAATAATGATTCTCCCTACGGTGAAGGCAATGGTTAAACCAATGGAAAGAGCCAATGGTAAACCAAATTGGTATAAGTAATCGGGATAACAAGTCACCAATAAAATTACAGTAGTATAATAAGTAAAGAATGGGGATAATCCTTTATAAGCATTTGTGATGGTTTCATTAACATTGGTAGCAGCAGCACTAGCACTTTTCTTATAATGTTTAGCTACATTAGTAAAAGCTTGAGCAATGTTAAAATATAATGACCCAAATCCTAATAAAGTAGCAGCAGCCTTAACATCAATAATAAAATTGATTGGAACTGGTCCCGAACTATAGTTAATTTCTAGAAGTTTAATACTGAAAATCCCTGGACCAAAGATCCCAGTCAAAAGGTATACGACGCAAATCATCAAGATTCCTTCTACCGGACCCGAAAACTTTGACAAGAATAACAGATGAGTGTGATATTCTTCCCAGGTTGACATATAAAAATTAGTAACAGAGGCAAACTGGGACAACAAGAATAACTTCCCATACCCCAACTGCATCACCGAGCTGAACACAATGGTCCCCAAAGTAGTGTTAACAGCATCAATGGAATGATCAAATAATTCACCCAATGGACCACTTTGACCAGTATTTCTAGCATGACAACCATCGCATCCATCAAAAGTTTGGTACATAAATAACCCAAAAGCGTAGAAGAAATAGCACCATCTGGGACTATCCTGGTTTAAATAAGGATCATAATAAAAAACTGCCACCAAATTGAAAAGAATGAATACCAATCCTAATAAAGTAATAACATTAGGAGCCATAGTGCTTGGAAACACTTTAACGAATTGATTCCACCATTTCTTTAAAAAATTCTTAGAGATCCATGAGTGGTCTTCAGAAGAATACTTATAGAGTTTCAAGTTGTGTAACTTGTCGTGTGGTATAAAGAACCCCATGGTTGATCTGGTGTACGTTCAGGTGAATGCAAACGAACATCTCGATTGTTGCTGGAAAATTGTCGATTTGTCGCACCTGAAAGCGACGACATTAGCTGTGGTAGGATATGGCTGGAGAGGTGGAGAAAGGCGGTGACGGCGTTGGTTATACCAGTTAACAAGCTCAGTGTATACAATGGCTTATACCATGACTTATACCATGACTTATACCACTGGCATCTCCTCCTCATGGCATCTCCTCCTCATGGCATCTCCTCCTCATGGCTGTTCCTGACACCATTGGAAACCGGCCGGACACGAAAGTCTTAAACTCGTTCACGCGGCAGTACCACCATATCTCGGTGGTGGACTTACAAGCCCTGCCCGATCTCTTCAAAATCCCTGCAAAATCTCTGCAAAAGCTCAAGAGCAGGTCTAGGGTCTCCCACAAGACACACGAACCTGGTACGAGCCCCTGACCTCCCACTCATCAACCTCCTTCATACCCTTCATACCCTTCACAATACCAGCCGTCGGCCGCAACTGCTCGGGCTGGCTCAGTTTTTATCCCCGACCGTCAGCCTCACTGCATGTAATGCATGTAATTCGTCAGTCTTTCTGCATGTAAGGAACGTAAAGTTTATAACTGACAATTACATACCAACTACCTGTTACTACTGGACTACTAACCAGTCACGAGGTGGCGTATCGTCTGCAGAGCACCTTAATGGTAGTCTATCAAAGGTAACTATTGCCGGTCTTCGTTTATATCAGCCTTCATTCCTGTGGACCTGGGGGATCTATGCTGCAACAACTGGCTGCCAAAACCGTTGACAGGAAACTCCACAGCCCGGTAGTATTAGCCACAGAGGTCAGGGGCGGTGATCAAGCCATTGGGTCCATGATCAATTGGGTCCCCACTATCAATTGGGCTGATCAAACTGCCTAACCGTTGCAGGAGGTCGTAATGTAATTGACTTTCACCTGGGTGCAATGAAGTTATGTATACGTTGGTTATGCAGCTTATCCGCATCCGCACAAGTACAATACGAGTAGACCCCAGAAAAATAAAAATGCTTGGACTATAAATAGGCTGCGATCTGCCCCTCTCAGTTACAGGTCATTTGATAATATTAATAATTTAAATTAATTGATGATGATGGAAGATTCTAGTTATGAACAAACCGATAATGTTAAACAAACCATTACTAAAGAACCCGAACATATTAAACCAGAAATGGTTATAAAGAATTTTGCTAAAGAATATCCAGTTCCTGAACCCAATAGTTATCAAAACTTTATTACTGGGTTAGGTAAAACATTTGGATGTTGTGGGATTTTTTGCTGTCTTTGTTCTAATCCTTATAAGACAGTTCCTGCTGGGGAAGTTGGATTGGTTCAAACTTTTGGAGCATTATCAAGAACTATTGAACCTGGTTCTTCTTATGTTAATACTTGGTCTGAAAAATTAACTAAAGTTTCGGTTAAGATTAATATTAGAGATATTCCTGCTCAAAGTTGTTTTACCAGAGATAATGTTAGTGTAACTATTACTTCGGTCGTTTATTATAATATTATTGATCCTCAAAAAGCAGTATTCTCAATTGATAATATTCATGAAGCAATTATTGAAAGAACTCAAACCACTTTAAGAGATGTAATTGGTAATAGAGTATTACAAGATGTTGTTGAAAAAAGAGATGAAATTGCTGAATCTATTGAACAAATTATTGCTAAAACTGCATTTGATTGGGGGGTTAATATTGAATCCATTTTAATTAAAGATTTAACTTTACCAGAAAAAGTTAAAGCCTCATTATCAATGGCAGCCGAAGCCAAGAGAATCGGGGAAGGTAAGATTATTAATGCTAAAGCTGAAGTTGAAAGTGCTAAATTGATGAGAAAAGCTGCTGATATTTTAGCTTCTAAACCAGCTATGCAAATCAGATATTTAGATGCCATGCAAAATATGGCCAAATCTTCTGGATCCAGAGTTATTTTCATGCCTTCTGCTGGTGAAATTGAAAAAATGGCCTCTGGTAATATCCAAGAACAACCACCAAAATCTGATGATGGTGAACTTGAAGCAGAAGCTTTATCTACAAACCCCACTGGATCTGGCTTAAGTAATAAAGCTATTAAGGATACAATTGGTTTACAAGAAGCCATGAAAGAATAATTCTAATACTTTTCCCCAAAGTTTTCCTATCATTGGGTCTTTACCCCTATAATATCCGTGTATTATTATATTTAATCCATGGATGGTCTATCGTTTAATAACTAATACTTATTGCACTTCCGTTTTATCTCCATTAATACGTTCAAAATATCGTTCTCGATATGCCTTTAGTTCCTCTGTAGTTAGTTTGCTTTTAATAAATTCCTTTATTCGTATTAAATCGTACCCATACATATTTTTTGCAGCCAATTCATTACCACTACTCTCTGTTCCTGCATCTCTTCTATGGTAGGTCACAGGCTCTAGGTCTGCTGCCAGCTGTGACTTCTGGTGCTTATAATCATCCGTTTCAAAGATAAGTTCCTTGTCGAACTTACTGGTTCTCTTGTCTAGTTCTTGCTGCCTTACCATCTTATAATCTTGGTCTCGCTTGTGCTTTGCCTGCATCAACTTATGAATGTATTTCAGTTTTCCTGGCCCTCCAGCATCTTCGGACGTGGAAGTGCCTGTCATTACCTTCCGGGATATTTCATGTCCCTTCTCATCCTCATCTTCATCTTCAAAATTAACCCCTTTCTTATCCTCTAATTGCTGCGAGACCTCTTTAGACTTCTCACTCATGATCCGTTTAAATCTGGCCGACTGATCCTCAGATTCGCTAGAACTATCTTCATCGTCATCTGCACCAAACCCCATTGGCTTGGATCGCTTTCGGAGCAGATTATCTCCACCAGCACCGCCCCTAGAGCTGCTTGTTCCTTTAGCCTCCTTCTTCAAGTTAAACATAACTGCGTATTTCAGTCGCCTTTTTCAGGCATTTTTTCTCCCACTCCTGCTCGCCTAATCGCTCACTGAGGAACTTTGAAGTCCAAGGAACCACGCCAATCGAATTGCTAATACAAGTCATTGAAAGTTGCTTGGATTGGTCTAAGAAGGTTTTGCCACGGTATCTAATACAACTTGCTAATAGCCTAACCCCCCGAGCTCTCTAACGACATTCGTACTCCGGGGATCCGACACTAGATTTCGAGCTTGCGGTGGTTTTTTGAATTTGATACTGATTCTAGTTTTGTGTCAGTGTTACGGACGGTGCCAGAACCATGAGTGATTCTGGGTTTGACTGGCTAAATTGGCGTCCGACAAATAACCCCAATAACGATGGAAATGTCCGAAGCCTTGACAACAGCAGAAATACATCCCCAGCACCACATGTTTCGTTTGGGAACTTTTCTGATCTGACGCTATCGAACCACACTGCCAACCAACCACACGCTGGTGGTGACCACTCTGGTGCCAATGGGAGTCAGCATTTAAGTGTTCATGATGCTATGCATCCAATGATGTTCCCATACAATAACTCCCTGGCCGATAATATCCTCAATCCCAACTCGACCAACAATTCAAGGGTGGGTAATCCTGGTTATTCGAGTCATTCATATAGTTCAATGGATCAATCACTCGATGATGACTCTTCGATTCCATTATCCTTGACTGCCCAAGAATTGACCTTACAAGAATCCAGGACCTATATCAGATGGTATAGTGACATATTGGCCCGAACTAATTCGAGAACTATCTCCATGAATGATGTTTATAATTTTCTTAATAACTTTAAACTTTCGAATGAATTGAAGGATTCGGTGAATAAATTGTTTCATAAGATATTAAATTCCATCAATATTGGAGAATTTTTTGCTTTATTAAGAGTTATTTCTCATTGCTTAAATGGTAAATCTCCTTCAAGGAAACTAATTAAAACCGATGCTCCTATTCCTACTCCTCCATCTATTTTATCTAAAAAGAGACATAATGATCATGATGACGACGATGATGATACTAGCAATGTAAACTTTAATGAGGATCCCAATGGTTCTGCTAATGGACAGAATCATCAGTCTCAAGTTCCCGTTGAACCTACTAAACCTTTGGATTTGGATAGTTTTACACAATTTATGCTAACGGGTGAAAGACCTGATGAAAAGCCTCGAAAACGTAAAAAGAAGTTAAAATCGGTTAAATTCTCCGATCAAATAGTTACCGATATTCATGATGATACGTTTCAATCTACTTCACCCATACCTTCACCCCAAAATGAAATGGATTATTCTTTACCTATGGATCAACTTCTAAGTAGAATGAACACAAATCTGTCCAATCCTAAAGGACAATCACAACCTAAACCAGATGAGGAAGAACAGGAAATCTTAAAGGATATGGATTCCCAATTAAATCATTTCCAAAATTTAAATTCTGTTGACACCGCTTCTATTGGAGGGGTCCCCGCCTCTATTCACTTGAGCAATGGCTCCAACAATAACAGCACTGATCAACTATTGAAACCAAACATGACCGGTCCTGCTCAAATGTCTCAGTATTTACAATATCAACAACAGCAGCATCCACAGAATCAACAGCCACCTCTGTCCGATGATAACTCACGTGCAGCTCCCCTCAAACCGAATAGGACAGGACCTTATGATATGATGAAGATGTTCTCGCCATCTCCTGATGACCATGTTGATCAACAAGTGAATAACCAAGCACAGCCATCCGACCCTCCACAAGCTTTTCCATCCGTACCTCAGACGAATAACCCTCAGACGAATAACCAACCGTTGCCAAAAATATCTTTACAGTCATTTACAGATCAAATGACTGGGAATACCGCATCAAATACCATGGCCAACTCACAACAAGAATATTATCAAGATAAACCAGTCCCACCACCCCCAGTTCCAATTTCTAGGAGACAAAGGTCAATTTCTTCTCCTACTCCGCATACAGAACATAGGGACTCTCCACCGATCCCACCAATATCAAGGAATAGATCCCCTAATATGGGTGGTTTCAATAGCTTGAATCCTAATAATCATGGTGGGAAGCCAGCTCCTCCCCCACCACCTCCATCTAGAAGAAGAGGCGCTTCTGGGTCAACAGTCATGAATCCCCAACCCGAACCACCAAGCTTACCACCTAAAATACCTGCTAATAATTATAATGCTGCCCCTCAACAGCAGAATAATGGTATGTATTCCAATCCTAGTGACAGCACTACCAATATTTTAGACGATTTGAAAGAATTACAAGCCGAAGTTGATAGAATACGAGATATGACCGGTGGTTTTTAGTGTAGAATCTTTGCATTGACTGTATATTTAACCCTATATAAATACACATAACTCGAAATATACTAGATACTTCTGTAAGAAAAAAACACCCGTAGAAATAAAATTCTGAGTATATTATCACTAGGCAGTTTTAGCAATAATTCGATACTTTTCTATTTTCCAAGCCCTTTATGCCCTTATAACCGAAGGCAATATAAACCTTATAACATGGAGAAGTAACTTACGGCTTCTTTTATCCGATATAACCCCAGATAACTGGGGAAACGACCTCCTTTTCTGGTCCTTCATGGCGTCATCAAGCATTACACACTCATCGTCCGAAAGTTGGCTTCGCTAGCTCAGTAGGCAGAGCGTCAGTCTCATAGTTGTCAAAAATTGTGTAATCTGAAGGTCGACAGTTCGAACCTGCCGCGGAGCACATGTCCTTTTTTTTTGGTTTGTGCAAAAATGTTTACAACGCGATTTTTTTTCAATAAACATTCTGGATAGCACAGTCGAGTAAATCCACAAGCAAAACAACTCACGTCAAAGTGTTTGACATTCAATCAAAATCAGAAATTCTTTCATCCACCCCTTCCGACTTTAATACCAGTTGAATTCGTGTTATTTTGATTCCTTTAAATCGTCCAAAATCAATCCCACGCAGACGTGATCCATCCCCATAATCGTCTTTATATGACCTGGTAGCTAAGAAACCCATGATGCTACCCGACAATAATGTGGTACCAGGAGATATGAATGGAGAGAGGCGACAGTTTCATGGAACAAAACACCTCATGGACGATGATAACACTTTTCTACCACCAGCACTAAGTTCATACAGCATTGCATTATTAAATGAAAAGACAACTTCTACTGCTCCCACCACCAGACCGACTCCAGAAGTCACGGGGATCTATGATTTGGATTTCCCGGAAAGCAAAACTCGAAATAAGTTGAAGGATAAGTTATCTGTCCATTTTAACGAATCCATGGGTATGGTTAATAAAAGTAACTCCAATACTGCTTCATTATACTTTAACACCAATGACGATTTCCAGAGTGCAACCAACAACAGTTCATTGCATAACACTTCCAATCGTACGTCTCCGTACTCTACTTTGTCACATCACAATTCTAGTCACAACCAATCACCTCAAGATATGAGCCATCACAGCACTAATCATGACTCGTTTGGTAGCCAGCATTACAATAGTGTAAACACCCAAAATACCTCCAATGAAGATTTGATGGATACATCCTCTGGTAGTAGAAATTTATCTAGTCGGAATACTGGAGGTGGCAGTATTTCAGCTCCGTCAGATGCCAAGATTATGCCTCCCGTCAAACGTCTCAGAGGAGCTAGAAGATTTGGTAAATTACTAGGACCTCCTCAACGAGCTAAGGTTGTCAGTAATCTGAACACGGGCTCTTTGGAATCTGACCCTGCTTTAAACAATCCCTCGCCATTAATATCGAAACAATTTTCTCCAAAGTTAAACCACGAAAAATTACCGGTATTCAATGATAAGAATAATGACTTAAATATGAGCTTCTTGGATAAAGATAAGGAACTAGAACTTCGAAGGAGAATTGATGAACAGAAACTTTTCAATCATAACGAAAGTCGTTCGTTCAAGAGTAGGTCCAAGAGAAATAGCTCTGACATGAAGGACAATTGTGATACCAATAATGAGAATTTTAGTGAACAGCCTAGCCGGTCAGAAGCTTTCTCTCACCATTACGAGAACTATCATTCAAGTCCACATCATGCTAATATAAATACGTCAAGGCAGCCACTTAATGAGATCCCACAAAGTAATATCAATCAATTTGACGCAAACTTTAAGAGGCCAAAGATGCCTAAACCTATGACACCAGAGAATCGAAATACGTTTGGTTCCCCTCAGTATCGCCAATCATATCATCAACAGAGTTCAATTCTAGGCCACAAATTCAACGCAAAGTTAGATCTGAACCAGGAGCCCAATTCACAGCCTGCGTTAGACCGATTGCAAAAGCAAGCCGATCTCCGTAATATAGATCACTTACCTTACCAAAAAAATAATGTTGATTCTTCAATTCCTCAAACGGATGCGGTACAATCTAACCAAGGGCCAATGGCATTACCGCCTGCAATTGTGCAATCCATTAATTCACGTAAGCCTGATAGACCACAATCATCTGATTCTGGTGATGTCAAGAAAAAGAAAACAATTGGAATAAATGGAAACCAATACGAAAAGCTTGAATTATTGGGTAGGGGTGGAACTTCCAAGGTTTACCGGGTGAAGTTGTTGTCCAACAATAGATTATATGCCATCAAAAAGGTCACTTTTGATCAGTTTGATGAGAATTGTATTGCCGGATTTAAAGGTGAAATCGATTTGTTACTTAAGCTAAGGGAGTCTCCTAGAGTTGTCAAGTTGGTGGATTATGCCATAGGTGAAGGTTCTATCTATTTAGTAATGGAATGTGGTGAAATTGACTTGGCACATGTCCTTCAAAACAGATTAAGTTCGAATGATCTAGATTTAAATTTTGTAAAGTTTTACTCGATAGAGATGCTCAAATGTGTTGAAGCAGTTCATAATGCCGAAATTGTTCATAGTGATTTGAAGCCTGCAAACTTTTTATTCGTTAAAGGTATATTGAAAATAATTGACTTTGGAATTGCTAACGCAGTTCCAGACCATACTTCCAACATTTACCGGGAATCACAAATAGGAACTCCTAATTATATGGCACCAGAGGCATTGATTGATATCAAGCAATCATTACTGCCAATGAAAGAAACTCATGAGCAAAAGAATACATGGAAAGTCGGAAAACCTTCTGACGTGTGGTCTTGTGGTTGTATTATATATCAAATGATTTATGGGAAACCACCTTATGGTGGCTATTCAGGAAACCAAAGGATTATGGCAATTATGAATCCACAAGTCAAGATTCAATACCCTCTGAAGGGGATTGGTGGCATTCAAGTCCCCCAAAGTGCCATTGAATTGATGCAGAATTGCTTAGCACGGATACCTGATGACAGATGGACAATTACTCAATGTTTGAATTGTGACTTTTTGAAACCCAAAGCTGTAAGTGAAGCTTTTATTAGAGACTTGGTACATCTGACTGTTAATTTCGGATATAGAAATAGAATTAATGGCAGTGGAACCATCTCGGCTGATGTGTATGACCGATTGGTAGACACTGTGCTAAAGGAGATAGATAATCTTAATTTTAGTTGACGACTTTTAAATCATTTTTACATAGCATGAATACATAATGACATTTAACTTTCAGGTAGAGGCATTGATAACAAATCTTACACATTATACATGTTATTCTTTTATCTAAATGTTTTATATAATTCATAAATTTCCTAACGACGAGGACCTAATTTTTCCAAAACGGAAGGACCTTGCTCTTCCCATTCATTTTTATTTATCCACATATGATCTTTGTCGGCCATAATATTTGCCAACACGGCACCACCTATGAAAACCATATGTCTTCTTCTAGGTGGATCCTCGATTTTAACCTTGAATTTATCCAACCTTGAGGCATCACCATTCAATACTTTAGTTAACCATAATTGCTTTAATTCTTTTTCTAAACGAGAAGGTAATCCTGGATACATAGAAGAACCCCCTGATAATACAATAGCTTTAAATAAAGATGATCTAACATCTACATCAGCAGATTGAATAGTATTAAACAAGGTCTCCCCTATACCTGGTTGTTCAACATCTACTAAATGAGGTTGAAATAAACATTCAGGAGCTTCAAATCTTTCTTGACCTACCTTGATTACTCTACCATCAGGAAGTTCATAAGATTCAACAAGGGTAGTGGTTTCTTGAGCTAATTTAGTATCCAATTGTAAATCGTATGAAACATAAGATAATTTTTCCTTTATTTGACGTACTGTTTCAAAATCAGCAGTTCTATTAAAAGCATATCCACGACGCAATAATAAGTTTATTAAATTTCTGGTAACATCTCTACCAGCAACATCTAACCGTCTGGTTAAATGGTTTAATACTACTGATTCATAAACAGGCACAATATGAGTAACCCCATCACCAGAATCCACCACTACCCCTGATGACAATCCTTGAGCATATAAGGCTAATACAGCTTGAATAGCAACATAAACCCCACCAAAGTTATACTTTTCAAACATTACTTGACACATAGTTTCTCTATTCTTTAAAGGATTCATTGGAGGTTCAGTTAATAAAACTTTTTGACCAGTTGTATCCATCTTCATTCTTTCATAGAAGGCATAATCCCATAAATGTTCCATGTCTTCCCAATTCTTAATGATCCCATTTTCCATAGGATAACTGATTTGCAATAATGATCTGACATCACTGGCTTCACTCCCACACATAATATCTTTGATTTCTATATCATTAGGAACCAAAGTATTTCTTTCTTCAGCTCTTAATATAGGTCTCCCTACAATAGACGGAAATGTATGATCGGGGAAATTGGTTCCGGCTCTACCAATCTTAACGAATCCCGTACCTTGATCGAGAACTAAATCTGGTTAGTAATTTGTTCTACAGCATCCGCATGGGCTTATGGGGCACAGAAGAGATAGATAACACGGTTATACAATTGCTCTTGCCAGCTGGTACAAGGATTCCCCTTATTAGCCTGTCAATTGAACCCTTTCAAGTGGTTAGCTACCTGGTGAAATGGGCTGAGTCCACCACTGATGACATTGTCTCAACGAGTTATCAGCTTCATTTACTTTCTTGGGTTGTTTATCTCATGTACCCATAGCTTTCAGAATGCTCTGGAAAGGAATAGCTCGATTCAATACATACCAATTGGTGCTTCTGACATTGCTATACGCTGTAGTTGATGTGACTTCCTTATCACTTGTCGAAGCACTGGAAGTTTTTCTCACAAAAAGGAGGGTGGTGTGGTGCGGGGACGACCGCGCTTGCATATATAAATACCTGGCTTTATGCTATTTTCTATATGGGTCTACACAAGGTGACTATGAATCAATTTGATTATGAGGCAATTTGACGGCGAAGGTAAGGTATGAGGTGTGACTTTTGACTTCGGACTCGACTTTGGTAACATTTCTCCAGTTAAAGTTATCGTCTCCCTCCTTGACTCTCTCTCCTCTACCAAACGGATTGAATCCTTTACTGACATTAGTTTCTTCTTCTTCTACTTCTTCTGCCGGCTGTTGTTGTTGTTGTTGCTGGATACTACCGACTTTTCTGGTTTCAATACCTTTACCTCTTCTGGACTGGATATCTTTTAACCGTCTGACTGCATCATTAACATCACGGACCATATCCTTTCTAGCTTCATATCTTTTACCTCGAACTTCAACCATCTCTATATTGATCCATCCATACTCTTGTAAAGCTTCTACAGTTTTGTGGACTTGTTCAATGCAAGGAGAGAAACAACATACTCCAACTCTGGAGTCTTTAGCAATGATATCATCCAATCTGGTAATAGCTGTCCAAGGAGATGGCAAGTCTAAGAAGATAACTTCAGCACTAATACCACCATCTTTTTGGAACTCAGCTGGGATAGATTCTATTTGGAATCCATCTTCACAAACATCTCGATGGGTGATCAAAGTGTTTTGATTAATCCCATGTTGTTCAATTTCTTTCTTGGCTTCAAGGTATCTAGGTTCATGGAATTCATAGGTGAATACCCTTCCTTCAACACCAACAGTTCTGGCAAATGAATGAGTAAAAGAAGCTGACCCAGTCCCTGCTTCAACCACTCTGGTCCCACTGGTTACGTTCAATCGTTGTAATATATAGGCAGAATCATGGGTATATACAATTTGGGTTCTATGTGGTAATGACACGGTCCAAAGTTCTGGAGTCGGATGCAACAAATGAATGAATCCATACCCATTGGCCCCTTCCATTTGGTCTCCAAACTTCATCCCTACCATCTGATCGTGCTTGAAATGTCCATATCGTGTGTTTAGTATATCTCCTTTGGTGACGTGTATGGGCTTTATATTGCTTCTTCCGATGAATGCAAGTACGAGATCTCCTTCCTCGATGATGTCTTTATACAGATAGAATGACATGACTTGACTGTTTCTTTATACCTAAAGAGTTGTGATAACCCCGAACGAGATGAGATGAGATGAGATGAGATCTACTCGAATATGGAGATTCTGTAAGTTATAATACTAACAAATTGACAGTTAAACAGTTCCACTGGGTATAGAGTCCTGCTTTTAATGATATTTTTGAGTTTCCAGAAGATTCCCAATAGTCCAAGTCACTTTTTTAACGACTTCCAGTACCTTTCTTCTGTGTTTAGGCCCAGTTCGAACTGGTTTATTTCAGTATTTTCGCAGACGGTTGTGGGTCGTGTGGAATCCGGTTTGTCGAGCGAGAAAAGTTTGTAACAGCCCAAATTCGAAACCAACTATCAAGTAACTATAAAGCAAGGACTAAGCTATGGAATCAGGAACACAAGCTACACCACCTCCATCACAGCTACCATCATCCCAGTCATCTGCGCAAACCGCTTCTCAATCTTCAACTAATGGAGGCTCCAATGTGGAGGACTTATATTTAGAATCGTATGCCTTCACCACTGCTGCTGCCTTAGTTGGGTCTGTTGATAGAAAAATATTTGTATTATTAAGAGATGGAAGAAACTTATTTGGAGTATTAAGAACCTTTGATCAGTTTGCTAACTTGGTATTACAAGATGCTGTGGAAAGAATATACCTTGGAAGTCAAGGGAGTACAGACCTTTCCAAACCAGAAAGATTTGGTGAAATATATAGGGGTGTTTTCATGGTTAGAGGAGAAAATGTGGTAATGATGGGGGAGGTCGATATTGATCATGAAGATGATCATTTGGAAACTTTGCAACAAATGCCCTTTGAAGTTGCTGAAACCGAATTAAAGACTATTCATAAAGAGAAGGTTAAACACGAAAAAGATAAAACTAAAAAATTGTTATCCAAGGGTCTTATTAATGACTTTATAAAATCTGACATGTATTAGTTTTCACACTCCATTCAATTCTTGTGTGGTTTGGTCGATGTTTTTTCATGAGTTTAACGTATAACTAGCCTAATTTTTTTTTTTTTTAATATTTTTTCTATTGTCCAAAATCATTATTGATTTTAAAAGTATATTACTGGCATAAATATAATATATATCGTATTTAGAATAATGGGTGTGTATTCTTATAATTTAGCAAGTTTCTGTTTGTTATTTTCATAATTACGGAAATATTCATCAACTGCTGGAAACTTTTTAGCTTCTTGACGTCCTAATTGACCTAAATGAGCTTCATCCGGGCCATCAGCTATTCTTAAGGTTCTGGCATGAGCATACATTCGAGCCAATTCTGTGTCTTGGGAAACACCCTCAGCACCAAACATTTGAATCCCCCAATCCAAAATATTCAAAATGGTTCTAGGAGTTTCAATCTTGGCCATGGCAATCTCTTGTGTAGCTCCTTTAGTATTAGAAATATCAATTTTATGAGCAGCATTCAAGACAAGTAACTTACACTTTTGAATATCAATCTTATGTTGGGCGAAGCTATTAAGGAAACTTTCTCTTTTATTCATGGGCTTCCCAAAGATAATTCGATGGTTGGCTCTTTGAATAACTCTCATTAAAGCGAATTCTCCTACTCCAATTAACCTCATGCAATGATGGATCCTACCGGGCCCTAACCTTGATTGAATAATTTCAAATCCTCTACTTTCTGCTGCAAGGATACTATTAGGCATATCTTCAGCAGGTACTTCATAGTCAATGAATTGAATTTCACAGTGACCATGAGGGGCATCATCATATCCAAACACTGATAATGGCCTTAATAATTTGGCTCTACCAGAAGCCAAAGCCTTCTTGGCATCTAAGACCAATACAGAATGGTTTCTATAGACAATATCATTATTATCACTGGTCTTACACATAACTAACCAAACGTCACACCTTGGATCTCCAGCTCCAGAAGCAAACCATTTAAACCCATTCAATACAAAATTACCTTTATCATTTCTTTTAGCCGAACAGGAGATATTTAAAGCATTAGAAGAAGAAGTTCCTTTCTCAGTCATCAAAAATGCAGATCTAATATCTCCAGTTAACAATGGCTTCAACCAACGTTCTTTCTGATACTCATTCCCGAATTTTGCTAAGATTTCCATATTCCCAGTATCAGGTGCCGCAGTATTAGTAACTGACGGTGCTATAAATGATCTCCCTAAATATTGAGCCATTAATCCATATTCTAAGTTGGTGAAACCTGCTCCCTCGGTGTAATGCTTTGAGAGAAACATATTCCATAATCCCACTTCTTTAGCTTTGGCTTTCAATTTTTCAAGAATATCTGGTATCTCCTTCCACCTTTTGGATGGATCATTACTCAATTGTTGTTCATAAATATGATCGGCTGGTAAACAATATTCATCTACAAAGTCCTTACATTTTTGGATGGTCTCGATCCCTTTGGGACTCAACTTGTCAAAGAAAATGGCAGGGATATCTTCCTCAATTGACATTTCCAGCGGGTTAGTGAAGACTTCTGCGATGAAATTTCACTGAAATAAAATAATTTTAAGGAAACAAATCTCCTTTTATAAACCGTGGTTATAGTTGTTCAAGTTTATACCCCACAAATTCTCTCGCCATTTGATTCAGAGAGTTTGAGGCCGAACCTCCCATCACCCACACTAACCCCTGCCGCATCCTTCCACCCACCTTAACAGAATGCGCGCATCTTTGTTAAAGCGTTCTCGTTGGCAATTTGCCATCACTATCATATACATCAAGAGTCATCATAGCACTAGTATAACAGCCATGGAATTTGATTCAGACATTCCAAATATCCCTGACTATTCCTTGTCAGAGAAGCAATTTCTCTTGGGTCAAAGCGGAACTGAAAAGTCCCAGAAAACTGTTCTTATCAATGAGTTATTGGAAGGAATCAAGCAATACAACGCCGCTCCTTATTATAAATATTTGACAGAAGAATTCTCAGACATTAAGCTTGACAAAGCATTGTATGATGGGATTGTCAAGAAAAATGAAGAAGAGATTGAAAAGTTGAAAGCAAACATTAAGGAAGCTGAGGGAGAAGAAGAAACTGAATTGGATTTAGTCACCTGTAACATTAAATTGGCAGAATATTATGCCACAATTATAGACCGTCAAAATGCCATTGATGCTTACAATCATACTTTAGAGTTGACTAACAATACCGGTACCAAAATTGATATCTTATTAACCCTTACTAGAATTGAATTCTTTTTCAATAATTTTTTTGAAGCCTCCAAATACTTACATCAGACCAAGAGTTTGAGTGATAAAGGAGGTGATTGGGAACGTCGTAATAGATTTAAGACATATAATGGAATCTATTTGATGGCTACTAGAAAATTCTCCGAAGCCTCGAGCTTATTAATTGATTCTTTGGCTACATTTACCTCTTCTGAATTATGTAGCTATCAACAAATTGCTCAATATGCTATAGTAACGGGGATTTTATCATTAGATAGAATCGATTTAAAGGCTAAGATTATTGATTCTCCTGAGATTTTATCGATTTATTCATCGGCTGATGAATTAGAGCCATTAGTTAATTTGACTAATTGCTTATACACTTGCCAATACAATTATTTCTTCCAATATTTATTAGAAACCAATGATAAATTAATACTTCCAAACAAATTTTTACGTCAACACAGCAACTATTTCCTTAGAGAATTGAGATGTAATGCTTATGGCCAATTATTAGAAAGTTATAAATCATTATCATTAAAATCTATGGCTCAAAGTTTCGCCATCTCTCAAGAGTTTTTGGATCAAGATTTATGTATGTTCATCCCTAACAAAAAATTGAACTGTACCATTGACAAGGTTAATGGAATAATCGAAACCAATAGACCTGATAACAAGAATAGCCAGTACCACTTATTGATTAAGCAAGGTGATACTTTATTAACTAAATTACAAAAATATGGTGCTGCTGTTAAATTAAGTGGTGCTGAAAGAGTGGTTTAGTTTGCCCCGATTATAATGATGTCATTCTTCGATTTGTATAGCAATACTAATATAAACCTACCAGGAAAATGCCATATGTATTGTTAAATACTCCTTTTGGTTGCAGATCTACCTCTCCATAGAATTCGTATTTAGTATACAGTACATTATCCTTAGCACTTAAATCCGACCAATCCCGGTTGTGTATTGTTCTGAAGCCGTTACCTGGCTCCCGAAACGATCTTATGGTGACTGATTCTGGATATAGAAAGCCCCCCACCTTTGGACAGGTTCAAAACCCCCTTATTTATTTTTTGGTTGTAGTCATTTTAGTACAATAGAAAAGCCTCAAGAAAAATGTGGGGGTCAGCAGCCACGGAACTTTTAATACGACTCGTACCAAAGTGGCTTTTTCCGAAACCGGTAGCTAGTTTTCCGTTGCAATGGGATCTATTATATTCATAATTGCTCAAAATCCCTTGCAGCTGCGGTAGTCGGTCATAGGAGGCCTGTTTTGTGGGGTTCATTGATGTCTTGTCTGGTATATATGGTGATTATAAACGAGATAGGGGTGGGGGATACCTGACAACTCGGCCAATTTCTGGGCTCAAGTAATGGTAACTAGATGGTCTTCATATATATATTTATATATATATATATTTGTATAATGGCCGTTTTTCTTGCATCCTCTAGAATTTAAAAGTTTCGATAATGTACAAAAGTGTGGTTCTATTTTTGGCTGCAAAAGCGATTGCCCTGCCGGTGGTTGAGACATGGGTGTTCTCCGACTTTGAGTATGGGCCCCAACCAGAGACTACTTATGCTAAGGCCGTGGACTCTAATGCTCCCATGACTACTTATGCTGCTCCCTACGAAGAGTTGTCACATTTGCATGAGAAAGTACCTACTACAACCTACGGGTCATGGAGACCAGACGAGGAGAACACCGAAACTGACTCGGATGATCCTTATGGAATGTCTGCTTGGAGTGCCATGTGGGAATCAGCTGATATCAAAAACTTTACTGATACAGCTGTTTATCATTCTACTGTTGAACCAACTGCTATTCCCACCGAATCGTTAATATTACCTCCACCGGATGCTTTTGAATTTGATAGTAAACTTAAATTCCCCAAAGATTTTATGTTTGGAGTAGCTGGTTCTGCTTCCCAAATTGAAGGAGCTGTTGCTGAAGAGGGAAGAACTCCTACTGTTATGGAAAAACTTGTTTTAGACGATAGACCCAAAGACTATGTTACCAATGAAAACTATTATCTTTATAAGCAGGATATTGCTCGGTTGGCTGCTATGGGAGCTGAACATTACTCCTTCTCTATCCCATGGAGTAGAATCTTGCCATTTGTATTACCAGGGACTCCTGTTAATAAACAAGCCCTAGACCATTATGATGATTTAATCAATACCTGTATTGAGTATGGGATCAAACCAATTGTCACCTTAACTCATTTTGATTCACCATTGATGTTTAATGGAGACAAAGGGGTTGATGGAAACTATCCCCTCTTTTTATACGCTGGTTATGCTAATGAAACTTTTGTGGATGCCTTTGTTAATTATGGTAAAATTATTTTTACCCATTTTGCTGATAGGGTTCCATTATTTTTCACCTTTAACGAACCTTATTTATATTCTGGTTATGCCTTAAGTATTAAACACGTAGTTAAAGCATCTGCCAAGCTTCATAAATTTTATCACGATGACATTAAAGGTTGTGGGAAGGTAGGAATCAAGTTCAATGATAACTTTGGTGTACCAAAAGATGCTAATAATCCTGATGATGTAAAAGCAGCCGAACGATTCCAAGAATTCCAATTGGGTTCTTTTGGAAATCCTTTATTCTTAGGAAAGGATTACCCAGAATCTTGGAAAAATACCTTCACTAATTCTTCTGATTATCTTTTCACTGAGGAGGAATTAAAAGAAGTTGGGGGACATAGTGATTTCTTCGGGGTGGACCCTTATACCTATACTGTTGTGAGCCAACCTGAGGATGGGATTGAATCATGTCAAGGAAATGACACACATCCATTGTGGCCCCTTTGTGTTAAGGAAGAACAAACTAGAAATGATGGTTGGAAAATGGGCTATAGATCCCAGTCTTATGTCTATATAACCCCTTTTGAATTCCGTCAGTACCTTAATTACCTTTGGAATACCTTTAAGCATCCAATATTGGTAAGTGAATTTGGATTTCCAGAATGGAGAGAAGCAGAAAAAGAATTAAAGGACCAACAATTTGACATGGCTAGATCCATTTATTACAGATCTTTCTTACAAAGCATTTTAGAAGCTATCAATTTCGATAATGTCAAGGTCATTGGAGCATTTGCTTGGTCGTTTGTAGACAATTGGGAGTTTGGTGATTATGAACAACAATTTGGTATACAAGTTGTAAACAGAACTACACAAGAACGTTATTACAAAAAAAGTTTCTTTGATATTGCTAAGTATTACCAAGATAGATCATCATAGTTAAATTGGTTATACCGTAGATAAATATATATGCCCATATTAATAGTGGTTGCAAAAAAAATAATGAAGGGAGCGAGGTTCGAACTCGCGCGGACAACCGTCCAACAGATCTTAAGTCTGCCGCCTTAGACCACTCGGCCATCCCTCCAATTATTTATCCTTTTTTTAGTGGTGATGCAGTTGTGGCCAGAAAAGAAAGAGTTAATTGGTCCGCACACGCCCACATTTTTTCAAGTGACTTTACCTTTAGTTTATACTTTAGAAACTGCATATGCAAGAAATACAGTTTTCAGTAAAGTGGGGCCCTAGCACCTGCATGGCCTTATTGTGTATCCCACACATTCTCTGGTTCCAAGTCAATATTTTTGTTGGCTGGTGTTAGCCAAAAATTCATATGCACCTTTAGCACGTGACGTTACCATCATAACTATAAAGAGTTACCAAGTCCCATTGTTGCTTTTACTCGTTTTAAACATTCATTCTCCTGGATTATCGACATGACAGCTAAAGATGTAAATAATCCCACGAGGATAAAAACCAGAGAAGAGTTATTAGATATGTTCAGAAATGAACACATAGAATTGGTAGGGATGATGCTAGAAGTGAAGGGATATGATCAAGTATTAGAATACTCCCAGGATATGGAAAACCCTCCACAAGAATTATTCTTTTTATTACCTGAATACTCACATTATCACCTAACTATTAAATTCAAAGTGGTCAACAGGCCCTTGGATAACTTAACATATCGTCAGGTGGTCAAAAAAGCTGGTTTACCATTCAAGAGCAGAACCGAAACGGTGTCTGATCGAGTCGAAATCAATGATGAATCTAACCCTTACTATACCATTACTTTTCCTCCTGATGAGATTCCTGGAGGGCCCTTCATCAGAGGAACTTACCCTGCCACTTCCAGTCTCCACGAAGACGGCAAGCTTGTGCTAACGTTTGATTGGACTATTAAGGTGATAAAAAAGGGTAAAAAGCCTGAGATGGGTGGTTTTGCAGTAGCAGACGAGCAAGCCTAGGCTCTTAGACAGTAGAGGTATTCCCATGTTCGGTAAGAACCTGTGGGCAGAGTGGGTCAACAGTATGTATTCTTTGATAGGCTGCAAAATGGAGCAATACGACATGGGGAGATCCCGACATCCGTTGGGTGATCCAGCTTTCGAACTTGAAATCCTCAGGCTCCTTATAACAGCTCGATAGTACTCGGTCCTGCTTCTAGTTAATATAGGCACAGTGTAGAGCCATAGTGTACAGCCATAGGTGTAGAGTCATACTGCATTACCATAGTGCATTACCATAGTGTATTGCAGTATATAGCCATAGTATATAGCTAATATATGGACATGTCTTGTCGTGTGCCCGATGTCGCATATCAACCTCTTTTATCTGAAACAAACTGCGTGCAGCATTGCGTCATAATCGAAGGAGCGAAAGGATCCGGTCACTTGTTTAAATTAGTTATTGTTTCCCCAGTTTTCTTTCTCCCTTGCTACAACCCCAAGTAGAGTTTCATAGACGTATTAGACTAGTTGATATCAATATGAGTTCCCCCAAAAGACGTATGGAAAAAGATGTCATGGATTTGATGATGAGTGATCATGATGTTCAACTCATTGACGATTCCATTCAACAAATGTTTGTAATTTTCAAAGGTCCTGATGACACTCCTTATAAGGGAGGTACTTGGAAAGTAAGGGTCGAATTACCTGATCAATATCCTATTAAATCTCCTTCTATTGGCTTTACTAATAAGATTTATCATCCTAATATTGATGAAAATTCAGGTTCGGTTTGTCTTGATGTTATAAATCAAACTTGGTCTCCGATGTTTGGATTATTAAATGTGTTTGAAAATTTCTTACCTCATTTGTTAAGATATGCTAATCCAAGTGATCCTTTGAACACTGAAGCTTCTAACTTGATGTCAAAAGATGACAAATTATACACCAATAAAGTTAAAGAATATGTGCAAAAGTTTGCCCAAAACATTTCTAATGAGGATTCAGAATATAACGAGGAGAACAAGAATGATGATGATGATGACGAGTTAAGTGATGTGGGTAGTTTATCGAGTGATGATGACGACGATGACGTTGCTGGTGACCTCGAAGTTTAGACTTTGGAAGTCTGTACTTTGTTCTACCCCTTATATCCATTTTTGGCTTGTTTTATTTCATCTTGTTTTACTTTTGTTTTGAGTTTTGCGTTTATATAGAGAAGAAGAGAGAATGTGAAACAGAAAGAGAGAGTACTAGTTCACAGGTTGAAACCACAGTCTCTACTCTTATATGCATAATGTTACTGAGGGTATATTGTTTTTTGTATATATAACTATACTCCTCCATATACCAATATATACTAATAACCTAAACCTGCCATTCTAGCCCATGTTATCTGATTCGGGTAAATTGAATTTACTTAACGCTTCATTATACATGACTTGATGGAGTAGAGCCTCACATTCTTGTAATGCCTCTTGCTCGGTTTGAAAGGTGTCCGGCTTATTATGAACCTTTTTTTCTGATTTCATTCTTCTCTTTTCTTGCCTTTTTTGAAGAATTTCACTTTTCGAGGGCTTTTTGGGAATAACTATCTCCAATAATGAAATGTTATTGTCCAACTTGAAATTCCAAGTAATATTATTAGCATCAATTTCCTCCATGTCATAAACATATTCTCTTTGCCTCTTTGAATTTTCTTCAAAGACTACCTTTACTTTCTTGGAAACCTTACTGGGTTTGACAAGCTTCATTTCAACCCCGCTGAAATCATTCTTGGTTCCGGTAGCTTGTTTTATAACCCTGATGGTATAAGCCACTGGTGATTCTTCGTGTCTGTAAACAGTAGTTGGATAATCTACAACAGCGTACTGTTTTACTTGAAAATATCCTACAGACGGAACAAAGCTTCTTAGCCCGATGGCCCTATATAACCCTTGGTTAGAAAGAGAACCATAATCCTTAAAGCTTTTGTCTACTAACGACAGATTATTACTAACAACTAACATTTGCAGCCAAAGTATCCTGTACAATATCCTTGTTTCTTTTTTCTTTTTTTGACACAAGAGAATAAAAAAACTTGGATACTATCAGCCCACTGCTATAGCACAGGAATTTCATCCCTATTTATACCTAATCTGTGGTCCAATCGTGCTGGTTCGTATCTACGATAAACCTCTGTGGGGTTCATAGAAGGTTCTTGAACAAATTGCGAAATATACAACACGACGCTCTTGGTTAAGATAACCACCACACTTCTTGTGGATTATCTATTGTTCTACAGGACACCTCAGCAAGAACAGGGCTATATTTCAAGAATGCCGTCGAATGGTTTCGAAGCCACATAACTAAGCATATGTGGAGATTGGGTTACCAGCAGTGACGTATCATTTACGTATCCTTTCATTTCGAATTTTCTTGTACTTCTGCTTGTCGATTTCAATTTCTACTAGACATTTAAGTATAATCTTAGTCTTCCATACTCTCTACTAGAGGACTTATTACAATTAAATGCCTCCTGGAGCCATGTTGCAACCCTGACGTTATCAATGATTGGGTGCAAATGGATCAATGTGGACTACCCAAAAAATGGCTGCGGGAACCTAACTCCATTTTCAAGCAATCACATTAGAGTTGTTTTAAGCCCTCTAGCAATTGAGTAGATTCCAACTGTAAAAAGTCTGTATTAACTCAAAAGGTATATTCAGTGATAATTACCATGTTAGGTACCAGTTTCTGGATTAAAAAGAGTCCTTTACCAGTTAATGGACTCTTTAAGAGATATTTAACCAACTCCAGTCAGGTGATCAAGCAGTTGAAAAATCCAAAATTATTTCAGACCCAAGGGTATATAAATGGAGAATATGTTAATAGTAGTGATAATAAATCATTTGAGGTGACTAATCCAGCAAGCTACCCAAAACCAGAATCAGTCATTGGTCTGGTGCAAGCAATGTCTCTTGAAGACTTTGGAATGGCAGTTGATTATGCTCAAGAAGCATTCACTTCCTTTAAGAAAACTACCAGTGAATATCGATCTGATTTATTAAGAAACTTGTATAATTTGATGATAGAAAACCAAGAGGATTTAGCAAAGCTTATAGTATTAGAGAATGGGAAGCCATATGCTGATGCATTGGGAGAAATTAAATATGCTGCTTCCTTCTTCAAATGGTTTGCTGATCTTGCTACTACTGCTTCGGGGGACATTATAAATTCTTCGCTGTCTGGCAAAAGAATTTTATCAGTAAAACAACCAATTGGGGTCTGTGGGATCATGACCCCTTGGAACTTTCCTGCTGCCATGATTACTAGAAAAGTTGGGGCTTATGTTGCTGCCGGGTGTACTGGGGTTATAAAGCCTCCATCAGAAACTCCCTTTACTGGTTTAGCTTTAAGTTATCTTCAACAGGAGGCGGGTTTCCCCAAAGGGGTCATAAATGTTTTACCATCTGATAATGCTGCTAGTGCTGGTAAATTTTTATGTGAACATCCTACAATTAAAAAGATTTCTTTTACTGGTTCCACAAATGTTGGTAAGTTGTTGATGCAGCAATCGTCTTCTACCTTGAAAAAACTTTCCTTCGAATTAGGGGGTAATGCCCCATTTATTGTATTTGAAGATGCTGATATTGATGGAGCTGTAGCTGGTGCCATTGCTTCCAAATTTAGAAGCAGTGGTCAAACTTGTATTTGTGCCAATAGAGTGTTTGTTCATGAATCCATATATGATGAATTCAAGGATAAGTTCATTAACCAGTTGAATTCGACGGTTCAATTAGGTGATGGTTTGGAACAAGGAACTACACACGGACCAGTGATCCATGAAAGGTCATTTGCTAAAGCCAGAAATCATATTGAAGATGCAGTTTCCAAAGGAGCCAAAATTTTAACTGGTGGTAACCCTCGTCCTGATTTAGGAGTTAACTTTCATGAATTGACTGTATTGGGTGATGTAACTCCTGACATGCTTATCACCCAGGAGGAAACTTTTGGTCCCGTTTGTCCATTGATTAAATTTTCATCTGAAGAAGAAGTGATAAAGATGACAAATGACACTGATGTAGGATTAGCCGGTTATTTTTATTCAAAAGACGTTGGCAGAATCTTTAGAGTAGGTGAAGAAATCGAGGTTGGGATGGTTGGTATAAATACCGGAGCTATTTCAGAAGCCTCATTACCATTTGGGGGTGTAAAGGAATCTGGGTTCGGAAGAGAAGGTTCTCTTTATGGAGTGGATGATTATACCGTGGTTAAATCCATGGTTATTGGAGTTTGAAATACTAAGGAATCTCGTACATTTCTTATTTTTTACATACAAAGACATTTAATATACAAATTTCGTTATTAATGAAAAGAAGCATCGGTATTACCTGGATTGATATTAACACCATGATATTGTTCATTAACAGATGGGACAGGAATTGCCGAGGTATCAGTTTCCTCAAAGTTCCCCATTCCTTGAAGTGGATAAGCATTCTCTAAAGCTTGTTCATCAGAGATAGTATTCAATCCTGACAACCCAGCATTATCAACATCCATCAGATCTTGATTGTTATTAGCATTGGATTCCGTGGTGGCACGTTGCTTGTCATAAGCAGAGGTATCAAGATTCGTCACATCCAGAATCTGGTCTATCCTGTTACTCTGAAAGTTAAGATTAACCCTGTTATAGGTTCTAGGTTCTCTCACAAACTCTGTATTGGGACATGATTTTTTGTATTCCTCAAACACATTGTTGCCAAATTCGTCTATAGGTTGCTTATTGGTTATTAACTCATTTAATTGGTCATTTAATTTGGTGATGTTCTTGTAGTTTTCAATTTCCATCGATGGCTCTCTTTTTAACTCTTCAAGATCTTTCTTTAACTTATCACCAAGTTCTTGTCCTTTAAACACATCATCCATTATCCTGCTAAGACTGGTTGAATTTTCTTGAAACATGACATCTCGCATCAATTCCAACTGTTCTGCGTATTGGGTATACCCTATTGATTTGAAAGTTAATGTGGCTAACCCGTCTTGTTTAGATACTCCGCTGTTAATAGCAGAATACAGATTATGAAATTGTTCTTCTGGTGCATCATAAACAGCTTCTGGGACGGCTCCTTTGTCTTTCAACTGGCCAGGTATTCTTTCACTATAAGCTGTCATTGCAATCTTGGAGTCAGGTCACTTGCCAAAGGTCTCAGCGTACTACTATGTCCAACAGTCTCTATGGGTGAAACGATCAACAGTGGTTTTTTTTCTTTCGACTGCAGCAGGAAGAAAAAAAAAAGATCGCGAACCTGAGCTAACATAAATCTACAGTTACCACCATGGAACACCACTGCATTGTACAAGAGAAGTATCTTTTCCGAACCTATACTTGTTAGGAGGCACTGGAAAGTAATAGGATTGCCTGTATAAGTAGTAGAAGGACATTCATGAAGCTCTTGCTATACAGCTGACCTCAATGATCTTGATTGCGTAATAAATTTTGATCCGTCTTTGGTTACAATCAACTTGAAAACGGAACAATCAGCTTGTTAAAGAGAATAAAAATGGTCTAATGCAACTAATACATGATGTGAGATTAGAGATATTATTGTAGCATTGTTGTGAAATAGTGGAGCATAAAAAGATCCCTACTGTTTTTTGCAACAATTCGCAATCTTCCTTTTGTTTGCAGCCAGATATATGGTTGACGATTGACTTCTACGATTATTCAGTATAATTCGAGAGAGCAGAAGAGGCTCCAGCTATCATATCACGTGGTGTTAAAGTCTATTAGAACATAATATAGTACAAAAGTCTAAATACTGGACTAGAATTAAAACGAATGGGATAAGCTGACTTCAATTCAGATCGAGTTTGTTGATAGTGGTTTCCATCAAGGATTCTTCTATACCATCAATAAGCCCATCAATTTCATCGACTTTTAACCCACAGCTTAGACTGATTAGTTTTCTGTATTTGTACATTTTATCATCAACCCCATAACATTTGATCTTTTTTATCAAGTCATTAAGTAATTTCGACCGAGTGATTTGAGAAGTAGTCAATTCGATTGCTAAATCAACTTTCGTCTTGTCATCATTAGATATTTCATCATCATTGTTTAGATTCTCTTCCTTATGTGAAACTAAATGTGCCAATTGGTATGCCTGATATTCCTCTAAAATGTTAGCTAAGGAACTTTCTTTGTTCTTATTTAATGATGATTGACTTTGGGTCAACTCTTTAACCGCTTCAAATGCCCCCGATAATGAGCCAAACTCTTCAATTCCAATCTTAGATAAACTAAGCATAACCTTGTTGGACATCTGTTCATTTGCAGATTCTTTGTTAGCCAACAATTCTTTGGCTTTGTTTTCTTCGTCAGCCAATTTACTTAACGATTCTTTGTATGATTTGGTTAAAGAATTTATCATGTTGCTGAACATGGTACCCAAATCATCAGTTGGTAATTTTGGCTCCATACTGATAGACTCGATTTCGACGATCTTTCCATTTTCATCCATCTTTGGTGGATTCATATGGTACGATTTGGTTTCATCAACTTCGGAATTTGCTGAAACAAAGTTATGTAATTTAGCGGTGTCAGATCCTGTGTAATTATCAGTAACCATCGGTGAACTTTCAGCAGTTCTCTCAGAGATCACTGCCAATGGCTGGTGAGACGAATTTGACAAATATGAATTGGATTTAGTGGCTTGAACGGGCGTTGACATGGAGTCAAATTGTTTTAAACTATCCAAAAAGATGTTTTCTTTATCGTCTTCTGAAGTAGTATTTTTCATTAATTGGTTTAATTGCTCCTTATTAACTCTTGCGTGATTATGGTCATCATCGTCTTCATCTTCGATAGTTGTCCTTTGGGTATCTGGGGTCTCCAATGACCCAACTTTTCCCCTTATAGGAGTGGAGACGAATTTTCCGTGAGACTGATGTACATTTGATCCAGGTGGTTGAAGATGATCATGGTCGCTGCCATTATTAATATTATCATTGATATCACCGGCATTCTTATTATCATTTTCATTGTGATCACCACTTGGCGATTGCATGGTTCTATTGAAATTATTTCGTATAAGGTTGGTATCCGAATCTTTCACATCAGAAGGAACAGACGACCCGTTAAGTGCTGCATTGTCTTCTTTCATGGACAAAAGGTCATCTTTTACAATCCAATATCTTGCAGTCTCTTGATTGACATTAATCAAATCATCTCTAGCCTCATAACTTAATAAAAGTTTTACGAGTCTTGAACAGCCTGCTTTGGCAGCTAGATGAAGACAAGTATCACCATTAACATCTTGATGGTCAAGAACGTTCTTGATCAAATTGATGGACTTATTACTAGAATTTTGACTTGTCAAGAAGGTCAATTTATTTAATATTATTCCAAGATAATACCTTAAGCTTTCATATTTAGAAGTTACTTTGGAAAATTGACACAAGTAGTGCAAAGGAGTCCTTCCGTTAATATCAGTATTGATAAGGCAAATCTCTAAATCATCCAAAACTTTAGGAAAATTCTTCAATTCATAACAATTATTGAAAGAGATCAATTTTGATAAAGGATTCAATCCGTAATTATTGACTACTAAAGGATTAGCTCCTTTGGCAATTAGTAAATGAATCATCAAATAATTACCGATGGAAGCAGCCCAGTGTAAGGGGGTATGGCCCTCATCATCAATGGCTTCATTAATATTAAAGTCATAAGGTGGGTCTTGAATGAAATATGGAATAGCCCCATTTTCTTCACTGAAAAACCTTAATAATTGTGAAGAATATGACTCTTTGGGTCGACCCTTAGCATCTTCATTAGAGGACATGGAGGTATCCGATTCTTTATTGTTATCATCATGAGACCAGTTGGTATCATTAGTAGATTGAGAAGAAGAGACCTTAGAATGATGGAATTGACCCATCAAATGAGTATGACCCATAGGCTGTTGTTGATGCTGAGAGGGATAGCCCCCGAAATTGAACTGTTGTTGTTGATTGGGAAGTTGTGATTGATCTAGCTGAGGTTGAGGAGGAGGCTGTTGTTGTTGTTGCTGTTGTTGCATTTGCATTTGCATCTGCATTTGCATCTGCATTTGATAATTCTGGTAATCAGGTACTTGTTGGCTTTGACCAAAAGAGGGAACCGAAGTATTATTCATCATGAGATCTTGTTGATTAAAAGAATTCATGGGATATTGCACTGGCATAGCAGACCCATTAGAAAATTGGGATAAATGGGATGGCATTCGAGATATGGAATTAAAAGAGTCTGTCGGATTCAATTCGTTAAATGACCCTTGTGATTCAGAAAGCTTCGGCTTTTTTGGAGAGATTCCATCGGGTTTCTTCCTCTTTATATACTTTCTCTTGACTGGAGTACCATCTTTATTCTTTTCTTTAGTTTTCTTATGAAATTCAAAAGGAGGATTAGCAGAATCAAAGAATAATAATGGGGCCATTTCGGGGGTTATACCAAAGCCAGTGGCTAGCCTCTGAGCATCTGGTAAAGGGATCCAGGTCCCTTGGAATCTTCCATACCCACCTTGGATCTTTTCATGTAATCCTTGTTGTACTCCCTTCTCTAAAATTTTAGTTCTTTTCGCCTTTGGAAAATTACAACATTTTAACACCTGGGTAGCATTGACCCAATCATCTTTCACCCTCCGCATTAACGGGCTATCGTTGATACTAGATTCATACACATCCGTCTACAAGTATTGTGTTAGTATGTAAAACCTATCATTAGCCATAGTAGACGCGTTGTATGCCAGCACCTCCTATGGAGTTATTGGGGCCTTAATTGGAAGGTAATTTCATTATACATACATTAGAATACGTGGCTAGATACACCTTTTGATCTTCCACTGACATGGTACGTTCTGGTTCAAACCCAATGTAGTAATTATAACAAGTATGATATCAGGTAATAAAAGGTGGAAGGGAAAAAAAACTACTTGACGATTTGAGACAGTTGAAAAAAATGAGAAGTTTCCTACTGGGGGAAGGATATTTTTAGTACGCGTAGCTCATCGACTTCTCGATTGGGATAATATTGAACCCAGGTAGAAACTTACTTTGGTGAGAATATGGGGATGTATAAGAATGTATATGTATATCGGGATATAGGGGATAAGCCTGATGAACTTTAACAAGTGAATAGAGACGTGTATGTATAGTTAAAGTGGCCCTGGAGTGTTGCGGAAGCTACCACAACCAGCACCAATTACTACCGTTCCGCGGGTGGGTTCCAGGCCCGTAATACCGAAGTCCCGCTCTACTGCTGGTACCGCCCCATGATTCACACAAACTATGTGACGGCAGTTAACTTCGAGGATTATGCAAGGCTATATCATTGACTGTAAGTTCTGGCCAAAGTCTGTATTCTCTTTGTAAGGTATGAGCGGAATAGGTATATTACTGCAAAAAGTATTGTGCATGACAATTGCTGCAAAAAGTGAAATTTGCAGCACAACGCTCAAAAAACCAATTTTATTTTGTACTTTACATTATAGTTTATCTAATCTACTAAAACACATGTTATGAAACGAAACGATTGAAAAGAGGGTTTAGCTTAACAGGAGGGGACTTATATAAGCATTTCGGATTCTAATTGATGTTCAATTTCTGCAATTGATTGACAAGTAATTGCAACCATTTCATCAATATCATCCTTGGTGACAACAAAAGAGGGAGCAAACATGATAAAATCACCACCTACACCTCTGATGTTGTCGGTGTTTCCAAGTAAGTGTAATCCGTTCTTGTGGCAAGCTTTCTTGACCATACCGAATACACCAAGGCTCTTCTCGAATGGTTTTTTCAGCTTCTTGTCTTGAACGAAATCAACAGTCCAGAAACCTCCTAAACCTCTAACTTCTCCCACCATTTTAGAGTCAGCAAGCTTTTCTTTCAATTGAGCTCCCAAATAGTTACCCATTTCGAAAATATTTTTGGTCAACCCTTGAGAAAGCACTTTTTGTTGAATTTTTAAGGCCACATAACAGTTGAAGGCATGAGAAGAGTAAGTGAAGGATCCATTAATGAGATTACTACCATTAACAAAAGCATCTCTAACTTTAGTAGAAACTAAAAGCCCAGCAATAGTGACGTAACCTGAACCTAAAGTTTTCCCAACCGATTGAAGATCAGGACCTTCATTAGCAGGTAAAAAGTTTTCCCAGGTACATAAAGCACCATTTGGGTTAATTCTACCAGTCCCACACATGACTTCATCAAGGTGGAATAGAATATCATATTTGTCACATAATTTTCTTAAACCATACATATAAGTTTTGGTAGGAGGATTAGTAGTACAAGAAGTACCACTAATAGTTTCAACCGTTAATGAAGCAATGGTTTCGGGATCTTCCTTTAAGATAATATCTTCATATTCCTTTAAAAGTCTAATCGAATAATCTTCATCAGTTTCATTTTCCAATTTATACCGATAAGGAAAATATTCTGGTAATTTAACACATTGAGAAGAAGGAAATAAGATATCTTTAAAAGGAGCCGATCTATTAGAATCACCAATGGAAAGGGATCCCAAAGTAAATCCATGATAAGAAGTATATCTAGATAAGTTTTTAATTTTTTGAGGTTTACCTTTTTCAAGCCAATATTGTCTAATGGTTCTTAAAGCGGTTTCATTAGCTTCAGATCCAGAGGTAACCCAAACAGCAGAAGCAAAAGCTCCTTCTGGACAATGATTAATATAAAATTCAGCCAATTCTTCAGCATATTTATTGGAAATACTAGTAGCATATTGATAAGTACAAGCTTTAGCAGCTTCATTTATATAATCTATAACATCAGCATCACCCCAACCTAAAGCACCAACAGCAGCACCAGTCATACCATCTAATAATTCAGTGGTCTCACCGGTATAAGGATCTCTGGTGACAATTTTGGTTCCATTACCAGAGATAATTTCCGGTAATCTTTGATCAACCGAAGCTTGAAATACTCTAGAAATTGGAGCTGATTCTTTAATGGAAGGGCTACCAGAAGCAGAGGTAGCAGGAGTAGAATTGGCATTAGTTGGTTCGAATTCAGACATTGTAGTTAACAGATACAGAGGGAAAGAGGAAGAGAGAAAAGAAAAAAATAAGAATCAAATCAGATTCATCAACCAAGCTGGTGATAAAGGTGAATATTTATAATCAGTTCAAACGAGATTGTGATGCAATTACACAATCACTGATAAGCCCAGGGCGGAAAAAAATTACTGATTAAGAGATAGCGGAACAACGCCAAAGCTGTTAAACGGTTGCCCAAAACCGCAAAGGGAGGCAGAAACGAACACCAATGGCGGAACAAAATAGCGGATGCCAACCCAGCAACAACCAAAAAAGGATATGGCGGGAAGTGGTAGTAATTATATAGAGTCCGGAATTCACTCTATAGAGTCCTTTAACTATATAGAGTCCTGCCACTATATAGAGTCCATTACTGCGAAAACATTCCATTATATGGAGTCCGCTGTGGCTACAACTGATACTGAAAACGGCAGTAGGCGCAGAAACTGAGCACACCATAGATAAGGCGGGATTGTGGCCCTGGATGTCCTGGTGAGCGGGACTGGTGATAGCGGACTGGCTTGCGCTGGGCGGGCCATTAGAGAGCCATCAGCACCATCAGCACCAGGGCCATCAGCACCAAAGCCATCAGCACCCAGCAGTGGTGGACAGCTGCAGACATGAGGCTTGAAGGCATGTGCCAGTGCCAGTGCCAGTGCCAGTGCCAGTGCCAGTGCCAGTCCCTGCCAATGCAACCGCTGGTCGGATAAACCTGGCATATCCGATACTGTTCCTCTAGAGTCAACCTGTCGAGTCAACTTCGCAGCCATTTGGCCAACTGATAAGAACAAACCCGCACCCCAGGGCCAAACCCGCACCCCCATAGCGTCCCTGACCTGTGTGGTTATCAGAGCCGCTACCGTAATATGCGGGGCCACGCTGGGGCCACGGTACTATCATGCGCCCCTCTTCATATATCAACATCTACATCAGTACTTGGGAGCCTATGACGTAATGGTAGATGTAAGTGAATAGTGGTAACAATGGTCGTTAGATGATCTCTCTGTACAACTGTCTACAATAGTCCACAAGAACTTATGAGGCACTAGCAGGTATACCCAACCCACTGAGCTTAGCTATCTTACCTGAGTTTACCTAGCTTACCTGAGCTTAGCATGAGCTTACCTGAGCTTGAAGCTTTTCCAGGTGTCGAATAACTTGGTCTACTTATCTACTCATCCTCATCTACTTATCACTCATCTACTTATCACTCATCTACTTATCACTCATCTACTTATCACTCATCTACTCATCTACTTGATCTAGCTGATCTAGCTGATCTAGCTCAAGCTGATTTAACCGATCTCTACATCATAAATAGGAACCCCTGTCAGCTCCCATACTACTCCTCCAGCCACCCCTGGTTACTTCTCCCTCACCCTCTTCACTCCTCACCAATATTTACCTTTTCTTGTTTTGTTGTCAATAGCTGGACCCTGGGCATTGTTTTGGTTTTCGAACTCCGCGATCATCCATCACGAGTATTTAAAGCCACAAATCCCCAGCAGTTAGGGCCCTGGCACGTCTCAAGGTATACTAGATCCCAGGTATTGTTTATATCTGATATTCCACCTTACGAGGGAAGGAGTTGTTTATTAAGCTGGCTATTCAAATAAATTGGATCTATTTTTGTCATGGCTTTGGGGATCAAACAACCAAGGCGTAAAAATGTTACCGGGACCATTGTTATGTTAGAAAATGATGATGAATCGACTAATCCACCATCTACTCATGATTCGTTATCATTAAAACGGTCCAATACTGGGGTTATTCTCCATCCTCAACCTCAAAATAATCCTAATGATCCTTTAAATTGGCCGGTTTGGAGAAGAGATTTATGTCTTTTAATTGTGGGATTTCAAACTTTTTTAGGGGGTGGTCAATCTCCTATTTTAGCTGCTGGTATGTCTCAGTTAAGTAATGAATTTGATAAATCTTTACCAGTTATTGCTTATTTGGTAGGGATTTTTATGTTAGCTTTAGGTTTAGGGTCTGTTTTTGCATCTCCAACTGCGGTTTTATACGGGAAACGGTTGGTTTACCTTTTAGGAATTTTATTATTTTTAGTGGGATCTATAGTAGCTGGAAGTTCTGAAAATTATGGTACTTTAATGGCTGGGAGAATCATTACTGGATTTGGTGCTTCTCCTACTGAATCTTTACCTTCTGCTACTATTGCTGAAATTTATTTCGCTCATGAAAGAGCTTATAGAATTGGAATTTATACCATGTTATTATTAGGTGGGAAAAATATCGTTCCATTATTATCAGGTTTAGTATTTCAATATTTAGATAGACATTGGTTATTTTGGATTTTGGCCATAATGTTGGGGATAAATTTAATTTTAACTTTTTTATTCGTTCCTGAAACTTTTTGGGATAGAAGTCCAACTCCTAACAAGAGATCAGTAGAGGAATCTGAAGCAGCAAAGACAATTAAAAATTATAAACCACCTAGTGAAAGACCCAATGCTTTTGCAATTAGACGTCCAACTACTAATAATGTATTGGATGTAGAAAGTCTTTCATCTTCTATCAATGATGTTACCCAAATGACTTACAATACAACTCAAGTACCTATTGGATTAACTGAAGAAAATAATAATACCATTATTGATCCAGTGGTCGAAAAACCAAGGTCCTTTGTTAGTAGATTGGCCATTTATTCTGGTAGACATACTTTGGATAGTTGGTGGATGGTAGCTCTTAGGCCCTTTCTTTTGTATTCATATCCTTCCATTTTATTTGGATCTATCATTTATTCTTTTGCAATCATTTGGTTAATTTTGATTTCTGAAACTATTTCAGAAATATTCAAGGCTGAAGGTTATGATTATACTCAACAATCAGTTGGATTATTTTATATTTCTCCTTTTATAGGAGCTATTTTAGGATCTTTGTTTGCTGGGTTGGTTTCCGATCGAGTAAGTAGATACTTTGTTACTAGAAATAATGGTATTTATGAACCGGAATTTAGATTGGTCATGATCATTCCGGCTACATTTTTCATTTCATTTGGATTAATTGGGTTCGGTTGGTCATCTGAGCAACAGGATTTGTGGGTGGGTCCAATTATATTTTTTGGATCAGTGTCCTTTGGTTGCTCAATTGCCAGTACTACTGCAATTACCTATACCGTTGATTCATATAAAATCTTTGCTGCTGAAGCATTGGTTAGTTTAAACTTTGCTAAAAACTTTTTAGGATTTGTGTTTTCCTTATTCAATAATACTTATTTGCATCATGAAGGTGGTCGCTTAACTTTTGCTACTTATGGAATTATTCAGATCTTCTTTTCTGCTTTTGCTATACCTTTATATATATATGGTAAGAAATGCAGATCATGGACTGACGATAAAGAAATCTTGAAGTTCTTATACCATGCTGATAACGCTGGGGTTGCAGTTGCAGCTCCTGATCCTGATCCTGAATCTAGTGGGGAAATAACTGCCACTGAAATGGTAGCACCCAACACTGATAATATCTTGGAGACCAAGAGTTTAAATTCGGAAAATCCTGATGTTTCAGAAGGAACCCTTCCTAGTGCAGAGGTACCCCAAAATGATACATCTAAAGATAAGCATTAGAAAATTGCAATTGATTGCAACCATCATAGCTTTCCATATATGACGATATTCAGTTCTTTCTGTTTATTTAATTTTCAATAGCATTTATTTCCTTTACTTCTCACATCTTTTGGATTTTAGATCCTAATAAATATATTATTCTATAACCAATCTAGCTTACTTATATCCACAATCTCTTGAAGGTGTTTACTATTTTGTAAGTACACTTCCAATCTCTGCTTGATAGTCTTACCGTTCCAATTAAGACCATCTCTTGTGGCCATTCCTAACTTCTCTATAATGCATCCACTGGCTAAATTACCACACACTCCTCCTACAACCAAATCCTTAGACAAATAAAACCCAGTCATAAATCCACCACAGAACGAGTTACCTCCACCAGTGACATCTACAACATTCTTCTGATCCTGGTGATATGCTGGCAAGAACTGTCTTATTGATTGAGAACCAACACAACAACCCAACGGCCCACATCTTAATACACAATTCTGAGCTCCCATTGAGATGTATTCATCTAATATTGCTTCAATTCCGTTCTGGTCAGAGGGGACTGGTCTCCCTAGTAATTGGCATCCTTCATTGAGATTTGGGGAAAATACCTCCACCAATGGAAGCAATTTCAATAGTTTCTCATGGTTTTCATAAACACAATCATCTGGTAAAGGCTCATAGATAAACATAGCTTCCGGGTTAAATTTCCTTATGTCTTGTACCAACTGATAACACCGTTCCACCGAACAAATTAAGTGGAAACATTTGGACTTGAGCAATTGTCTATTCCCCAATAAGTCCTGCATTTCTATTCTCTTCTTCTCACCAAGATAGTAGAAATGCCTGATTTCATTCTCATCATACCTGTTCAATCCTCTTGTTGTTAACCGACTTTTGTCATACCTAAACACCACACCACTGTCCCAACTATTAATTTCCTGTTCCACTATTTCGGGAAAATCTTTTCCTTTATCAATGATTCCGGTTATTCTCTGTCCATATTTATCACCAGCTATAATACGAGCACCGACTATGGCGTACGGTCCTCCACCACCGACTATGTTATATTCGGGTTCTCGGCCCCACGAGCTGGGATACTCGTTATCATCGATTATAAACATCCCTAGGGACATAAAAATGGGATCATGTTGGCTCATTATGGTAGCAGCTGGTAATGAAAAGTTGTGGTTTTATATATTCGCATGCCAGTGGAAATGGTTTCACGAGCTCTAAGCACAGCTCTGGAAGGCAGGAGGCACATATAACAGTCTAGAAGGGTGGAAGGAGAGATAATTTAGCTACTAGTGATCTTGGGTTTGCCAGATATAAGATACTGGTCGCCAAATTCGAAAAAGCACCCGGATGTTGTCTAGATATTTGACTTCAAGACCTTTAAGGGCTCAAAAAATGCGTGTTCGTGCCCGCTTGGCCAAGGGGTAAGGCGCTCCACTCGTAATGGAGCGATCGTCGGTTCGATTCCGACAGTGGGCATTTTTTTGGGTTCCTAATTGTTCGGTTCATCCAAGAGGTGATGGCTTATGTATATTATTTTTTATTGATCCTAATTAAATGTGATTAGTCAGATGATTTACCTGGTGGTGGTGGAGGTGGTGTTGAAGATTCTGTGGTTTTAGGTTTAGCTTGCTGATCAGCTTCCTTGGATTTTTGCAACTCTTCATTCATATATTCACTTAAATCGTTCATAGCATTGGGACGAGCTGCAGCCTTTTTCTTCTTAGCAGCTCCTGTTTTAGGAGGTGGTGGAAGTTGTGGAGACCCTGCTGCCATTGGAGTAAACAGAGTACCAGCAGCTTCAGGTGATTCGGATGATACACTTGGTGGCTGCATCTGATTTCCTGTGACTTGATTATCAAATTGGTAACCCACAGCTTGCTGGTCTTCAAACAAAAGATCATCCACAAGCTTCTCCTGGTCAAATTTCCCCACCACTTCAGGAATTCTATGTAATAACCCATATCCAACGTCACAACCTAAGATTCCTTTATTATGACCATTTCCCCAATCCCTGGTGAGGTTAACTGTTACCGGTCTTAATACATCATAATCATGGTTATAAACATATAAAGTTATAGGAACTGCATTATCATGAGTTTTTTCAAAATTATGGTTATAATATCTTAATATAGTATTGGACAATAATGCTTCACCACCTTGTGACAAAAGACCTTTACCATATGGATCATCAGGAAACGCAGAGTCACATCCCAATATATAATCAGAATATGGCACCAATTGAGCTTGAAATGCTGGTGATCCTTGATGAGTATTTAATATCCGCCATACGTAAGATGCAGTATTAACATGTTGTGATTGCAATGTCAACCCCATTTCTTCCAAGTTCAGAGGTGTCAATGCCCTTATTGTGGATTCTGATGTTCCTTTAGAGCTTTCAGATGTAGGTTCTTTAAAAGGTAATACAACCTTTCTGATGATCCCCCCTTTTGCGCTCCATACATCAAGCGACAATTCTTTTGGTCCTCTTTCATTTTGAGCAAGATTATGAATTTCTTGATTCAACAAATCAAAATTCACCATACTGGCTTGCTCTTGAGTAGCATGGCCACCATAATTGATGGTTCCATCTTCATTGATACTATAGGAGTAACTTGAAAGAGCTGGATAAGTCATTGGGAGTTCATGCTGATTAATTCTAACAATATAATCAAACCAAGATTCTATTCCAGCTTCATGAGCCATTGAATGGGGTTTCACATTGAGAACTCTTAATCCATAACCCTTGTTATTCAATTCAATGGTATTCTTAAAGTAAGAATCAGGAGTCTTAGCTTCCTGGCCCCCTTCAAATCGATCTACAAACCGTTTGGCGAACGAAAACATCAGTATAAATAGCTGTCAATTTCCCACCAATTTAGTTCTGCGCGATCAAATAATTATTTTCAATTTTATAACATATATTTTTATCTATTATACAATTATATAAAAATCAAACGAGAAACATTAGAGACATAAGTATAGGGTCATAATCATGGTTTTGTTCTTAAGTATTTCCAAGAAGACCACCAGCAAATGCTAAACTCCAAGTTCTACTTTGACCATTATCTAAGTAAGTAGACTTGAAGTCGTCTGAGGAAAAGAATTCATATGATGATTTTGGATCAAAAAGGGCTTGGTTAAGGCGAAGAATACCAGCCCAACCATCTTTAACATTGTCAATAAATTTGGAGATATTTTCAGTCCATTCTTGTTTGACATAGTCAGCTCCTCTAATTAAAGCAGCAGCTGCAGTCATTGGGATCATATGAATACCGTGAACGTATTGAGGATATTTATCAGCGCTTCCGAAATAAGTTGTAAATGCTACCTTATTATCAAATAAGATACCAGTCACTTTATTTGGAAGCATTTCTTTAGGAGCTACTTCATTATCATCTTTGAAGTAAAAGTACTTATTCATAGCTCTGTTCATGACTGCTAACATTAAATCTCCTCTGGCTTCCATAGAACTGTCTTCAACGGTTTTACCCCATAATTTCATTCCGTAGGAGAAATGATAATCTTCAGATGAGGATTCTTCATTACGACCATCTCCACTAACGAACAACCCTCCGGCCCATGAATGTCCTGCAAACCAGTCGAACATTCTGGAAACTGGGAAATATGAATCTTCTTCTGATGGGTTTGCAACATCTCTAATCAAGTTATTAACCCATTCTTTGTTATCTTGAGCCCATGACCCTCCTAACTTATTATCAACATATCCGACCACAGCTGCAGCATGAACAAAGTATCCATAGTGGAAGTGATGATCATTATAATAAGCAGAACCAAAATCAGCTCCAGTATCACCACCTTGGGAGGCTGTAGAAGTGACTCCTCCAAATTTGGTGTCATACATTAATGGGTAAAATTGCTTATTGTCAGTAAAGACTTTGAAAGCATCTTTCAAGTCTTCTAACACACCTTTAGAATAATCGTCATCACCAAGAATATCATGAACCACAAGTAAAATTTGGGCATATTTGTCGATAACTTTACCTGAGAAATAGTTGGAGTCCATACCAGCAACAGTCAGTTTGATATCAACATTTAATTCATCTTGGGCAGTTTTAGCAAGAAGTTTTAATTGATCTTTATTGTATGAGATATTGTCTTTCAAAAGTGGAGCCCAAGGTAAGTATTGAACATTGTCATTTAAGGTTTCGGATAATTGGATTTTATTTGATAATAACCCAACCATTTCACCTTTGGTGGTAGATAATAACTTAATTGGTGTCTTAGAATCAGCAGAATCACCAGTTAAAGATTCCACATGATGTGGTAAAGCAAACACCATGGTTTTGCCGGATGATGATTTACCTTCAGTCTTGTAATTGAAAGAATATTGAGCACTAGTTCCAGAAGCTGAACCTTCAATAGTAGCAGAAACTGGGTATAATCCGGCAGCTTCATCGTAATAACCATCATCACTGGAGTCTTCAGGAGCAACGGCCAATTGAACAACTAACCCATCAACAGATTTTGATCCCTTGACATGGAAAGAATCATCAACAGATAATTTAAAGTCAGAACTGTCATCTGGAAGGGTAATGTAAATAAGATATTGAATGCCGTTGAATAAAGTAGCACGGTATTTCAATGTGTTCTTTGGCAAAGCATCAGATGATTCTTTGGACATGTTATCAACCCCAACTAAAGTATTCAACATTGGAGTCATATCACCCTTATAAATAGCAGTAATAAAACCCATACCTTGGACAATAGGAATATCAATATAATCAGTCTTCAAGGATTTATTAGGAGAAAGGGTGACTTTAGTAGACATGGTTTTCATATCAGAAACTTCCATATAGTTCTTGTCTTCACTTAAAGAAGTAGCTGAAATAAGTAATTCGGCATTCATGGTAGGATTCATATAGTATGCTTTTCCATCATTGTTTTTATTATCAGGGCCAAATACTCTATTTGAAGCATTGGTGTGCTGAACTCCAAAACCATAATAGTCCTTAGTCTTCCAGAACATACCATAAGGATATGACCAGATCATACTAGTCTGATCATTTAGAATCAAATTGGTGAAGAACTTGTTAGTTTGGAATGGCACATCACCATTATCAACACCATCTGGAATTTTCAAAGGCAATGGTTCTCTCTTAAATACTGACATTGGCTTATCTTTGGAGATGGCTTCAAACAAGTTTCCGCCCCCAGTTGATGGAGTTTTAGCAATTGAGGTGGCTGAAGCAGCAGCAACATCAGAACTAGCATCGCTAGCTGATTTTGAAACAGACGAGGCAGACGAAGAATCTAAACTAGAAGATAAAGAAGGGATAACAGATGAGCTTCCTTGTGTACTAGAAGCGTCTGATTCGAGACTGGAAGAAAGCATCGAGGAGGATTCAGTCAATGACTCAGAACTGTTGGAGAATTTCTTTCCAACAAAGTCTGAACCAGTAGATTGAGATTGGGAACTTTCAACTGAAGAACTACCAATTCTTAAGTCAATGGTAGCGGTAGTAGAAGCAGAACTCAAAGATTCAAAATCTGAAGTTAATGATAATTCATCTGAAACATCAGAACTATTGGAAGACAAAGAGCTGTTCACAGCCTTATTTGCAATAGTAATGGAATCATCAAAATCTTCAGTGTTGATGGTCTTGGTATTAGTCTTGGTAACAACAGAACCAGTTACTAATGGATTACTAAAGGTGGTAGTAATAGTATCCACCGAGGTATGCTCCTCATAAACAGTTTCAGTTGGAGTTTCAGTAGCTTGGAAAACAGTTTCAGTAGTGGTCTGAGCAGTTTGAGTAATCTGAACAAAGACATTAGAAGTATCAGTTTGGGTAGCAACATCATAAATCGTTGATCTTTCCTCTGGAGCTTTGTTGTTACCATTTCTTTGTCTGATAGTAGTAAAATGTTGAGGACCCGAAGTGGTGTAAGTTTTAGAATCAGATACCACTGTGTATTCAATATCATTGGAAGTAATAATAGTTTCAGGTTCATCATCTGATACAGGAGTAGGTTGAGCAGCAGGAGCAGCAGGAGCATCACCATTAACAAACTTAATAGGAATACCAGCGCTTATTCCGCTTTGTTGAGCAGCTAAAGCAGTTTCAATGGTATCTTTAAACCAATCTGGAGTTATATAATTAGTTTCAGTGACGGTAACATCTTCATCAGATTTAACTCCACCGGCAAGAAGGAGACTGAATACCAAGCTAAGTAAAAGACTTGGGTTCAGGAACATTTTTTCACTAAGTTTCAGGAAAATAAACGGAAGTAGTTTGGAATAATATAAAAGACAGACTTGAGTTGGAAGTAATACTAAAAGAATAAATGAATGTATAAGTCTAGTAGACTAGGATAATTAAAAGAATGTATAAGTGAAAAGCTTATTTCCTTAGAAACTGGACCTTCAGCGTTTTATTTAAAGAAACTTAAGAATATGAAGAATTTAGTCAAAGTTTGGTTAAGTGGGGCTTCCATTTACTTATATATGTAAGAGTTACTACCATAAAGAGTTAACTATTATAGGCATCACCAGCACTTCCACACTAAAAAAAAAAAAGATCTCACTATGCAAGCCTAAAAGGGGATCCGAGCACAAAACCCACTACCACCATATTCCAATAAATTGACCTATTGCTACCAATTTGAATTGTGCCGTTGCCAGTACGGTGACAGCCCTATTATTACTGCCAATGTTGCAGCCTGATTTGAGGTGGTTGCGACCGTTTTTCTGCTGGTGTCCCAAATGGGAACAATCGAAAAAAATTTCGCAGCTATTGTTCCGCACTAAGTAAACCAGCCACTCGATAGGCAAGGGTTGCAATTTTAACGAACGACTGAAATAACCGGAGTCTTAGCGGCAGAGTATATGCACCTGCTGCTACCTAAACAGGTAAACGACCAGTATAGTTGTCATTAGTTTGGATTTTGAGTTCATCTAATTATACATGAATTGCAAGCAGCAACTGCGTCGTCAAATCTAGCGTTATTGATCCTGACAATAGGTGGGCAGGTACACTTGCTGATGCAAATCCAACAAAGGTGCTCTCTAAAACAGATGACTGATCAAAGAGCCAGCTGTTTAAGGAACCAGTTGTTCAGGAAACTAGTTCTATAGTTATCCTATTATCTCGTGCATTATGTACCTGTCCCTTAATCTGATTCATTGATTGCAGGTCTAAGTTTCTGGCTATCTGGGACTCCGACCCTTTGATCTTTTCTACCGCATATACAATACCCGATTGATACAATCCTGCTAGTTTCCATCAAGGACAGGAACTGCTTTGGTACCCTTGAGCTGTCAGATGCTGCAAAACCCACGCTTTGCGACATTGTCGTGGTGGTGATGATGGTGGTAGTTGAGATGGTGAATGTCGCGGTTCCGATCCTCGATAAAAAGGAACTCTTATCTATTGGAAAATAGCCATCCATAATGGACCCAAGGATCGTTGTAATAGGTGCTGGGGTTAGTGGACTTACCACTGCTATTGAATTAAAAAGAGAAAACCCTTCTTATGCCATTGATGTTGTTTCCAAACATTTACCAGGGGATCTAGATTCTGACTATACCTCACCATATGCTGGGGCCAATTGGCACCCATTTCCCAAGAGTTCTAAACAGATACAAGACTTTGAAAAGTACAGTTATCATCGATTATTGGATCTAGCCGCGAAAGAGCCAAGGGCTGGTATTTGGCCGTCAGTTTGTTATAATTATTACACCTCAAAGCCATCCCTGGAGGAGTATGAATTAACTTGGTACCGTGACTTCACCAACTACCAAATTCTCCCATCGGAAGAATTGATACCTGGAAGCACGCATGGTACTAAGTTCGATGGTTTGATTATAACTGTTCCAATCTACCTTAACTTTTTGTACCTGATGGCTGTATCAATGGGTATTACTGTTCGAAGGGTTAGTGCTATAAAGACAGTTCAGGATGCTCGTAATTATCATTCGAGTGGTCAAAAAGCCCATTTAGTTATCAATTGTGCTGGATTTTTAACAAAAGATTTGGGTGGATTCAAAGACGACAACAAAACTTTTGGGGTCTTGGGCCAAGTCTTGCATGTGAGGAACTGTTCACCCAAACAATTAGTTGCAGAAGTTTCTGATGGAACTGGAGATCTGTTATACATCTTCCCCAGAAGTGAAGGTGGCTGCATTATAGGAGGCTGTTTTAGAGAGAAATATGAAAGCCTTACCGAAGATCCTGAATTGACCCAAAGAATCATTAAAAGAGCGATCTCTGTAGTGCCAGAGTTGGTAGATCCCAAGTTTCACAATAATCCTTCGTTTATGGATATCGTAAGAGTTAATGTAGGACAAAGACCTTTTAGGGAAGGAGGGGTTAGGGTAGAGAGAGATTCACAACACCACTGGCTAATCCATAATTATGGAGCTGGTGGAGGAGGATATCAAGCCAGTTATGGGCTTAGCTCCGAGGTTGTAAAATTAGTGAATGCAAATATATCTAGAGTTTTGGACAAGCCAATGCTTTAAAGCTGAATTCTTTATTAGTAAATATACAAATTATATGACAATTAAAAACACAATCAAAACAAATATTAAAAGGTGTAAAACCAAAAATCTGGTTAGGTCTAATAGAAGGGTCTGTTAATGGCAAAATTGACGTAATAAAACGCTGAAAATCTTTTTTCCAGCAGCCTTGGCATACTTCTTTTGATGTTCCTTATCAGTATGTTCAGAAATAAACTCATTGACTTTCCCTGGATGGGCACTTATGGGGGATGGGTCATCATCATACTTATGAGTCTTTACATCTAAATCTTTATACCCGTATTGGGGAGCAAAACAACTTTCATTGGATGGTTTTTCTGGAATTGACATGGTCAAGCTTGATTGATTCTACTGGGTATGTAGTAGGAAGTAAAGGATGCTTATAAAAATGAAAAAGAATTACAATTGTATCACAGGAGGACTATTTCAGGAACCTCACTTGCTGTTTCAGGCCATGCAACACCTACTAAACTAGGGCTGTTAGTGCGGGCTTATATGCCGGAGACGCATCATTAGGAACTCTAAAACTAAATAAAGTAGTCAACTGGTGTCATTACAGGGACCCTTATAGAAGGTACCAACCTGTATCCTTGGATATGATTGAGGACAACCAAATATTACTGTGTTACTGTAGGGTATCAGCTCAACCTAAAGCAAGCATACCAGCACCACGGCCCTTTTGACTAGTTAGGTAAGTTGTCTCCCGGATGTTATTTTCAATAAACGAGTGACTTTCTTTAGTTTATTATCCAATCTAGTTAGCATTAGCTTTATTTGGTTACTGTAACTAGAATGTTCTGGTTCCATAACCACAGATTAAAAGTGTCAGATAGTACTAGGAGCCATAGCATTGCCATAATTTTGCAGTCGGATGGGGATCCGCACGACTTTCGATCTTGGTGCGACAGAAATATGAAAAGTTTTTTCATGTTTTATACACTGGCAATACATTGCAGAGGAATAACTAGTCATGAAAGCATCGGGTGTATTGAATTTCCACAGCTCTCCAGTGGCGAATCTTAGAAGACCCTGGCAAACATTCAAAGACGGTCAAATATGGTATGGACTCACCAAATTGGGATCTAAAAGACATCAGTTGACTACTAAACAAGGTAACAAGCATTTCTATAAAGGTACTGGGTCTACTGGTGTGGGGAAATTAAATAACGCAGGAAACTATATAATGAAGTGGTCGAAGGTAAGAACCTATGTGGTCCCTACAGATCTTTATCTGAGTAATATGAAGCCATTAGTATCTCCTACCACTCCACAACTTGAACAAAGATATGTTGGTTATAATGATGGACCAAAAGATGCCGACTTGGCTTGGAAGAATATAGTAGATTTCATAGAATACGGAGAAAATTATGATGACCAAGATCTTGAAAAAAATGATTATATGGAAGAATACCTTAATCCTAAGATTGTAAAGGATCAAACTGTCAACCTTTCCTAGATCCTGAGGTTTAGGTCGAGCAATAATGTAATGATAATGTGAATAGACTTAATAACTTAGTTGTACATAGAATAATTTATACAATATTTGTAATCCACTTACATTCATAAGTGCTTTTCGCAGGAATTGAAGGCTGCAACATTAATATTCATTGGGATACATTTGATACAGATAACCTCAATATAATTACAGCCCTATCACATTATGATTCCTGTCACAGATGAAGGACCTTGTCACACCATACTGTATCTGATATGGCGAAAATATCAGTACTAACATCAATAGACACAATCATAGCTGGTATATGTCACGTGACAAAACCCATATTCCGAGGGTGATGCGTACTTCAATTTAGACTCGAAAAGTATCTAGTCTATCATAAACTATTAATGTCTTCTCCCAATATGGATGATAAAGACTCTCAAGGCAGAAATGAGGATGTAGTCAGTGAAACTCCAAACACAACTCCCCCAGCTCCCCCTGCTGACGATGAAACCCCAGCTCCAGAGCCAGTACAACAACATCAATCTGAAGACGTCGATATGGAAATTGATGTGGATGTGACTGGAAATCAAGATCCAAACCATGAAGAGGATACAGAGGAATCAGCTTCTATTTCATTACCATTATCGAAAATCAAAAGAATATTTAAAATGGATCCAGATTATTTTGGTAGTTCTCAATCAGCCGTGTTTGCTACTGGAGTAGCCACTGAACTTTTCATCCAATATTTTACTGAACAAGCAGCAGCTTTGGCCAAGATGGATAAGAGAAAAAAGATTTTGTACAAGGACTTCAGCAGTGCTGTTTCTGCTCAAGACCCTCTTCATTTCCTTAGTGATACGGTTCCTAAAACGGTACCCCTTAAGAATGTTTTAAATGAATCAGAATCTTCTGCTGCACAACATGATACTTCGAATAATGCAAACACAAGCTTTGTGGATAATACAAGCAGCTCCACCAATGATGTCCAGCCTCCAACAGGGGCTGATAATGTCTCTAGTGCTCCACAAGAACTTCCTTCTGAAAGAAGAAGAGTAGATATAAAGAGCATGTTACCGATTTCTGCCAAGTCTTCCTCCCCTGGTCAACAACAAAGACCCGTTAGGAAAGCTACCATTAATGACCTTGTTAGCAATGAGGAAGGCCAAAATAGTGAAGAACCTGAAACTATAATTCTTGAATGAAGTTATATAATGTGTTAAATAGGTTTCTATGTACAGTAATAATAATAAGAATGCATGTATATGGGTGGTATTAATGGGTGACTACCCAGAGAGTGTTTCTGGCTTGCTGACCCAACTCAATGTCAGGAACACCAACTACCGAAACAAATTTCATTATCTTCAAAGCCGTGACATCAGGAATAATTCGTTCATAATTATTTATTCCAGTGACAAGGTATTTCAGAAGCTGTCTCAAGAGTTTAGTATTGGTCGAGTGCTTAAAGGAATTCAACTTTGTAATAGCCGTTGATCCTTTGTTACTCTTGAATGCATCATCGATTAGGGTCCACAGATCAATGAATCTCTTACTTAAGAATGTGTCTTCTTGATACTTGTCTGTGTTGAGCATTAAGATAAGTAATTCTAATGTTCTTGAAGTGACAGCTTCAGAATATGTGTCTCCAATATTACTAGTGGGAAGCAATGATACTATATTTTCCCAATTCTGTGCTACCAATGGTAATACAAGCGGATAATTAGTGCTCAATAATGGATAAATGCTAATCAAAGTTTTTAATAATTGTGCTTTTAATGAATTTGAAGGATGTGAAAGTAATCTCATTCCGTAAATAAATATTCTTTGAACAATGAAATATATATTTCTAGGAACCACAGATTCCCATTTTTGTTCTGAGTTGGCATCATCTACAGTTTGCTGATCCTTTTCCGGAATCTCTCCATCTTCATCATCAGAATCCATCTCCGAAAACGGAACGTCTGCTTTCCGGTGGAAGTATTCCTTTTCCTTATCATAATCCTCGTATGGCTCAAACACTTTTCCTGCATCATTAACGAGTTCTTCCATCTGCTGAAGATTAGTTAGTCCCCAAGGTTTGTACAAAGAATGATGATGGGTTAGTCTCTTTGATTCAACTTCCTTTAAATACTCCTCTCTGACTTGCTTAACGAGCCTATCGAAAAAGATGAAAAAACCTTCCATCAATACAGAATAACCATGGTATGAGTCGATTAAGATAAAGATTTGAGATATGATATCCGCCAACTGATTTGTGAGAAGCAACTTGATTCCGGATACCTCCAAAACAATCACCAAGATACCAGGTATCGCAGGGGTAATTGACCCCGGAACTGATAGCTTCAAACTTAAAGCATCCACTAAATAGTCCAGATTATCAATAATTAAATCAGTTATTGAGCCGTTGTAGTGGCTATTTGAAATTAACTGGACAGTCCTCCGAGCATGTGCTTGAATCCTTGGATTTGAATTAAATGTAAGAGCTTCAAAAAGAGGGAATAAAAAGTCAATGAGGAAATTTTCTTTAAACTCTTGCTTGGATAACCATTGGGACAACATACCAATGGAGTCAAGAGCAATTGAGTAAGCTCTCTCATTGATTTGGTTCATGTCATTTTCACTTTTTTTTGTTGACACTGTCGCTAGGGCTTCCAAAAAAGGGGATACATTTTCCATAAGTTCTTGTGACAGGCTGACAACTAGGTACTTCATATCCTCTACGCCATTATCAGGAACAGGTTCGTCTGCTGAATCTTCACCAAAATCAATAAACTCTTCAATGTCTAAGTGTTCTTTAGCAGTTTTACCTACCTCTCCAAAATAGTGATTCGATATCCACAAGCTCGTACCTACCTCTTTGGTTGAACTTAGATCTCCATTATTCAATAACAAAGATTCAAGGATGAAAAGTTTATCATCAATTTTATTGGTCAATTTTGAAAGGAATCCTAAAAATTTTTCGAATTCTTCCTCAACTGTATTAGAAAAATTATTGTCAAAGTATCTCAAAGACTGGTTATCAGACCAATCAGATACAGACCACATTTTGGATAATTGAATTAAATCAGATGAAATATCCGCCTTGGAAAGTTTTTTATTTCGTTGTCTAAAGTTGGTGATATTGTGTGCTCGAACATATGGTGGAAGCTCGATATTATCAACTTTGTTGTTTTGGCTGAAATCACCACTTTCGAACTTTGCGGTAGAACCTACGGGCCTATTGCTAATAGGCACAAGGCTCTCAGATAAGATATCCCTGAGGCATATAATTTGTTTCCGAATAAGATTTACCAGAAAACGATCATCACTCGAATGCTTATTTAGCAATAGAAAGTGAAATTTTAAAGATGTTATTAGTTGCAAGACTCGTTCTTCCTCTGTTGAAGTCATAATTAGAGTCATTTTATTATCCATTAAGTCTTCAAGCTTTGAGATCAATAAATTCTTTCCTATATCCGAGTTCAAGTATTCAGTCAACGATGGACCTAAAAAAAGAATAGTCTCATCGAATACTTTCCATTGGGCATCTTCACTTAGTGGACCGGAGTCTGGGAAACACCTTGAATAGCATAGCAACGCAAGGATATCAATATTCAAGGGAAACAATTCGTTGAATAGAGACCAGAAACAATTCTGAAATATATCTTTCACAAATAATAATATGGAATCCACAAGCATTGATTTGTTTCCGACCTTTGTCTTATTGTTACTTAGAAAAATCTTTTTAAAAAGGGCATTTAACGAGATCTTTAATTTATTAGATGTCGCTCTCAACCAAGAATTACTGATATGATCTTGGTCGGAGGCAACGGAAACATTAGCAGTGATAACAGGAGTGTCGACTTGTTTAGTTTTATTAACTTCCCATAGAGCATAGAATCCATCAATGTTTTGAGAATAGTCAGATTTTACTTCCAATGACAATTCGTCATCATTGAATACCTTGACAATAGTTAATCTTAAAAGGTCTATCACGGTAACCAAAACAGTAAAATGAACGTTTCTCGATTGGGTCACAAAATTTACCAAGGTTGAAGTGACTCCTGGGAATATCCGAGTCAATTGTTCGGTCGATATCGAATTGACAATAAGTAATTTGATAGTGGCTAAAGTATCATTTACAAGCTCTTGAAGCTCGGGAGAATTAGGACTAGTAAGACTCTTCAATAACGAGAGCACTACTGATGAGCAGTCTCCCAACATGGATAATCGCTTGACATCCTTGGTTATAAAATAATCAGTACTACATCCACGTATTATACTCATTAGAATGCCATTAGTAGCGATTCTAAACTCAAGCAGTTTTCCTCCAATGGTTGTATCGATGTCTTTATCGGACCTCTTAATAAGATATAGCACAACAGGAAGCAACTGGTCTAAAAATTTGTCTCCAAATTGACCATTGGGAACCCATGAATTATTAATTAAGAATGATATAATATCTAGCATATTGTAAACCACTTGATCACTCAACAGCTCTTGCTTCAATAAATTCGATAATGGGAAGAATACATAGTCCGCCAAATTGGGAACTAGAGTATAAAATTCGTTCAGCTTTGTATTTTCTGTTCTGTGGTTATAAAGAGTTTTATTCAATTCTCTAATGGTAGTTACTAATGGTACAGAATCGGACCTAAATGTTGAAGGGGGCAGCATGGCTAGCTGGGAAAGCGAAATGCATAATGGTTTGACCTGAGCAAAAAGGGAGGATGATAGTAGCTTCTGATGTTCTCCTCCTAGATGCTGTAGGCCTACGGGATGGGAAGTACCTGCTGGCATTAAGTATTCATGTACGGTAATATGGCAGCTAAAAAGATGCTTTATCTAGAAATCGCATCAAGTCTGAAATGTACTGATGGGGATCGGTTAACCGCGTAAACAACATCCCGGTCTCTTGAATAAAAATTTTTAGGTTTTGCTGCAACAGGAAAAAAAATTTTTCATTCAAACCAACTTTTTTAATACCACTACAGATTACTATAAATTAAGTACGTAGAACACACAAATCGGTCTTTGAGTGGTTCATCAAGTACATAATGTGACTGGAATAATATCCAGTTATAACAAGCAAAAATTTCTTCAATCAACAACGGTGTAAGAATCTGTAATTTCCTTGGAATGATTTGTCAAGCACAGGAGAGGAACTTCAGGGACTCTTGGAATAGATTCCTCTGGTGTGTTTAATGAATTATTATTTACAATTGGTAATATGGATACATACTCTATTTTCAACATTAATGGAGTAATAATCCCCGAGGATTCAGATACCTTATACCAATTTGATGGACTCATGAATCCATAATATTATGGACACTCATGGGGCTTATGTATTCAATTATGAATATAATTTGAAGAAAATGTTGAATACTAACAATTCTCTCTTATAGAATGACTAGAACTTCTGTGTTAGCTGATGCTTTAAATGCTATTAACAATGCTGAAAAAACTGGAAAACGTCAAGTATTAATCAGACCTTCTTCCAAAGTTATCATTAAATTTTTATCAGTTATTCAAAAACATGGTATGTAAACATAATAATAATGAAGTTGTAGTTGATTTACTGGTTATCTACCCCCACCGGATTGATAACTGGATGGATTGATCGGTGTTCAGTCCCTTTCTGTCTTTTAAGTGTCCGGAAGATTAACGTTGAGGAACATACTTTAAGTTGGCATTACTGTACTGATTTCAGTTTTGTCACCGTATGGGTCTCCAACATCAAGATAACAAAGAATCTAACTACATTGCATTGTTGGGAACCATTTGTACTAACTTCTTTTAGGATACATTGATGAATTCGAATACATTGATGACCACAGATCCGGTAAAATTGTTGTTCAATTAAACGGTAGATTAAACAAATGTGGTGTTATTCAACCAAGATTCAATGTTAAGATTGGTGACATTGAAAGATGGACTGATAACTTATTACCAGCCAGACAATTCGGTTATGTTATTTTAACTACTTCTGCTGGTATCATGGACCATGAAGAAGCTAGAAGAAAACATGTTTCTGGTAAGATTTTGGGATTTGTTTACTAGATGTATAGTATTTTGGAATGTATGTAAGAGAACTCTAATACAAATATGGCTGTAAAAAAATTTTCCGATTCGCAGATTATTTAAAATCGCTATTAATTTATGTGGAGACATTATCATCAGAATCCATGGAATCCAAGCTCAAGTTCATAGGCACCACCTGTTCCTGGACTCTAAGGGCAGGATGTGTAGCCCATCTAATACACGAATACGTATATGAATTCACAGAAACCAGAGGAGAGTCTATGCTCCCTACATTGCAGGCACAACATGATTATATTCATGCCTTAAAGTGGTATCGATACGGAAGACATTTGCAAATTGGTGATTGTATAGTGGCTACCAAACCTAGCGATCCTACTCATAGAGTATGTAAGCGAATAACAGGAATGCCTGGTGATATTGTATTGATAGACCCATCTTCGTCTTCTGAATTGACTAATAATACGATGGAACGTATAAAACATGATGGGTATAATAAATTCATAAGGGTGCCCGAGGGCCATGTATGGGTGACGGGAGATAATTTATGTCACTCATTGGATTCTAGGTCTTATTCTGTGCTTCCAATGGCATTGATCAAGGGTAAGATAGTAGCAGCTAATTCTCTTGACAAAGGGATAATTGATGACAATGGAAAGTTCAATTTATGGAATTTTAGATGGATTACAAACACCTTTATTGATAATTAGATAGAATAGAATTTTACAGTAGTATGTATTTTAAACATATATATATTTATATGTGTATATGAATTTTATGTGTATATAGTATAGGGGGTTAATATAAATTATCTCACAATTAAGCCTTACCAATTTGACGTAATTGAGCCAAATATCTAAAAGTTCTAGACCCCAATAAGATGGTAGGACCAGCAAGAATAAACCCATAGAATAAAGTTGTGAATATAGAAGAACCCAAATAATATTTAAAGAATACAAATTCATATCCTACCAAACAACCTAAAAATCCAATATTACAAGAAAAAGTAGTCACAGGAGTTTGCATTACAGTGCCAAATTTATCCTTTCCGAGTAATACTATCCAGGATCCTAACAATCCTAAAAACATTACAAGATCAAATCCTGAAAATATTATAGGGAAAAATGGATTGACTGTTTTAGGATCTTCTTTAAAGATATGATGAATTTCAGGTTTAATACCAATTCTTTCAGATTTCTTGTAAGGAACCAATTTCTTTAAGTCATCAGTGGGAATAAATTCCCCTAACGGTTTGTATAAATTAGCTTTATTATCAGGTTCGGCAACAATTAAATTGATGAAAATCTTATCCAAATTTCTGATGTTAACAGGAATTTTATTGGCTGTCAACATGAGCTTAACAGCCTTTTTATCCCAATTGAATTTGGGAAACAATGGCACATCAAATCCTTTCCCATCTCCTAAGGTAATCAAAAGTTGATGTGGTGGTTTAGAAATGTCATCCAAAAAAATTTCAAAGTCGAGTTTATCCTTCGTCGATTCTAATTGTAACTGTTTAATTTCTTGGGTGTTCATTTCCCCGAAATGAATTGAGTCATCATTCACCTTGACAACAGCCAGTTTCAATGAAATTGCCGTGACTGCTGTGAATAACTGCAATGAAGCCAATAAAATCCCAGTAAATTTCATCCTTGATATGGTTCTAGCTTGTTCACTTGGACCTAACGTGTTCGTGTTGAAAGTGAGCGACTCACTGAAAAATTGCGTCGCACACAGCTTTTTCTTTTCTTTGGCTGCAACTTAAACTGGTGGCTATCCTCTGTTATATAGTATCTTCATTTATTAGAGGACCTCCTCATCAGTATGAACCTTATACCCCAAATTAAGGGAATTACTTGATAACACAGATTTCCGCAAGTCAAACACCTTACTTGATTTTGTGTCAACTACCTGGTATCCTTCATCAGCCGACTGGGGTACTTTGGTGGAGGGAGTCGAAAACTTGAACAACCTGGTGATAAAATGACCTACTTCCTTATAAACATGCATGGCTAGGCCATAAGACCAATTAAGGGGATAGGAAATTGCAAGCACAAACGGAGAAATAATGGCCACTAAAATAAGTAGAAGTAACAAAAACGGTAAGGCAACAACTATAATAATCAGTTAGTATTTGTAGGATTGATACATATAACTCGGGGGCAACCATACGTAGTTGAATGAATAAAAAGATATTGTATAGGTTGAAGGTCCAAAAGAAATAGCTGGACCGGAGGTACGTGTTCATAGACATTGTTACAAAGCTTTAGAGGTGGAAGAAATGAGAAGTCTCTAGTCACAAAAGGCACCACTTGGTTTTGTACACAAGGCGCTTCAGCCTTCACAAGGACTACTAGTAGTTTTGTCTTTTTGTACTACTTAGGGTTCCTCCTATATTTTTACCTTCAGTCTTGCTCTTATTACATTGTAGAGGTATTGCTTCTTCAACGCGTAGTGGCGAAACTTTTTGCAGCCTTTTGCGATGGGTGAGAGTAACATTGGAAAGAAAATTGTAGACATCATATTTCAAGTATTATGCAGTTTTTAACAGCCAAAAGTGTGATATATATCCGAGTCATACTCCTTTTAACAGGAGCATTTTGGATTAGTACAGATGCCCAATCTATTTTCCATTCTAACTTTGTGTTATTACTAGGAGAGGCCATGAGGTTACCTATCATACCCGTAGATAATAAGAGTACCATGAATGGAATGGTAAGTTTATTATTGGGGATTTTGGCCATCGGTGATTTGATTCCTTGTTTAGCTGATAATATCGAATATTTTGATACTGCTGTACCTGCTAGATTATTTTTCTATTTCTTTTTAGGTGCTTACGTGTATTTGATAGAGGATAGAATGTTTAGTAATAATGTTACTTTTGTCTACAGCTTTTTAGAAGTGTGGATTAATTATCTTATTTTCACAAATTTAAGGGAGGAAAAAGTGGCTAGATTAAAAGATTACATTGAAAAGCATGGGGATGAATTACAAAGGGAACAAGATGAACAAGTTCGGGTCGTTGCTGATGAGGATCAAATTAACTAGTTATTGGTATTCATTTCTATTGTAATTTATTTCTACAATATATACATATTTTCCTGTTCTATTCTTCTAAAAACTTTTGAATCGACCAATCAATACATTGATCAATCTCTGCAAAATCATTGAAGGTCAATTGTAATACATTGGTCCCGTTATCATTTGTATTTAAATCATCGACGGTATCGAACCTAATGATCTTCAAGTTTAATATAAGATTAACAAATATTTCACTTGAAGTGACATCTATATCGACACTAAGGTATTTTCCATTTTTCAAGTTTTTAACTTTTATAAGGAATTGTGATAAGGGTTTTTCAATTGATTTTATAAATGGGGTTTCAAGTTTGGGTATGTCCTTTATGTTTGCAAATTTGTTCAATCGTGATTCGAATTCAAGTTTATCACTATAACTCTCTTGAATTTTGTTTAAGCTGTTATTTAATTCCCCAATATAAAGTTCATGCTTGATGGTTCCAAGTAATGGTCTCAATATCAATGGATGTGAATGGGTTTGTTTGAATTTTGTGAAATTAGTGGGAATCTTTTGTTTTAAACTCAAGTTATACTTAAAATATCCACATAACATAATCTTTAAATAGTTTAATATTAACTGACATCTTGTATCATTTTTGGTAGAAATTTCGTTGACATTCTGATAGGATTCCTGTAATTCATCATCATCATTTGCATCATAAGCTACCGATTCAACCTCTATAATTTCATTGTTTATCTCAATGATGATTTTATCTGATATTATCAGAACATTATAATTTATAAGAGTCCTTGCTTCTCGTGTTATCTGGTGAAATAAATCTTCTTCAAAAATAAAATATCTCGCTCTTTCTATATCATTCATTAATTGACTCTTTCCAGCTTTCTTATTGAAATTCGATTCAAATTTTGATTGTCCTGTTAGCATATATTCGCCATCAACCTTACTTAAGATTTTGACTCTTACGTGTTTGAATGTTTTATTAATTAATTTATTATTCGATTCCAATACTGGATTAAATGATATTTCACCAGTCTTTGGATCTCTTCTTAACAAGGCAATTCCTTTATCATAATAACACGAGCCGGAGTCTCCGTAGCCGTATTTGACACCGATAGCCTTGGAGTTGTTCAATGGGTCTCTTAATTTTATTAGGACCTCATTATCATCCAAGACTTCATTGATCAGATTCCAGTAGGTTTCCTCTTTAGCAATTTGTTGTTGCAACTTTTCATGTTTATTTCTAAACAAATCTCGAATCTTATTCAATGATTCATATTTCCATCCTTGTCCAACTTTACCAGTGTCGGAACTTTCATTAGGAGCATTCTCTTCTGTCACCAACCTATCGGAATTCAAAGACCCCAAAGGAACGTTCTTGGATAATAGAGGAGATATGGTAGATTTAGCAAGATTAGGCTTAGACGAGCTAAGTAGTAAAGAAACAAGATCCAACGATAAAGATGTTTCATTCAATGCTAAATTGATATTTTTGGTCAACTCCATTTTAATTGCTTGAAGCTTTTCAAGATCCTCTTCACTGGCATTGGCATCTCCCTCCTTAGTGAGTTCACTTGCCAACCGATCAAGAGAATCCAGCTCCTCAAGTTCAGCTCCAGATTCGTCCTGTATTTCTTTCTGCAATGATTCTTCCGTCAAATTCAAGAAGGACTTCCGTTCTAATAAGATTTTGGGTATTAATTCTGCAAGGGAAAAGTCATCTCTAAAAGGACATTGTTAGTACATGGAAATTCAAAAGAACAGCTAAATGAGCTTAATGTTAATTTTAAACATACTCACTTTGTAGGAAAGGATCTTTGGACCCTTGGAACAATTCATTCTCCACCTGGAGATGGATGGTGTTGTCCTTCGTCATTACGGAAGCAGTAAAGATTTATGGCTGTCGCACTTGAGAACCAAAAGTGTTGATGGTGATAAAGTGAGGAGAGGAGCGAGAGACGCAACAAACTGGTTAGCTGTACAGTAAGTAATATATATAAGCTATACATCTATAGTGAGAACTTTGTCCATTCTAGTCCATGAAATCATCCAACTCACCTTCTTCAATGGCTTTTAATAACTCAGATTCATCTTCAAAGGTTTCTTGATTTTTGTTGGAATCTTTTAAATTATCACTAGGATATCTCATGGATTTGACTGAGTCATTATGTAAACTTAAACAGAATTTAATTCTTTGGTCGAATTCTTCTTGAGGTAATTTGGTTGAGTAAACATCCAATAACTCTTTCGATTGCATGTATCCCTTTTCATGATTAATAGTGGCTTCAATAACACCATCTCTGATGGCTTTAGCAACAATATATTCAGTAGATTCTTCCGAATCTAAATGTAATTTGATACAAATATCTTTCAAAGAGATTTTAGAATATGATAAAGAAATAATTCTAATACCAGTTTTAATGACATTTTGATGCAATCTTGAAATTAAGGAGAAGGTGTCATCATTGATAAAGTCAGATTTATACTTTTTCAAGACTTGGTCAAAGAGTTTCAAATCCCCTAATCTAACAGCTTTGGTAACCATGAAGTATGGTTCAAAGTTCCAATTATTTGTCTTAAACACTTTTAATTCAGGAATATCCCCCATTAATAATTCAATTATAATACTTAATTTAGTAGCTGATTGAATGAACCCAGCTGACAATTTAGTTTGAGGAGCTTTTCTAATGGCAGAAATAACAAACTCATTAGCAGCAGAATAATTTAACTGAATAGCATGAATCTTAGCCAAATAATAATAATATCTAGCTCCTAAAGAATTACTTGAATTAGCCGGGAATTCAGTCTTCTCAATCAAGTTTAATGCTTGATTAATGTCTTTAGTTAACAAATAATTTCTTAATAATAAAGTGAGTATAGAAGCCACTGTTTCAGTATCATGCCTTAAAGTAGCAGTTCTTAAATTGTTCAACAATTCAGGACGTATGGAATATAAATCATTAAATAATTCTTTGGTTCTAGCAATATAAAACCACAACTTTGCTTGAATAAAATCTAAGGATCTTCTATTGTAAAACTTCAAAGTATGAATGATTTCATCATTGAATTGATTTAAACTATCCAATTGGTCAGTATCCAAAAGATATATTTGTAGTAACAAATGTAAGTATAAATCAATTTCTGGTAATATTTCACTGGAACTTGAACCAGTCACATTAGCTTCTTCACTACCAGATTCCACCGATTTTTTTTCAATAACATTGAAGATATAAGCTTTACTTTCAATATTACCATATACTTTGCTGACCACATTAGCCAAAGGAGTAACATCTTGACTCAACTTGCGCCTTAAAGGACCCAAACTACGAAGCAATTTGGTGATGTACCGATTGTCAAATGTCACCGAGGCTTTTTGTAACAAGACAAAAGACAGTTCGATTTCTTTGATTGTCTGGTCTGTTTCAGTGACCTCAGGGTCTTTCATTTCCACATCTTTAGTCAGGTCTGACATGGTTAATAAATGATTGATATCCAAGTTGAACACAGTAAAACAACGGATGAATTGCCACCAGACGCGCGGGTAGGGGCACGTACCGGGGAATGGCAGTAGGGTTGCAACCAGACGGGTCGAACAGACCGGTACAGCACCAACATGGGGGCCAAGTTAAAAAGTTGCTTATTAAATTCATTAAATAGCTATATACTATAACAAAACATATGTAATATCACACAATTCCAGTGAATCTATTAATGTCTTAACAACAAGAATTAGATTGATTAGAAGTTAATGATTGACCTCTCAAATTAACATTACTCTTATTATTATTACCACCAGCATTACCACCAGTATTATTACTGGTCATTTGAGCCTTGATTTGTCTAGCCATGGTATAAAAAGCTTGTTCAACATTAGTAGATGATAAAGCAGAGGTTTCCAAAAATGGAATATCTAATGCATCAGCAAATTCTTTAGCAGCAGTATACTCAACAACTTTTTTATCAGATAAATCGGCTTTATTACCTACTAATAATTTCATCACTCCTCCAGTAGCATATCTATCAATTTCTTGTAACCATTGTTTAACATTATTAAATGATTCTTGATCAGTTACATCATAGACTATAATGATCCCATGAGCTCCTCTATAATAAGATGATGTAATAGTTCTAAATCTTTCTTGTCCAGCAGTATCCCAAATTTGTAATTTGATGGTTTTCCCATCTAATTCGATGGTTCTAATTTTGAAATCGACTCCAATGGTGGAAATATAATCAGGAGTATACGTATCATCAGCAAATCTTAATAATAAACATGACTTCCCTACACCTGAATCTCCAATTAATAATAATTTGAATAAATAATCGTATTCGTTATTCATGATTGCTTAAGTTTTTGACCAAATTTAAATGGAGGGTACTTTGCTGTATTTAAATATATAAACTTTGCTTGCGTATGGAGTGGCACCAATAGGAGTTGTTGACGGGTCCTATTCGAGGTGAACTGTTGATAATGTGATTGATTATAAAAGGGGCAACAATTTCCAGAGTTTTCAAGTCTTTAAAATTATTTCAAGACTAGTAATATGGAGTAGTTACTTGTAGTTGTCTATGGGTTATAAGATCACTGTTGTTATTCTCCTTCCAGTTTTTTTGAGAATTTTTTGAGATTGGTGAAATGGGCGGCGCACGTCGGTCCAATTAGCCTGATTTAGATAAGCTTAAGGTACAATTTACAATGTATATATATATATCATATGTATCTCTATTAACAGTTTGTACTCAATCGATCTTATCAGCAGTCTCTTTTGCAAATTGTTTAGGAGGTTTGTTCCCTGACAATTTCTTTTTTGCAATCATAAGCATCTTATAAAACCAAAAAACGTTCAATACATCCAAAATGAAATTCAATACCAAAGTCATGATTGGGAAGAATGGATGAGTTACATCCCAAGTCCTATACATATCATAGGCTACTAGTCCCACACCGTAAAATCCCCAGAGGATTCTAACCGAAAAGAAACTAATCAATAGTAATACTCCATTAATCAATACCACTTTTTCACTTATAACCCCGGCAGGTAAACGAGAAGCAAACCAATTGATATTTACAAATGGAGTTGATGCTTCAAATAATAAAAATCCGGCAATCCACGGCATACAAAATGGTTTTAAAGTACACCCAAATACATACAAGGCCGCTAATCCATGTAATAAAAATCCAATTCCAAAGGATTTAAAATATCTAGCACACACATAAACATCCCATAAAAAGTATCCAGTAGCACAAGACCCTACAAACCCCCCATAAGGATAGTAACTATGTATTGAATTAAATGGATCATTGGCTCTATTTTGGAAATTCTCATGGTTCCACATAGGGGCTAACGTAGCCAATGAGATTATACATTGGACCATCGATACCACATGAATGTCAAAGTTTAATCTTACCCGATCATTTAATGACGTGTAAGCAGTCCCTACATATTTCCGACAAATTATAGGTGAAGCCTTTTGCAATAACGTATAAAACAAAGTAACGAAAGCGATTTCATGCCAATGGTTTATGAAATGGTTATCACTATTTTCAGCCGGAAATGGTCTGTATTTCATGAAAGGGTCCTCATAATATACTGGAAGGTATTGGGCAATCATGGTGTGTGATTGATTAAACTTGGACTAACCCGATCCTTGACACCTCTGATTTTGTGTTGGTTCAAGTTGATTTTGTTGGTGCGGCCGTTGGCTAAACGAGAGCGTCGTGAAACGACAATGAAGGTTTTTTTTGAACAACGAAAAAAAAAAATTTAACAACCATTAGATCTTTAGTTCGTTACTTTACTAGAGCTTTTACTATGCCATTTGATTTAGTTTGTTTAGGAAATCCTTTATTGGATCTTCAAGTTGAAGTTAATAAAGAATATTTACAAAAATATGACTTAAAAGACAATGATGCTATCTTAGCTGACCATAAACACATGGACATTTATAATGAAATTCTTAAAAATGATAAATTAATTTTAGTGGCTGGAGGAGCTGCTCAAAATACCGCTAGAGGTGCTCAATATATCTTACCACCAAACTCTGTCTGTTACTTTGGATGTGTTGGTAATGATATCTATAAGGAAAAATTAGATCAAGCTAATGCCAAGTACGGATTAACCACCAAATACTTGGTTGATGAATCTCATGAAACCGGGAAATGTGCTGCTTTGATCTATGAACATCATAGATCTTTAGTTACTGATTTAGCTGCTGCCAATCACTTCAAACCCGAACATTTCGATAAACCTGAAAACTGGGAAATTGTTAACAATGCATCAGTTTTTTATGTTGGTGGGTTCCATTTAACTGTTTCTCCTGAAGCTATTATTAAATTAGGTAAACATGCCAATGAAACTAACAAGCCATTTATTTTGAATCTTTCAGCTCCTTTTATTGCTCAATTCTTCAAGGAACCTTTAGATCAAGTTATGCCATACGTTGATTATCTTGTGGCTAACGAATCTGAAGCTGCTGCTTATGCTGAATCTCATGGGCTTGAATCTTCTGATGTTGAATCTGTGGCTAAAGCAATTGCTAAATCTCCTAAAGTTAATGCTTCTACCCCAAGAACTGTCATTTTTACTCAAGGTACTGAAGAGACCGTTACCATCACTTATAGCAATGACTCTTTTGAAGTTAAAAAATTCCCTGTAACATTATTAGAATCTTCAAAAATCTCTGACACTAATGGTGCTGGTGATGCTTTCGCTGCTGGTTTTGTTGCTTCTCTCGTTCAAAAGAAATCTTTTGACGAGGCAATCAACATTGGTCATTGGGCTGCTAGAATCTCCTTACAGGAAGTTGGCCCTTCTTTCCCTTTCCCAAAACAAACCTATTCTGCTTAAGTCCTGGACTTGGCTGAAAATCAGGTCTTTGGCTAACGTATTCATTTCAACATGGTTATTTTGTTATTTTTTTTTTCTTTATCCATTTGGTTTTCTCATCTGTTTTTCTATTTATAGAGTTTTTTTTAGGGAGGGGGGGATATATATCATATATCTTTATGTATTTACATAGGCATTTAATTCAACATTTTAGTGCTATCTTTAGTAGTAGAGTTCACCACTTTAGCAGCCATTTTCTCGATGCTCATCGCTCATGGGAAAAAAACTGTTGAAGTTTTTGTACTGCAATAACAGTTTAAATGCCTGTTCTGAGAGACCACTACTATAAGCTTGGGTCAGAATTACCCCATGAGAGGATCGGGTCTGCAGCTGCCTTACTTAAGGAACTTGAACTGGTTGGTGATGTACAAGAATGGCAATATGCTCTTAACAGATTGATTAAAGGTTTGAACACCACCAGGCAGAGTGCTAGGTTCGGCTTCTCCATGGCCCTTACTGAATTGGCTCAGGAATTGATAGTTAAGAAGGATTTCGACCTCAATGTTTCCTCGTTCATTGATAGAATTATGGAAGTAATTCCACTTAAGTCTGGCGTGAAGGGTAAGGATGAACGAGCAGCTTTGTTTGGAAGATTATTTGGTTTACAATCTCTTATCAACTCCTCATTGATGTTTGATTCCAAGCACTGTTCTGATGAGGACTTATTAAAGTTCACTGACTGCTTGTTGCAACTAGCTGCTGCTAAATCATGGTTAAGAGAAACAGCTGTATTCACCTTATGTAAGTTTATTGGACAGTGTCAATTATCGAATGAACTTGCGTTACATATACTTCAAATAATTAATGACTCGGACTTAAACATGACTTCGGAAGGTACTGCTATCTATTTGACCATTCCAATGGAAATAAGGCTCAAAGTGAGCCCTAAGATACTCAACTGTGGGACAACATGGAAAGGATATGATCCTTTATTAAAGGGTAACTTACCCCAATTGGCCAAAGCTTTGAATGATGTGGGAGCTGTTAGTGATCCAGAAGAAGTTGAAACAAGTAATAATAAGGGAAAGAATAAAAATCAGAAAGGCAATTGGAATCCAAGAGTCCATTTTGTCTGGGATTTAATCATGTCTAGATTACTCCTAAACTCCAATGAAGATACCGGTGAATCACCTGCTAAAAAGCGTAAGACCAGTAAGTCAAAATCGAAAGATGTCAAGAAGGATGCTTCAATCTCCTTGAAAGAGTTTTGGAAGGTGGTGGTTGACGAATCCTTGTTTTCGGAAAAGTCGTCTCATGAAAGAAAGTACTGGGGGTTTGAAGTATTTGAAAAAGCTTTTCAACTACTCGATAGTGAAAATATTCCAAAGGTCATTACTCCAAACTTCTTACGGTGCCTAATCAACCAATCCTCACAACCCAATAGGATGTTGAACAAAGTGGCTGTCAAAACTCTTAACCTTATCAAGAACGAATCTTTGAAAGATCCTTTAAAAGCTCCTGCTACTTTGGCTTGTTTGATTGATCCTTCCCGTGGGGGTTGTTGGAACTTTGATTTAGTAACTAAATCGAGAACAGCCGAGAATCTTATTAATATTTTGAATCAAAAGGAAGAAATTGTGGAAACAGACTTTAAGGTTTTGGCTGACCTTAAATCCTTATTAGTTGATCAATTTAATAAATCAGTATCAGAAAATTCTGTTGAGGATGAGCTTAAAAAGCCGAACGACAATGTACAAAAGTGGTGCTTGAATCTGTTGCTTCAACTTATCAGAGGTAACAAGATGTTTTTACTCAAATCATACGACTGGATTGATGATATTTTAAAATTACTTATTTCTCATGGACTCTTTAAAGCTCATAATGAGCCTACTGTTTCTATAAATGTGAGGAATTTGTGCTTAGATAGGTTAAATTCTATCTTGGGAGATATCATTCATGTTAAAAGAGATGGATCATCATGGTCGTTGTTCTGCATTCTTCAAATCAGAACACTCGAGGAATCAGATAAACATGTGTTAACACAGTCTTTAGACGAAGAGCTAGCTGCAGTCAAAGCTGAGTGTCTGCAATTATTAGCCGTGGTGGAGGAACTTAAATCCAAAGGTAAACCATCCAACAAAATTTATAGTTTTGAATTATTGTTCTCAATGGTGCTCCTTCAAATGTATATGGGAGATGAAGACTCATTCACCGTAATTGATGAATTAAAAATCTGCTTTGAAAACACCTTTGACAAGAATGAAGTCAATGAGGATCCTACCGAATCGTCGGTGGTTTTAACCGAGTTGATTCTTTCGTTTATTTCTAAAAAATCTGCTTTACTCAGAAAGTTCTCTTACATTGTTTGGGAATCCTTACTTTGCCAGCGTGATGAAAACGGATCTATTAGAGTAACGGAGGAATGTCTTCAATTATTATTCAATATCTTAGGATCAAGAGAGAATAAAGAAGGGCAGAAGACATTGTTTGATAGCGAGGATAACATTCCTGTCGAGGAGCATTCTGATAACAAAGAACTGCAAGATGATGATGATGACTCGAAGAGCGAAGATGATGATGATGATGAAGGAAATGATGAAGACGACAGCAATGACGAAGATGATGAGGATGAGGACCAAGATGAAGATGACGAAGATGACACAAATGCTACTGAAGTGGATAAGGAAACTAATAAAAAGCTTGCACAGGCTTTAGGAATCCCCACAAGCAGCTCGGGAGAAGTTAAATTTGATGACCTTAGCTCTGATGACGATGATTCCTCTTATGAATCCGAGTCCATGGACGACGAAGAAATGATGGCAATGGATGATCAACTTTCCAAGATCTTTAAGGAAAGAAGGAATGTTCTTTCATCCACAGAAACTGGGAACAAAAGAAAAACTGAAGTAGCAGAAGCTAGAGAACAGATGATTTTCTTCAAGCACAGAGTATTAGATTTATTAGAAATCTTCACAAAAACCCAACCAGATTCTCATTTGAATTTCCTAATGATAAAACCTATAATAGTGGTTATCAACTTAACTCTTGATAAGAATATTGGATCCAAAGCTCATAAGTTATTGAAAACTAGATTATCCAAGATAAAGATTACGGATTTAAAAGATATAAAATCCAAAGCAGAAAAAGAGGAATTCTACGAGTTTTTGATTAATACCATCAAATGGTTACATGAACAATCCATCGATGTCAAATCATCTAATACATCACATTCTTTGGCTTGTAATAGTGCATCTATTTTGGTTGCAAAAAATTTGGCATCTGTCGATAATCAGTCCCTTGAACAAGTAATTGATATTTACACCGCCACCTTAAAACAGTGGGCATTGAGTGGTAAGAGTAAATCTCAGCCTTCATTATTTTTTGACTTTATAAATTGGTTAAACTCTAGAAAGCATTAAATAACTTGTATAAATGTTGGAAATAAAAAAAGATACCATACTGATATATACGCGCGCTTTATATTCTCGGCGTTTATTACGTCCCGCTCTCTTCACCAATCATTGCCCGCGACCACCTTTTCTCAAAAAGTCGGTATTGTAAATTTTTCAAGACTAGTTCATAGAACAGTAATCATCCAACAATGTCTGCCTATAAACAAGCTGGAATTTCCTTAAACAGAGCCATGGCTATCTCTGCTCAAGCCTTAAGAAACGCTTTAAAGCCAGACCTCAGAGTTGCTGTTGAAAGAAGAGGTTTTACCGAAGCCAAAGTTTTAAAATATGAAAACGGAGTCCAAGTTGAAGATGCCAAACCACTTGGCAAATAAATTAAGATATGATGAATTGTTTTGCACTAACTAGTTAAATTCCATATATAAAACAATAGAAAAAATACAGATCAATTCCAAGTGTAGATAAACATAAGAGTAATCACAGTCTATGTCATATGGATATTGCTTGGTATCTAATATGGTATTAACTATAAATAAATAAATTATGAAAGAGTATATACAAGTGCCTATGAGATTATTAAAGTGCTCTAGGAGGTATTCTCTCACTAGCTTCATTTTCTCTGTTTTCCAGAACCTCAATTGCTAATTGATTAAAGAGGTGTTGTCTTGATTCGAATGGAAGTTCACAAATCTTATTTCTGAGTTTGTCAATTTCTAATTCTTCGTCTTCAACATCCTCTTCCTGTATCTCTTCCTCTTTCGGTTCGTCTTTCTTCTGGAAACTCGATTCGTCAAGTAATTTAGATAATTCTGAATCAGGATTACTAAATAATTCGACAAACCTTCCTGTTTCCACTACTTTTCCGGCTTTACCAAACACAACTACATTCTCAGACTTGGAAATGGTAGATAATCTATGACCAATGGAGATAATGGTCAAGTTACTTTGAGCTGTTAAATTCTTTAATGTTTCGTTGATTAAACTTTCCAGCTTAGAATCTAAAGCAGAGGTAGCTTCATCTAAAATCAAAATAGATGGTTTCTTTATCAAAGCTCTAGCAATCGCTATACGTTGCTTTTGACCTCCTGATAATGATGCTCCACGAGAACCAATCATGGTGTCATAACCATCTGGAAAAGATTCAATGAAATCATGACAATTAGCTTGCTTGGCTGCTTCAATTATATCATCGAATGTGACATCATCAATCTGTTGATTAGTGAGACCGTATATGATGTTCTCTAAGATTGATCCACTAATCAATATTGGCTCCTGTTGTACTATTCCAATAACTTGCCTCCGAAGATCTCTTACTTGGTATTGACTTATATCCTTTCCACCAATTTTAATTTGTCCACTATTGATGTTATAAGCTCTCAATAACAAGGTGGCCACTGTAGATTTACCCCCACCTGATGGAGCCACGATACAGGTACTGGAACCAGAAGGAACCTTAAAAGAACACCCATTGAATACAAGATCATTGGGCCTAGTAGGATAACTAAATACGACATTATCAAATTCGATTTCATTACCAAAGGGTTGGAAAACTTTTTTACCTCTTACTTGATCAACCTGATTGCCGTGGTCTATTAATTCAAATAATTTTACCCCTGCTCCTGCACCTTTCATAAGTTCCAAATAAGTAGTTGTCAAACTATATAATGCCAGATTGAAAAGTTCCAGGTACATGGTAAAAGCCACCACATCACCAGTCGACATATAACCTTTAGAAATAAAATAAACCCCTAAAGCAATACATGATAAATACCCAGTATGGTATAAACTGTAGATTGATACCAGGTAATTTGATTGGGCAAATGCTTCCTTTTTAGCTACGTTTACCACATTTCGAAGCTGGTCAGAATATCTGGTCAACTCTTTGGTTTCTGCCGTAAACGCTTGGGTTAGCTTAACCGAATTTAAAGTCTCTTCACTAATTTTGGTTAAACTAGCTGTGGCATTTTGAAGTCTAGTAGATAATTTCCTGATCTTTTCTCCGTACCAAACAGACCCAAAGGTAATTGGGGGCGAAATGAGCATCATAACCCCAAATAACATTGGATTGATACTAAACATCATGTAAGAACTAATAAAGGCAAATAATACATTCTTAAGACCATCTGGAAGGTTTCCAGTAAGTGATCTCGAAACAATATAGGCATCACTTGAAAGTCTTGACATTAAATCACCAACTTTATGTTTTTCAGAATCAAAAAAGGCAGCATCATGTCTGAGAAGATTCTTCATCACTCTTAATCTTAGTCTAGCCACCAATCGTTCACCCAATAACTTCAATAGCCAATTTCTGGCCCAAAAGCATACGGCACTTACAACCATAAATGGTAACATAAATGAAAATACAGTACTAGCTTTATATCCCCAGATCAATACATTACCATCTTTATCAAATGCATTATTATTGAATGCATCAATAGCAGCCCCCACTAATCTTACCACCACGGAAGGGTATAACACTGCAAAGAAGATGAATCCTAAAGCTATAAGGAATAACTTAATATCTGGCTTCCCGAGCTTCAATATCCTCCCAATGGTTTTCATGTTCTCCCTGAAACTTTTTCTATTGACAGCCATATCCTCTTTAACTTCCTCCTTATTTCGGGCTTCCCTTTTCTCTTTGCTAACCTTTAAATGTGCTTTTATCGATTGTGATAACTGTCCAACTTTTTCATCAGTTTGTCTGGCACAGAGATTCCGGGTGCTACAGAACGTCCTTATCAGCACCATCCTCCTGATACCTACCTGATTATTTCCTTGGAATGTTGTAGTAAGAGAAATGGGCGTGTCAGCTCCTGGTTTATTTCCGATATCATTATTCAACTGGCCATAAAGTTTGTACTGTGCAAATTTACCAGATGAGAGCAAGCGGGAACCTTGAACGTTACTCCAACCCAGGATACTGCGGTTGACAGTACACAAGCTGATACCACTTGTACCTCTCTGGAAGAGCAGTAGCAACATTACTGGAAGAACAGTGACAATGACTCAAATCCAATGATAATGAGAAACTCTACAAATTTGTCACCAACAGTTCCGATCGGGTGCCTTACGCGGAAATGAATCAAGAAACCAGAAATATTTATTAACAGTAGTAGACAGGGCCCTAGTATATATGTCATATATATATATAAACTTTGGAGAAGATAAGGTACACTAAGGTACTCCCCAGCTATTTTCAAAGTACCAAATACTTATGTCTCACGATCAACGTATGATTGGATCATACATGCCTCAGATTCTTCATATTCTTTGACCTCAACTTTGCCATCACTTACAAAAGTGTTAGCTTGAATGAACTGCTTACGAGGTAATTTCTTACTTAAGACCACATCTCTAAATCTAGCATAATCATCAGTAACAGTGGTCATTCTGTTGTAGAAATCGACACCATCTTTAACATTGGCCGTACTCTTATAAACGTGTAATTTGTTCAAGAACTCACCAAGAGCTTCCACTGCAACCGTTCCAAGTTTGGATTCATCAACTTTTAAAATTAAATCCAGATAATTTTCCTTATCTTCAAATGCTAAAGAACATACCCCGGCATCAACTAAACATTTTAAGATAGCAAATCTAGCTCTCATATGGGGTTGACCCCAAATCTTAGTTTTAGGATCCCAGAATTCTAAACTTAATAATCCAGCACGTCCCATGTAAATGGTTCCGGCTATATTAATTTCTTTCTTGTCTTGTTGTGAAGAAACTCCAAAAATTGGAAGTACTTCATCTGGACACTTAAGCAGCAAGTAAATAGCTACTAATTCTGCACGACATTCTTCATAGGAACCAGAAGTAACTCCAAATAAGGATCCCCATGAGTCAGTAGATTTATAGTAGCTAGAACCCCTAGAATCAGATTTATCAAAGTTGAATACCCCATTATCAGTCTCTTGTAATAACTTACCACTACCATGACCCAATAATTCATGTAATCCAACTTGAACCTCAAATGCATCATCTCTCCATTTTTTAAATAAAGCTTGATAATCAGAATCTAAAAAGCTAATGATCTCTTCCTTTTTAGGATTCTTAGGATTAGCTGATACAACATTACCCAAAGAAACATTCTTAAACCCATAATTGAGTCTGACATCATCGTAATTAGGAATATTAATACCAGCAGGAATTCCTGAATTAGCAAAAGTTAATACCTCTAAAGAGGTAAAATCAGGTGGATTGAAGTTATCTTTTTCATAAAAGGAATCCCAAGGAAGTTTAGCAATAAATTTAGTAGCACTTTCAACTAAATCAGAGAATTTGGCAGTACGATCTTTGTTAACCATAGCAACTAAACCTTCCCATTCCCCACGAACACCGGAAGGATCTCGATAGGTTTCAATGAATCCAATATTAGATTCAACTTGGGGTTTAATATCTTTAACCCATTCGATTTGTGATTGTTTATGAGCCTTCATGGATCCAGTTTTGAAAGATTCCACATAGTAATCTAATAATTTCTGTTGAGTTTCATTAGCAGCATATTTCTTAGCTTCAGTTAAATGTTCAGCGATCTTACTGAATTCCCTGCTATGGTCACCAAATTTAAAGATTAAGTTGTTGCCTTGGTCGGTTTTAACTGGCTCTTTAGGATAATAATCGGTGTTGTTGGTAGTATCAGCACTAGCTACATGAACGACAAAATCACCATTATCAAGTTTCTCCACCCGGGTATTTTCAGGCATAATACCATATTTGGCCATAGTACCATTAACTGATTCGGCTTCAGCTTTGGTAACAACATTTTCTCCAATATAATAGTTAGACATTTGACCTTCTTGTGGCCATCCTAATAATGATACAGTAGTATCATACATTGGTTCCCTAACTTTCAAGTACAACGAAGTGGCAGATCTATCAGTCTCTGATACCTTAGCAATCAAGCTATCAAAATCATCCTTACTCAATCCCGGAATGAATTTCTTATCCCCAAAAGATTTATAATTCCCCAAGTTGGATAAGAATTGAGAGGCATACTCCAAGTAAGCCATGGTAGCAGAACTGGATTCTGGTGCCAATTTTTGGACATAGTCCTCGTTGGAAGCAGGGCTACCTAAAGTCTTATGGATCAATAAGATTAAGTCAAAGATGGTTTCACTCTCTGGTGATATTGATCTAAGAACGGCTCTGCTTCCCCAGAATGAACCTTTTGATAAATGATGGGCATACAATTGAGCATTAGTATCAAGGGCTTCGAAATGCTTTTTGGCCGTAAGGCAAACAATTGGGGCTTCTGAATCAGCTTTAAATGTAGATGTCATTATGATAAGTCTACTGCAATGGTAAGTAAAACTTGCACCTACAACAAACGGTGTCGGGGTGGGTTTGTATCCTCAATGCCAGCTGTCCGGGGTCGCACGCAGACCGCGCGGAGCCGGGCCAACAAACGATTTTAGAGCCGTAGAACTAACGGCCCTGTTCCTTATACAACAACTTAGCCATACAACTCGGGCCATACAACTTAAGCCATACAACGGTAGAGCAATAAATAAACTGGTGCCTCACGTGTAAGTGTAGCTAAAATGGAATTTGAGCAGTCCGCTAAGAGTTTCTATCCCAATAACGACAAGGTCGAGCGATCTGGTAATGGCCAACCTGGTGATGGCCAAAACCAACCAGCTGATGGGGCTAATGGAGGCAAAGCTGAACAAGGTGGTGACGATGAGTATGACGAAGAAGAGGATGATGATTATGACCCCGAAGCCAAGGCTGAAGATGACGCTGCTGACAGTAGCAGTGATGATGAAGACAAGGCAGATTATAGTGCTATAGGGTCTTCAACCACCCAAGTAAGAACCAGACATCAACGGTACCAAGAGAAACAAGAAGAGAAATCTGATTTCAGAAATACTGTAGTAGGAGAAGTTAATGGTAATATTGATTTCAATAGCATATTTGATGATTTAAAGCAAAAGAGTATTGAAGGTAAGCCAACAGACTGGTCTGAAATTATAGATCCTGAAGAGGATGAGAGCACGGGTGGTGCCATCAATGCACCAAAACCACAAGTAGAACCTGAAGCTCCAGGTGAAACTAACGACGAACCCAAGGTAAGAATCCATACTTCTTATGCGTTTGCTGGTAAGATAGTTACCGAGTCTAAACTAGTAGATGCCAATTCTGCTGAAGCTAAAGCATATTTGAATTCCACCAGTGGTCTCCAACTAACAGGAGATACTAGAACACAAAATACTAAGTCATATGTTCCGGTTATTCGATCCGTCAAAGGATTTGATGAACCCGTTGAACTAAAAATTAAATTAAAAAGACCATCGTTAATTGATAAATTCTTAGCCACCCAAGGGAACAAGTATCAAAAGCTTTCTACCTTGGAAAAGTCTAGATTGGACTGGGCCAGCTATGTTGACACCAACAAGATAAATGATGAATTAAAGCTTCACAACAAAGATGGATACTTGGAAAAGCAAGACTTTCTTGGTAGACTTCAAAACAAAAGAGATGAGAATTACGAGAAAGCTAGAGAAGCTGATAGAATTAAACGTTGGCAAGAACAACAAAAGCTGTAGATTGTCTGATTGGTATCATTGTATTATAGTTGTATCATAGTAGTAGCATAAACACTGTGCAGTTACTGACATATGTAGGTCCTCTCGCGGTAGCTACCACCCCACCGCCTACCACTTACCACCACCTCGCTCTATGTTCGCACCACCCGGTTCCAGCTTCCCTGGTGCTATCGCGAGCTGACTGTCTCTGGCTCCCACATCGGTCGCACTTTTGTGTAAGTTTCGTCAACATCTGTGAGAAAAAAAAAGTGAAAACTATTTTGAACACAACTAAAGACAACTCCAAAGAGTTAAGCAATCGCCTCCCCAATGTCTTCCAATAGTAATATATTGAAGCGTAAGAACGAGGATACAGACTCCTCCAATGATGACAACTTGAGTAAAAGGGTGGCTTTAGATAGCGAGCAATTGGAGTCCAATTATAAACAAGAAGAAGAAGCTAGAACTGCTCCCGCCATCAATAATGGAATTCCCACTGGTGAAACTCCTGATACTAAAGAAGAATATGATCCTGTTGGTGCTCTGGGCCCTGATGTCGAGAATCAATTCAAAGAAGAATCCCCTCAGACTACATCAGCTGTGGAAAGACTGGAAGAGAAACTTGATTATCAAGTTGAAGAACACAAAGGTGAACAAACGCATGAACCTGAAGATGAAGATCCAAGCAAAATCGGTTATGCGGAGTCCGACAACGAAGACAGTAGAGAGAGTCAGAAGGGTGACGAACAGGAAGTGGAACCTGTGAGAGAACCAGAAATCGAAGACGAAGATGCAGCCACCACTGGTGCTGTTAAAACGGTTTCATCTGTATCACATCAAAGAGAGAGAGATGACCCTACGACTGTTTCATTTAGAATGTATTGCCCAATGAAAGAGGCTGGTGCGATTGTGGGGAGAAAGGGTGATAGGATAAAACATATAAGAGAAAAGGCTAATGTTAGAATTAATGTTAGTGAGAATATGAAGGGAATTCCTGAAAGAATAGTTCTGGTAAGAGGTTCATCAGAGAATGTAGCTAAGGCTTTTGGTTTAATTACAAGAGCAATTTTAGATGAACCAGAAGATGAACCTTCCACCATGCAAAGCCGTCTGTATGATTTAAGATTGTTAATACCTCACCCAATGGTTGGATTTATAATTGGTAAACAAGGAAACAAATTCAGAGAAATCGAAGAAAGTTCAGCAGCAAAATTAAAGGCGGCTGAAACTCCGTTACCCTACTCTACTGATAGAATATTATCCATAAATGGGGTATGTGATGCTATTCATATTGCTGTTTATTATGTAGCTCAGGTATGGCTTGAGCATAAAGATGTAATGCAATCACAAAAAACTATTCTTTACAATCCCGCCAACTATCAACCTAATTTAAATCCTGCCACTACTTTAACTGGACTTCCTAGTAATTCTAATGCAACTCCAAATTCAAATCAAGCTGCAACTAATCCTAATATGAATAATATGAACATGAACAATATGAATAACATGAATAATATGAACAATATGGGTACCATGAATGCATTAAATGCTCTCAATAGTTTAAGTAATATGATGGTTCCAAATAATAATATGATGATGATGGGCAATAATCCCATGGCGAACAATCCTATGGCCAATAATCCAATGACCCAGAGCCCAATGGGCAATAATCCTATGACAAATAGTCCCTTAAATAACCCCATGAATCTTCATAGTCCTCAGAGCTCTTATGGGCAACCAAAGCAACCATATAATTTCCAGATGATGTTCCAGCCATCTGTTAATCCTCAACAAAATTATAATAATTCCAGACAACCTTTAAATATCCCCCCTCAACAACCTTACACAGACGAACATGGTAATCTAATGGTCGGTGATGTGTTAACGCACCCTCCAGTAGCGCTTGGTAATGGTGATAAGTACAATCAGGATCTATATGTGGCTAATCATAGTATAGGTTCTGTTATTGGTAAAGGAGGTAATAATATTAAACAAATTCGTGAAACCAGTGGTTGTACTTATGTCAAAATTGAACACGATAGAGGTCAAACTATGCTACTTGGTGGTGGTAAAGGTTTAGTCAATATGAGAAAGCTTACATTGACCGGATCATTAAACTCAATAAATACTGCAATTTATTTGATAAACCAAAGAATTAATACTGATAAGGAAAGGAGTTTCTAGTCAAGATAAATAGGTCAATCAATCTTAATGCTTAGCTGATGTCAACCATATTCAACTTTGTAATATAACTTGTAGTATATAGAAATAATTATATAAAGTAGAATAAACCCGTTAATGTCAATGGAAAAATAAAAAATTAACTCTATTTATAAATCTATATAGAATACAAAAATCTTTGATGTATTATAGACTCAATAATGGGGTACCCCTAAACTCGTAAGAAGCATAGTAAACCCACTTAAAAGACCTTCTCCTAACACTAAACCACTACTTAAAATAACCATACTGACGTGTCTCTCAGTTTTATTATTAGATGTACTGTATTTCATCCAAATAAATGAGATTACACCCCCAACAAATCTGGCTAACGTGAAGTTAGGAGTATTGTAAATCCCTATTCCAACTGCTACACCGCTAGGTAAATAAACCAAGTACTTTGAACTTTTACTATCTTTTGGGCTCAAGTTTTTCATTAAAGATATAACACCAAACATTACTCCAAGCACTAAAGAAAATTCCCAAACCTTTGGAGGTAATCCTTCTCCTGTAACAAGTCTCGCACAGTCAATCCAAATCACAGCTGTTGGGATACGAAACATCTTACTGGGGATTTCATATACAGAATCGTAGACCTTGTACATTATTCCACTCAAAAAAATGGAGTAGACCGTGCCAATTAATTGTGCAACAAATTGAGCTTTAGGAGAGGCTCCTAATAAATGGCCAGCTTTTAAATCTTGCATCAAATCACCGGCTTGTTGAGCTCCTGCCTCTGCTATACCACCAGCTATAAGATTAATCAAAACCTTAGAAGGATGATTATTGGGAACAATAACAGCAAATATCAATTGAGATAACTTCCCAATTCCACTAACGGGGTTTAAATCAGTTTCTCCCAATGCTCTTACTGCCAATATTGAAAATAACAATGCTAGAAATACTGCAATTATTATCGTGTATAAGGGAACCAAGGCACCAAAAATCATCTTCAAGGATACGGCACAGACCAATGACGATCCAATTACTCCTAGTATACTCGTGGAAGTGCTAACCAAATGTTTCGGGTCAATTTCTTCACGCCCAAATGTACTTAAATGTTTTGAAGATGTACCATTATCACCAGATAGTAATGGCCGATATTCATTTTGACTTCTAATTTTAGATCTGTCAATGAGACTAACAATAGATTTAATGGTAATTACCAAAAATGAAACAAGCGAATCACTAATCATTATACTCAAACTCACCCACATGATCCAACCTTGACTTCCTGATTTCCAGTTATCAACTTCTCCTGGGGCCCATTGACAATATTTGGCTAATGGTGATAATATACCCCATCCTAGTATAGCTCCAAATAACATATACGATACGGTAGGAAGACCCATGATTATCCCCTGTCCAATATAAGCAGGTGAAGGTTGAAAATTCCATAAATACTCATTCGAAATATAATTACCAAAAAGCGGGATTGCTTTTAAAATTGGAAAGAAGAAGGATAAAATTGTATAAGTAGCAGATATCATAAAAGTTACAAATAAAGATTTAATGTTGGATTCATAATTTGAGGCAATAACATCAGACCCTGATGACAAAGATTGTTCTACTGGTGATGAGCCACTAACCTCTATACTTGATCTGGACTCATCAGCACTTTCAATGCTACTATCATTATCGCCATTCCGAGGAGGGTTTTCATCCAAAAGGTTAGTACCATGCAAAACCGAGATTAAAATACCTGTTGCAGTACCAGATGGAAATGGGAGTTTTTCCTTTATAATCACTTGTCTACGTAAAGGAATAGCAAAAAAGACCCCAAAAAATGCAAGACCAAATGACCATATCATGAGATCAGACAAAGTATATTTCAATACTCGGTTTAAACCAGATTCATCTCCAGTTAAAAACTTTTCTATAGCAGGAACAATCCCCACTAACCCATAAGCTAAAGGGCCTGTACCCACTGCCACTGACACACTTTGAACATAAACGTTTTCAACATCTGTAAAATCATTGGAAAATGGTGAGATCTTAAAGATAGCAAATCCTAATAAAGCTGACGGTAGAGACATCATTGAAACCCATCCGGTTTGCAAACCAAACTGGAAATTAGATATCAACACGATTGATCCAATAAATAATCCAACAATGGTTGCTCTAGCAGTAATTTGTGGGAGTGCTGGTTTTGATTGCCAGGGTATTAACCCCGACTGACTCTCATGAGTGGATGTTCCTTCAATCATACTCTGACTATTTCTTTCTAATTTCGTTTCTCAACAGTTAATCTGGTCCTTTTCCCTTCCTTAAAGCCCCTTTATCCTTCAATTGTTGGTTTTGTGTACTCCTGGTCGGTTTTTATATCCTGGTACGGCTGGGTTCTGACCTCTAAGGCTTTATCTTTCCTGTGAGATGCCTCGATAAGGACTTTCTTTACTGTGTCCCCGAAAGGTTTGGTGGACCGGAATCACAAGTGGTATTAATGCCACCACTACTGTATCCTTATCGGTTGATTTATCCCGGATTGAAGAAGAGATGTCGAGTTATATAAGTACATACGCTACAAAATTCCGTGTTAGTAATGAATAGTCGCAAAAAATAACTCAATTCGGAATCACACCCGAGCTGACTTAAATACTACATAGTAAGAATGTTAATATATATAATGTTATTAATTAGATAGCTTGAAGAGATTTGGTAGGATATGGGGAGACATGTAGCCTCTAGTACTGGTAGATGAATTATCTAATATAAACAATGTATGGAAGCTGTATAAGGGGAAAGAAATCGTCATTAATCGTCATCGAATAACACATAGTTCAAGATATCACTTAAAGTAATAACTGAAATAAGTTTTGTGTCATCATCAACCACAAATAATCTATGTAATCTAGATTTTCTGATGGTGTCCATAATAGTACTTAATCTATCATTAGCAGTACAAGTATGTACCCCTTCAAAATCTTCGGCTCTTCTTAATAATGCTTCTCCAACCGTTAAATCTAAATCAGTATAAATACCTCCTTTGATCAAAGTTAATACATCATAAGCTTCATAAACATTTATTAATTTTCCTTGATCATCAATCACCGGGACGGATGAAACACATTTCTCCGATAACATATGGATTACGTCAATGACAGGAGTATTCATGGTACAAGTACAAAGGTCCCTTTGTAAGTTGAAACTTTGAATATCTTTAATTGGTTTTAATAACATCTTGGTCTCTTTACAATTTAATGCCACAAATTTTAAAATTCTATATTGTGTCAATACTGATACCACAATTTCTCTATGGGTCTTTTCATCTTCATCAATAAGAGGAATTCTTCTAGATCTTGATTCTAACATCTTAACACAAGCTTCATATAATGATTTGAATGGATGAATCGATACAGTTTCAATCTGGTCAACTCCTAATGCTTGTTCTATATCTCTCAATCCATCCAATGTTAATTGATCAACCAAGTCTACTTTATCAGGAAATTGAAAATAATATTGAATAACATTAATAAAATCTGGTGATGATAATAATCCAGCAAACCTTGATGTCTTGTTATTCCATAAGGGAGCTGATACGATATTATTTTGTAATAAAATATTTAAAGATTTCTTAACCAATAACGAAGTATCCAACACAATTAAACGATAGGACACAGGCAATACATCATATGAAGTTTTGCTTTGAAGGAACAATCTAATAGCTTTAATTCCTAATTTTTGGTCTTGGTTAATCTGGTCCGAACTTAAACTACTAATGAACTCGCTAGGACTAGCAGAAGCTGGTGCTGGTGCGTTACTAGCCATCATTGGAACAAGGTGAAAAAAAGGATGGAACTATTAGCAGGGTAATCGAATCTTAATTTATGACAAACTGAATCGATTACGGAACTATTCCTTCGTAAACAGGAGATATATATTTAATAGTACAAAGTTGTGTGCTGTGATGTATAATTAAAACGGATGGGATATTCGAGAAATGGGCGCGTTTGTGTTCCGCACGCATTTCTGTAATATTTAAGCAGCTTGATGTAACTCAATTTGCAGCATACTTACAAGTACTTGTAAGTAACATCGAACCGAGATTTTCTTAGGAAAGATCTAGGTTTTGCTCTATATTTGATCTATATTTGCTCTATATTTTGTCTATAGAAAAATTTGATTACCGTAATTCATGCCCATTTACCTAATAGAGCCATGAGACCACATCCGAGACATACAAGGAAAAAGGCAGCCAACATGTCCTTAAATGCCCCTTTGCCTTTGAACTGATCAGAGTATAAGAACTCATAGGCCATCAACTCTACCAATCCCGAATAGATTAAGATCCCGGCCGAAATACCATCACAAAGACCTCTGGTAATCAAAGCAGCTGGAGACCCAGGGGAATAAGTTTCACGAACAACCAACCCCATTGCTACCGACAATGGAGTGGTTAAAGCATAACATGCACCAAATACATAAGGTAACCATTGCTTATCTTGGGGCCAAATAGTGCTTGCAACTCTGGTTCCCAACCCCAACCCTTCGAATGTCTGGTGGAACACAATTACAATATATAATGTATTGAATTCTTCTCCTGATACTGCTAATGTCAATCCTATAAAAACTGAATGAAACACTATTCCAAACTCCAATACAAAAGTGCTTATCAATTGTCCGTAGTATTGTTCTTTCTCCTTAACAATCTGGGAGGTTGCAGCTGATGGTTGAGCTTCAATGGGAATTTCGCAGCCATGCAACTCCACGGTCCTTTTCAGTATATCAAGCAGCTCCAATGATTTGCTAACACTCAAAGCATCTTCTTCTATATCTAGACATGGTTCACAAAGACATTCTTTCTGGATCTTACGGTCCACAATATTGTGAGCCAATATTTCCCCAAAAAAAATCCCAAATAGCCCCATTAATGTGATTGCATAAACCCATGGATACTTTGTGAATCGTTCCCCCAATACCTCGTTAGAGAGACATTTGTTGGATGAGTTAAGTAGATGTATAAATCCAGTGGCGATAATTACACCAGTCCCAAAAAATTTGGCTCCAAAAAACACCCATGGAGGAAGTCTAATAAACGAATACCTTGATGCGAGGATTGGAAGGAATACTCCCACTGTGGATGTTACTAATACAACAAACACTGATGATATTCTTGCCCCCATTTCAAAGATTTCAGCTTCCACGTCTCTTAGGTCTAGCGTCATTTTCATACTGGTTGCCTTGCTCTTGTTTCAAAACACGATCCATATTCTACGTTTTTTATACTTGCCCTTTACGTAACTGTCAAGGTAATAATCTGTAGCTGTCAACACTGCTAGGGTATTGTTTTTAATAACCGTTATTGTTTCTGTGATTAGAGACCGTTGTGGTTCTATTGATTTGGCATATCATAAAGACAATAGGCAGTTGGATTCTTTGTGCTTACTTACAATAACCATAATTTCAAACTCTGTATTAAAGTATATAAGATAAAAAAGGTGTGCAAACTACAAGCTCTATAATGAATAACTGATTCAAGCCCATCTACCCAATAATGCCATAAGTCCACAACCAACACATACAACTAAATAAGCGATAAGCATTCTTTTAGTACCTCCTGGGCCTTTAAATTGATTGGAATATAAGAATTCATTAGCCAATAATTCCACGATCCCTGTATAGATAAGAATACCCGAAGAAATTGAATCTACAACCCCATTGAAAATCAATGCAGTCCTAGATCCTGGTACGTAGGAATGTCTAACTCCTAATCCAATGGCAATACCAAGCGGAGTGGTTAATCCATATAATAATGCAAGAACATAAGGTAACCATCTTCTATTTTGGGGCCATGTAGTACCAGCAATCCTAGTACCTAACCCCAAACCCTCAAATAATTGATGAAATACAATTACAACATATAAAATTTTAAATTCTTCACCAGATATAGCCAATGTTAATCCAATCATACCAGAATGGAAGATAACCCCAAATTCTAATACGAAAACACTAACTAATCGACCATAATATTGTTCTTTATCCAGTAAATCAGTGGAATAACTTCCAGATTCAAAATCTTTGACATTGTCGTCTCTAATCTTTTTGTTAGGGATGTCATCTTCCTCTCTTCCTTCAATAGATGCAGGCTTCAGTATATACATCGATTCGTCCCCAAAATGAGAATGAGTATGACCATTTGCAGTCTCATGATCAATCTTTCGGTCAACGTAATTAAAGGCCATCAATTCAAAAAAGAACAAGCTAAATAATGACATTAAACAAATTCCATATGCCCAAGGATATTCAGCAAGAGTACCCCCTAAACATTCGTCAGATAATCTTTCGTTTCCCGGTTGTAATAAATGAATAAAAGCAGTAGCCACAATGACCCCTGACCCAAAATATTTAGCCCCAAAGAATAACCATGATGGGAGTTTGATAATAGAATATCTCGATGATAATACTGGTAAAAAGGCCCCAAACATGGAGGAGACCAAAATCACAAATACAGAAGATATTCTGGCTCCCATATATTCACTGTTGTATTCATTTTCAGTGGCACAGGTATCTTCTCTTGGGAATAGACTAAAGGCTTCCATGTTCATCGCAATCTTCTATGTTTTATAAGTCCGATAAAACTTTAAGAAATTATGACAGGCCAAGAATTTTTGACACAAGGAAATATGTCTAATATTTATTAGCCTAATTGTTCTCTCCGCCTGTGCCTAATTTTCTTTTTATAACCACTAAAGGTTTGGACCGTTTTTTTTGCCGTAGCGTAATAACCTCCAAGGTGGTCTGCGCGATGTACTGTGATGGTACTCATTGTGTGTGTCAGTGCTAACGAAAAGAGTGAACTGAAATACTAACGATAGCCTGCTGAAGTATGAAACCGTTATACCAGGATGGAGGCACCGGTAAGTAGTCCGGCTAACAGTGGTGGACTGTGGTGCATTCTGACAAATCCCTTCTATGGTAGTGGCTCCGGTAACATTCGTGTCCTGCAATTTGCAGCCTTTTTGACCTCTTGTAACCCCCCAACCTTATTAGTTATGTAGAAAGCATAACAACAATCACCACCAACAGAAGAGATCAGATGTTCTCGGAAACGCTGAAGGTGATCTCTCTCATGTATCGTAACCATTATAACTGTTAGGTTAATTGTCATTCCGTGTTTCACCTTAACGGTTACTCAGAACTTACACCATCTGATTCCAACGGCAGTGTATCGTGCTAAAAACCAGCAAACAATAGATGCCACTCCGTAAGCACCTTCGTAAATAACAAAATTTCTATAATCAGTCATATCACGGCTTCCCAAAACTAAAGAAGTGAAACACATCCCCAATATGGTTAAAAATGCCAAAAAGAAGTATAGGGTACCATAGACTTTTCCAAACGATTCAGCACTGCATATTTGTGAAGTGGCAGCAGGTATTAATGATAATGTAGAGGAAGTAGCGATCCCAAACAATACTGCAAATACGAATAATATAGTAATATTACCCTTTGCTGGTAACCAGATTCCGTAAATCACAATAGTAGTTAAAATTGACATTACTATCATCACATTGAATCTCCCGTATAAATCTGCCAATACTCCACTCAATAGCCTTGAAGGAATTCCACACACATTTACTAGGGTAATCAATAGATATGCATTTGATTCACTAACACCATGATCTAGCCCGTAGGATGTCAAATACGTCAATGATGAGATGGAAATTATCTCGGCAAAAAATACTGCCAACGTTAAGAACACAAATCTGACATCTTTTACGATACTTAAATCCAAGGCACTTTTAAAAAACTTACCAATAGAATAAAATACCCCCTTGGTATTATCTTGATCCACATTGGCATATAGACTTTCATTTTCTTCTTCTGTCATAGGAGTAGATGGTTTCTGATCTACGATATGACGTTCTTTAATTAAAAAGATAGCTATAATCATACAGAATAAGCTTATGAATGCCAAAATTCTAATGGCCCACTTAAACCCTACTTGATTATATAATCTCTGAAGCATTATAGCAAATAATGAACTTCCTATTAATCCTCCAATAGTAGCCACCGAACATGCAAATGCTCTTTTCTTCAAGAACCAATGCGATAAAACTCCAATTAAAGGCACCATTCCTAAGGATGTTCCTATAGCTGTCATAATCCCAAAACTCAAAATAAAATGTACCAACTCCGTGCTTTGAGCAGTTAATAACAATCCTCCAGTCAAGAATACAGTAGCTGCAATTAAGGCTTTCTTAGCCCCAAACTTATCAAATAATTCACCAAATACTACTCCTCCAAAGTACATCACCCCCAAATGTAATGTGAATACCCACGACACACTTGTGTCCTTAACTTCCAGTAACTGGTGGGTACTTACATACGACTCAATAGCCCCAAGAGAATTAGCAATCCCAAATACTATAATGAGTCCCACAAAAGATCCCAGCAAGGTCAAATAAGCATCTTTCCCTCCATCAGGAAAAGCATGGGGATTATTCTCTGAATTATACATAGCATTGTTTTTCAACTCCATGGTGGATTGATGAACTCCATCATCACCATGTCCTCTCTTTTTCAATACATTTCCACTGTCTTCATTCACTGTGAATCCTCCCAGTGATCTTGCTTGATTTAGTACCTCCTGATTATTTCCACTTGATTGTCCCTCATGATGTTCATGATAAATGGCCGGGTCGATGGTCTGCAATCTCACTGGAGATTCTAACTCTACCTCTATCATTATAACCACAAACTCTTGGTAAAAATTTAACCCGTCGTGATTAAGTTTAAGAGTAACGAAATAATCTCAGATGTCTTTAATTTTTTGCATCCTTTTCTGTATGGCAATTGCGCATTTTCGAACATTTTGATTGTATTTGTAGTGGTAAACATGTCAGAGAAGGAAGACATTGAGGACCAAGTTGACATTGAAAACGATGAATTGAGTAAAGAAGAACGGTTGGAGGCTGCTCGTAAAAAGTATGAAGAGTTGAAAAAGAAGAAAAAGAAGGCTAAAAAGAAGTCTAAGAAGAAGGATAAAGATAGCCCTGTAGAGACAGAAGACAATGATGATAAAGATAAAGATAAGGACGACGATAAAGAAGGAGATAAGGAACAAACCGAAGAACAGGAGAAGGATTCTGAAACAAAACCAGTAGATGTTGGGCCAAAGAATAATCAGGACCAACAACAAGAGGGATCAAAGGAATTGAATGAAGAACCCGTAGGTGATCCTAAACAAGACAGCCCAGAAGTTTCAAGTGATCTTAAACAAGATGCTCCATCTGACACTGTGAAGGCCCCTGTTTCAGTGAGTGAAGACATAAGTGAAACCACCGGACCCAATACTCCCCTTTCATTGGTGACCTCAAGTGAAATCAGTGAGTTGAAGGACACTGTGGCACAGCAGGAAAAGACCATTAAGAAATTACGAGATGAAAATACCGATTTGAAGTTAAACAAAATGGATATGAAAGATAAAATAAACGAACTTGAATCAGTGATCCAACAATTGAAGTCAGGATCTTCTTCTATAACATCTCCAATTGGTTCACAAGAGCCTCAATTCATTCCTAAAAAGGTTGAACCTGCTAAACAACTCATCACCAAAAATGAATATGCTTCCATGTCTCAACAAGACCTTACTGACTTTAATCGTACCAATGATTTTAGAGAAAAATTGTTACTTTGGAAAAATTGGCAAGTCCATATGACTTATTGGAATAGTACATATATGACAGAAAAAGTCAGTCTCTAATAAATTAACTATTTTTATATATTCCTTCAGAACTTCTAAATCTATATACACGATCTACTGTATTTGAAACTTCTCGTCTGTTTGACCTCTTATGTTTATCTTATCCGGCACAATACGGTACCACCTAAATGCTTCTTTGCTGCCTCTTGGATCTCAAGAATTTCATTCCCTTCTGTTTTTATGAATATACATTCAGCTGGTTGTAATGGCTGAACAATCCTAACTGGTAACCCCGAAGCCAAAGCTTTAACTTCTGTTGGAGTGAAATCAACTTTTCTATTTGGTTTAGATATCAAGGAAAAATTCCTTATCACTGAAGCATTATTCCTATATTTCAATCCCAACCATAATCTTCTGCTGGATATATTGTCTGGGGTTACTTCTTCTGGTTTCTTATCGGGTCCAGTGGAAGACCCTCTTTGTATGGATGATATGAATCCTTCTTTATATAATAAAAATGATAATTGTAGATGTAATCTACTGAAAGGTACGGATGTATTAGCGATGTGTAACCGGGTGCAATTCTTTAAATGTGCACTGAAGTTGGCTAAATGAACTAATGACATCCTGCGTCAACTGGATTAATCCTTAGGACTTGTTCTGATTCAACTACCCTTACCAAGTTGACTTTTGATGAGTGAAAAAAAAGTGAAAAAAAAAAAATACTTGAGGGCTGCGCGACCTTTCTATGCAAAAAGAATCAGACAATCACCAGGTAGCTGAGGTTACTACATATACACAAGCAGGTACAAATGATGTTTAGAAGCCCTAGAATTGGCCAGTTAAGGGCTCAGTCATTTCTCTTTAGATCAACCAATCTCAATGCTGTTTCCAAAGCCACGTCTGTTAAAATGTTACCTGGTCTGACCAATAGATCCTACGCAACAGCCCCAACTCCAAACAAGAATGAACCAAAAATAAGATACTTGTTCTATATGTTTTTGTTGTCATCATTGACAGTTTATATTGGGGCCCAAAAAGTCGACAAAAAGAAACCTAGGGTCAGTTTCGGTAGTGAACAAGAGTTAGATGAATATGAACAGGCCACGGGACTTAAAAGAAGATCAAGGATCATCACTGGTGAAAATAGTGAAAAATACAAGTTCTATGCCATTCCTTTCTATAAAGATCAAGGTATTCTCAGTAAGCTTCAACAGACATTAAATGGAGAAGCTGGTGCTGGTGCTAAAGTGAAAGTCCTCGATATAGATGAACTCATTCAACAAGAATTAGATGATGACACCAGAAAGTATAGTTACTTGTTGCAAGATTTGAAAAAGAAGAAGAAACCATACCCCAATGGTTTACTTACTGCCTTAATCAAAAATGAAGTCCAATTTTATATTAATACATCTCAAGGCATTTATGACACTAACTTTATTTTAAAGAATTATCCTAGGAATACCAATGAAGCATCCAAGTTCGAAACCGATGTGGCCCTCCTTGAAAAGATAATTGTTGTTAAAGACGATATTAACAATTATTTGCCCACTCAATTACCGGATGAACAAGTTCGGAAGATCACCAATGTGGTGTCATATTTTGATACCGTTGGGAAATCATCCCTTCTTGATTCATTGAATGACAATATCGACATTTGATTGGTAGCTGGTGGTTGATAATTGATTTTAAACCTGTAATTAGAATTAGATATTGTATAACTCATTTGTAAATAGTTTAAGTAACAAAATAATCTTCTGGTACTTTAAACGAAACCTTGACCTTTTCGGCAAAAGATTTATCACTATCCAGAAAATCGTTGGGTCTTCCTGCTGCATCCCCTACAAAAAAACTTTCTTCCAAGTTAATTTCCTTTTGTAATTTCTTCTGTAGTTGTTTCCACATACCTATTTGAGGTTTCCTCATAAATAAATGTAATTCTTCAGATGAAGACTTCATCTTCTGCCTTTTACCAGCTGGCTTTTTAGGCGAAGCAAAAACAATTGGATAGAATCCTGGGAGCTCTGATTGGACATGTTTAACAAAATTATCAACACGGGAAACGAAATTATTATACGACTTGGACTCTTTTTGTGCTAGCACTGCTCCTTGATTGGTAAAGATTACAATCAAATAGTCATCGTCCATTAGGTATTTGAGTTTAGAAACCACATCAGAATTGGTCTGTCCCAGACTCTGGTTCACCCATAGCTTCCAATCCCCGGGTCCTTGGGCAAAAGAACGACCTGACTTGGTATTTATTAAAGTACCATCTAAATCAAAAGCAGCTATCTTCACCTTGTCTTGTTTTTGAATTGTCTCTGGTAAGTCCAAGGGCCAATTACTAGGAAGATTATAGATCAAATGAGTACCTGAGATCAACCAGTTCTTGGAAAACGGTAACGAAGGCCGGCTTTTACCTAGCATAGAAAATACATCTGCCTTCATATTTTTTATCAGATTGTTGGTGTTATACAGCCACCAAATTACTCCAGATTTCGCAACCTCATCACTATTTATATCGCAGATTATCACCGCTTTAATTTTGTATCGTATAACATGGGAGACGATAAAGTTTCGGTTGACCAATATGGGAGAAAGACGTGGGATGTCAAATCGTATGCCCAGAATGCTAAAAAGAACCATAAAACTCCTCCTACTGACCAAAAAGTTATAGATCAAATAAGCCATGAAAAGTCATCCAGTCATATGGTTCATCGACAAAAGTTACTTGACCAGCTGATCAATGCAATTAAACAGCACACTTTAATTGATCCTAGTAAATCGCAAGCTAGAGGGAAGAATAAAAGATTTGGTTTTGTATGTCCCGTTTGTGATACTACCTATAGAGATAACATGGCATTAATAGACCATTTCAATTCACCACAGCACATTCAAAAAGTCACTGCTAATTCTTTATCAAATGCCGAAGCCGAAGACATTGACACATCTGACCTATTGGAAGGAGGTATACGACATGCTACTGTACAAGAAGTAGAAGGAACTTTGAAAGCATTACTAGATCAACATTTACTGCTGCAACATACTAAAAAGACCATTGAACAACGAATGGAAGCACGAAGAACATTCGAGGCTAAGTTACTACAAAGAAAACAAAAGAAACGGCAAAGGACCAAGAAGTCTAGGGATGACGGTAGCCACGAACTGGGTGATGAAGAAATGGCTAAAGTGATGGGATTTTCTTCATTTACATAGGATAAATATATATATAAGCATTTAGTACCAACCGGCCTAAAGTGGGGCCATTTGGTGGTACTGTGGTGGTACGCTTGGTACCGCGCTAGAACCACTGGGCCCTACCCACCGATCTGTCAGTACCGTGTGTTAATGCCCGGTCGTGTCCCTGTCTGTGCGCTCGTCCAATGAAAAGAATTGGAAAACTAAGGTACTAATAAACCCATTAACAACAACCATTAAAGTAACATGAAATTTACCTTTAAATTACCCCTTAGTGGTCTTTTTAAACATAAAGTAGGGAAATTTGATGCTGGATTAGAACGTCAAATCCGATCCAAATTGGATTCTTTACCCTCAGTCACCAAAATTTATACCAACCCTGATGGAACTCCAAGAGTACCAAGTGATGAAGAATTTAAAACCATAGCTGAATTACAAAACATGTATTATAAAAGAAATCATTCAGCTTGGAATTACATAATGCCAGGAATATCTAATGGTGATTTATCTTTATATAAAGATAATTCTCAAGACTTGAAAAATTTTCAATTTGTCACAAAAGATGCTGGTAAAATCATTGATAAAATTCCTTACAAAGATGATACAACTGGAGAATTAAAATGGAAAATTATTAGAGAAACTGAAAAAGCTGAAGGATGGGAAATCCCTTATTTTTATATTGTATTACCAGTATTCACTTATTTGGTATATGCTAAATATACTGCTCAAATGAAAAAGAGAGATTTAGAAGGTCCTGAATGGGCTGAAAAAGAATTGAGATTAAGAGCTATGGAAGAATATTTCCATGGTGATACTGAAAAAGCTAAACAATTCTTAAGTAATGAAGGTAAATCTCCTAAAGAAATTAGAGATAGAGATGACTTAGTTATTGCTAGAATCTTGGGTGGTGATTATGATAGATTAAATGATTTAAGGAAAAATTTACCAGCTGATTTGATTCCTAAAGACCAAGAACATCCTGTTCTTAAAATTTAATGTTTTAACATTACTTCCTTTTTTATTAGCATAATGGAATGGCTATTTTGGTGCCAATATCTGGTACTTTCAAATAGACATTTGTATTCCCCTCCCCCTCTTCTTATATGTAATCCCTAGTGTCTTACATAATTTACCATAGAATAAACATCCCGGTAACAAGTATATCTCATTTTTTCTATATTGATTTATTTCATTGTACACACGAACCAAATAAAATAATAATATATAAATTGAACGTACATAAAAATTACTTCTTACTTTTCTGTTGACCTCAGTTTCATATTTGTATCCTACAATTAAAAGCTTAATAAGTCAACATCCCCATTGTTTGTGTTACTGTTATTGTTGTTGTTATTGTTGTTGTTGCTTGTGGTATTGGAGTTGTTGGTGGCAGAGTTAGAGCTAAAGTCTCCGAAAAAATCTTCATTATTAGTGGCCTGTGGAGTTTGAGTAGTAGTCGAAGGAACAGAAGCTGATGGAGTCCTACTACTAGTAGCGGTCTTGGTTTTGGCTGAGGAGAATAATGATGAAAAAGCATCGTTGTTAGGTTTGGATTGAACCTTGTTAACGGTAGGCTGACTATTAGCACTAACATTATAATTGACACCGGAATTAAACATAGCTGGTTGTGATTGTGCTTGCATTTGTGGTTGTTGTTGCATTTGTGGTTGTGTTTGGAAAAATGATGGTTGTTGTGTTTGATACAAGTTACTCAAGTTTGCAAGGCTTGAACCAGTGTTATTGCTGGATCCATTAGTAGGAGCCGATTGGAAATCATCAAAATCATCATCGTCATCATTGGAAGGTTGAGGTTGGGATTGGGAAGGTTGGCCGCTCCCAGATACAAAATCACCTAATAAATCAGGTTCTTCGGGTTGTGGCTTGGATTTAGCATGGGCCTTTGAAGAAGTAGCATTAGCATTAACAGATGAAGACCCCGTGGTAGCTCTAGAGGCTTTAGAGCGACTTGAACTAGATCCACCAGTTGGTTCCACATTATATTCCTCGAAATTTTCATTGGAATTAGTATTACTGTCGGGGTTACTTCTATTATATTCATCAGCCGAATCACCATATCTTGCACCATAAACCCCACCATCACCAAACACTTTATTGGTAAAATCACCACCATCATCAAAACCACCAGGACCATTGACAATAGATGAAGCACCACCAAAAGCAGCAGAAGAAACACCACCAAATTTTTTGGAATTATTTCTTGCCTTTTTACGTTCAGCTCTAATAGCATTATCATCATTTAATAAATTAATTAAATTCTTAGCCCGATTTCTAACATTAATTCCTTGATCTCTACCTTTAGAATCAATATAATGGAAAGATTTTAACATCTGAATCAATGATAAGTTGGATCTAACATCATCAATTAATCTTTCGGATCCATTTCTAATAAGATAATCCAACAATTGTAATGATTTATAAATTTGTCTCCATTCATTGGCTGCCTTCTCTGTGAATCTTCTAAACACAAAGGAGATAATTTCTTCTCTTTCTCTATAATTATAAGTTCCTGAAGCAATTTGTGCCATTAAAGTAGATGGAGCTCCCCAAGGTTCATTATTAGTTGCTTCTCTAACTTTAGCCTCCATTTCAGTCAAGTTCATGGCCACATTTTGAGCTTTACGAACGTAGGCTTTGACATCATATAAGTTAATGTTCTTGGATGCGTCTTTAATCAAGTCCATTTCTATGAATTCTTTTTTATCGTTTTGGATAGCAGTTAACTAAACCCTGAACTTCCCGTTCTTGACCCTTTTATACGTTGACTGTGTTTTTCCATGAAAAAACTTGTGAGCCCGAAATCCCGTCTCACTTGTGGTGCCGACACGTCGTCCCGTAGTAAGCAGTGATTATGGTGCAACCAACTGTTTTAACCGATTATCTAGAGATTAATACAACTGTATTTGATATTGTTTATTACCCATAAAACCTAAGAATTGAAGAAAAAATATATAACATTATTAAAATAAAAGTTGTGAAAAATAAAACGGATGATAATTATTATCGGTATCAAAATAAAAGTTCTCGAATTGGTAATTAGCAGAAAAAGTTATAAATCTTATAATAAATAGGCTTCTGTTTATAGATTTCTCTTTCTTCGGCCAATTCTTGTTTTAAAGCATCTATATCCACTTGTCTTCTACCGGTATCCACATCAATTTCATCAGCTCTAAGATAGAACTTAGTAAGAGGAGTACCCATAAAGAAATAAGCATAAATTTTATGACCCACATAACAAACCAATACAATGGCTCCTCCAAGATAGATCTTAAAGAATCCTTCAACATCAGCCTTACCCATACCAGGAGGGAATAATGCAGCCCAAAATTGTAAACCTAAAATGATGATTAAAAAGATTAATCCATAGTAGGAACCCCAAATACTGGTAGTAAATACTAATTCTTCTTCAGCTACTCTAGCTTGAGCTGATAATGCTCTTCTAAATCTAACATGACATAAACAAATGGACCACCAAGTAAATAAGGAACATAATCCTGAAATAGCAAGTAACCAATCAAATACTTCGGTAGTTTTATCTCCTGGCAATGCCACTAAGAAACTCAATAATCCAATAGCAAATTGTACACATAAGGCAACGATTGGTCTACCATTTCTATCAATATAATTAAGAAATGAAGGACCTTGTTTTAAAGCACCTAAAGCTGCTAAAGTACGAGAGGATCCATAAACTGAAGAATTACCAACTGATAAAACGGTAATGATAATAACAGCATTTAAAATTGATGGAACGGCTGGAATTTCTGCTTGTTTAACAGCAATAACAAATGGAGATGTATTAACATCAACTCCTTTTTGTTTCACCTGTTCATTAGTATTAGTTTGACCTAACAACTCGGGGGATTTATATGATACTAATAATCCAATCATAACGACGGAAGCAATGTAGAAAAATAATAATCTCCAAAATACTTGTTTTCTAGCCTTAGGAATTGATTTTTTTGGATTAGCTGATTCAGCAGCAGCTAACCCAAATAATTCAACCCCAGCAAATGAAAAAGCAGCGGTGAAAATCACCGAACACATATTTTTAAATGGTTCTACATCATTAAACATTCCACCTGCAGGAGAATGCCAATTCTTACCACCAATAAATTCCTTATTAGGAGGGGCACCACCAGCAACTATAATGATTGATAATATTATAAATCCTAAAATGGCAATGATTTTGATCATAGAAAAGAAACATTCAGCTTCCCCATACCCTTTAACACCAAATAAATTAATCACACAAATAACCAACCAAAAAATTACGACAAATACTTCAGGAGGAACAGGATTTTCCCAATACTGAACTGTAATAGAAGCAGATACCAATTCTAATGGGAAAGTAACTAACCATTGTAAGGCATAATTCCAAGCCATGGCAAACCCCCAAGAAGAATCAATAAATAAAGTGTTAAAGGTAACAAAAGCCCCCGAAATTGGAAAAGCCACTGCTAATTCAGATAATGCTGAAGCAGTTACAAAAATGACAGAAGCAATTAAACACCAAACAATTAATAAACCAAAAGGACCAGCAGCAGCCAAAGCAGAACCCATACCTACAAAAAGACCAGTACCAATAGCACCACCAAGAGCAATCATTTGTAAATGTCTAGCCTTTAAAGTACGAGATAATGGAGAAGTAGAAGTAACAACAGCAGCTCTTTCAAGCTCTGATAACCTTGCATAATCAAATTGGGGGTGAATTTTCTTTCTTCTTTTTGGCTCTACGGTACTAGGATCAGTAGGACCATTATCAAAATCTTGCGGTTGTGGTAGCAGATCAGATCTATCAATTTCATCAGTACTTCCAGTACCACTCTCTAAATCATCATTCTGATAAAAGAGAAAATCAATCTTGGAATAGTCATAAGGTTTGAAGGAATTGATAAATCTTTTAACTGGATTTGGTTCATACTCTGACTGGACTGTAGAAGTAGGGGTTAAACTATTGTCATCGGTAGAGTACCCTTCGGTGCCTCCACTATTATAAGGGGACATTTCAGCCGAGTGATGGTTGTTACTAAAGCTTTTGACGTCCATACCAGCAAAGCACTTACTCGTCTAATATGGGGATAATCTCTGGAAATTCAAGCTAAAGCCACCCACTTATATATATGAAAAAAAAAATTTAAAACCACCTGGGCGATCAAAGGATTTAAAGAACCGGTTGATATGTTGAACAAGGAAACAGGGGGTTACTTCTTAAAAAATAAAGTGAAATTTACAGCAGGTGGTTCTGGTTTTAAGTTGAAAAAAAAAAAAAAGGATTATCAGGGGCGGACAGAAACCACTTCAAGTATGCTATTAGGTTTCCACAATTAGGTAAAAATCAACTACCTAAAGAGAATAAATTGAGCGTGTGTCAAATGGTGAACAAAGAATTTTCATCAAACTAATCAATTGTCAAGGGGAATGTATATAAAAAATAATAAAGCGTGGTTCCTAATTTGGTTAATTAATTGCAAACTTTTTAGTCGATCAGGTCCGGCTAATGCAGTAACAGAGGCAGAACTAGGGCGACGGGGCGAGCCTTGGGCACGGGAAGGGGGAATATGGCCCCAGCCGGTCGGAAAGGTGGGCCGCCCAGTTCGGCCAATGGGAGACCAAGAATGAGAACAAAGGCTGCGTGGTTAACGGTTATGGAACTCTGGTGGAGATTTTTGCCAATTTAATCGGGTCTTGAAATTCAAGACAATCAAAGGAGGTCTACCAGAGATTAATGATCGTACATTTACCAACATGATGCTGCAGGAATTGACGAGTCCAGTGGGTCTAGTGGGCCTGGTGGGTCTAGTGGGTCTTATGGGTCTGACCACTACGACATTGTACCGTGAAATATCTCCCAACGACCGCGACATTTTCTCTGCTTCCTTCATCATCTAACATCCCACCACTACAACGTTAGTGCTCTAAATATATATTTTATCAATTACATAACTTATTTGTCGATGTCAACGAATTTACCACCGCTGGCAAATCTTGGATGTCTTGGATCATTAATGAATTCATCAGAGTTCATTGAGGCAATACTACCTTTATAAATTAATCCATAAGTGATGGCAGCTACAGGGTGTTAGTAATTATAGATTCAATTGCTGGAGATTTGTGTGGATGTCATTGTTTTGGTGCATGCTAGTGCCTATCACTGGCTGCCAATGTCAATAATACTTATGGCCATTACCTTGGTCACCTTCTGGATCCTCTTGATTCAATATTGGCTCTTTGGGATTGCCATGATAGCAGAATATCACAATAACATTCTAAAACCTGGCAGCACAATTACACGCAGCAGATTACTCTAGAACTTTCACAATTCGACTCTTCTGTAATCTCATGCCTATTCAATCGAGACCATTTCCGTTCTCGTTATTCTCATTCGTTGAAAAATAGACATCGAACATGCACAAACAGCCACGATTTATCCATGGACAAAACTCACTAGAAAAGAACAACTAAGGGCTGTTAATACATACCACCAGCGGCAAAAGGCCAGTATACTTTAAACATTGGAGTGGCGAATCTTGGAAGCATTCTTATGGGATGTTATTTATTCTTTACAAAGAAAAGTTGTGAAAGAATCGGACTCAAACTTTTCTCTCGTCCAATGAATTTTCATGCGCGCAGCAGTGGTGGTGTTTGCACGACAAGCCTTCTATTAGCCTGTAGCATATCTATTAACTATGGGCAGGTACTACAAGTAATACTATAAATGCAGATGGGGGGAGTTCCTGATCTATACCAAATGATAGAATCGGTTGAGTCATTGATACCAGGGTCGATGGTATGCTTCAAGACCGTCCAGTGTAGCTCTTTTTGATGAAGTAAACTCTCAAATTCCCCTAGGGTTTTCTCGTTTCTAACAGTTGCAGCAATTACACATTTCTTGCAGCCATTACGTAAGAAATCATTAATGGTATAAACAAGATCCGGAAGCACTGCTGTATCATAGGTGACATCGGCTGCCACAAGGTAATCAATATCTGACAGTAAAGTCGAAGCAGTACCCGATTCTGACCCCCATATTAGTTGTTTGATATCATAACTATGCAGGTCTCCGTTAATAAATCCATTTAGTTCAAGGTTCCTTGGAAGATTCTCCAATAAGTTAAAATCACCATCAGTGAATATCACTTTGGTTGCCTTTGGTAATAACGACATCCCCACAAGACCTGTACCAGTGCCTAGTTCGCATATGGTTCCGTCTAATGAAACATTATTAACAAAAGTAGATAAGTACAAAGCCGCTTCCCAGGTTCTAAGACCGGTTGTGCCCAATCCCCCGATGATATTTGGGGTTTCTCTAATGGTGATATCCCGGTGATTTATGTGGTAGGTAATATCATCTGCTTGAGTTGGTGGTAATGGTCTAGCATTCATGATGCCTGGGTCACAGTACAATTCATAAAACTCTTCAATGATTTCATTCCCATCACGCTCATTGCTGTTAATAAATTGTCGTATAAATGACTGGACATAGTACTTGTTGGTAATAGAGTGCAAATGGTGGATTAACTGGGGCTGAAATTCAACTGGAACCACAAAATTAGGGTACTCCTTTATGGGCACTCGTTGGTTCAAGTATATTCGAAAATACTCAGGTTTCATTAAGAAATGTTATTTATTGTACCTGTGGATATTTCTATCTGTTTGGTGGTCTATTGGCAAAGGTACAACGGAGTACTTGTTAATGCAGGAGTGAAGACTACTAAAAGTCATCGCAGTATTTAATGGATGCGAATTTATATGTATTCTACACAAAGCACGCTATAGAGAATACTAACTACAACCACACATAGCGGTCCTGTACTATAATAAATATCACCTATACAGCATTTCCCAAAACTCTAACTCTTTTGACTCCCCCATCTGGAATGATAGTCAATAATACATGAGTTACAGGCTCATTGTCAGTAACTTCATAAGTATGTTCTTTATCAGGGCCGGTCTTGGAATCAGGTACCAAAAGCTTCCAGTTAGAATCATCAAATTTTGGGGTTTCAGAAGCTTTTATCCCTTTTACGTTAATTTTTTGGGGGAAATTACCTCTGAAATGGGCCGTGTCAATGACAATTTGTTTGACAGAAGTGGTATTACCTAATCTAATGATAACCCAATCAACATGGCCTGGTTCTCTGGATCTTTTGGTTTCCCAACCATCCGACATATCATGACCTCTACCAGGCAACAATAAGTTATCAGCAGAACCGAAATGCTGGTCACTATAATCAATGGCAACACCTCCATTTTTGACTGAAGCAGTATCAATAATGGTAGATAAATCTTTTGGAAGAATAGATAATACTTGACCATATAATCTAAATCTAGCTATACCCCCATCTGGATACATTCTTAATCTGATGTGGGTGAAGCTGTCGTTGGTAATATGATCTCTAACGAAGAAATGCTTTTGAGATGGGCCACATTCAACCTTATCAATTACCGAAACCCAATTGGCAGAGTCAATCTGACTGTCATCTGATAAGCTACAGGCTTCAACTGAAATGAAAGGAGCATGGTTCCCATTGAAAAAAGCAGTATCAATTTCACATCCAATTAATTTGGCAGATGATACCCCCATTCTAAACAATACATAATCAGCTTCTTCGGTATTATGTCTTCTGGTTTCCCATCCATCATACCAGGCACCAGCATGAGTGAACCTGGTAGCATCTCTAATGGGAGCTTTAGGTTTGATTAAATTTTCAGCTGCTGCAAACCATTCATCAGAAAATTGTAATACTTTACCACCTAACTTTTCTCCAATAACGTCAGTGTATTGACAAACAATATTATCATGGAATTCCTGTTCGCTTACGACTTTAACCATTGTAAAAATTTATGAAATATAATTTATAATTAAAATAATCAAGTGGTGTATTTTTTGAAATTTTCAACGATTCCAACAAGAATCGTTATCAGTATATCGGAAAGATCCGTGATCACGTGAGAATGTACGATTTTATTGCCAGTGCTGCAAAATCCCAAAGAGAGAGTCAAGAGAGAGTCGAGCCAGGAGGTGAACATACATTACGCAGGCTGGAACTACACCGGTTACGGTTGTAGTTAGCATACTAGTAATATACCCATCACTCTGTGGTTGATTTGGCTGATAACTAGCAAGGATAAACATAGTCTGTGGAGTAATAGGACCCACCCTTCCGATGCTTACTTCTATAAACGGAGAAACACAATACAAGCCGGGCCACTGTAACATAGGCTCCTTGGGATTAGAGCTTTCTACCGTTATGTCTCTACTACTTGTTGGTATTTGGTGGTATAGTTGGTATAGTTTGTTGGTGATGTGTTACTTGGGATATCTATACTAAGTTGTCTATTGTTGTCTGTCCCATGGAGGGACGTATGGTGGTTTAGGGCCTGTTCCCTTTTCCCTAAACCGATTTATATTTTCAGGTAAATACAGGGCCCCTTGATAAAACCTATGTACTACCACCTCTCGTATTGTCTACCTCCAACTGCATGCCGCATTGTACACCTTCCGCTTGTGGAGTAAATTTCGCAACAATTGCATCTGCTTAAACTAGTTCATTGCAAGACAAGTAATATTCAATTCAAGCAGTAAAAGCTTTACCTATATTCTCTGGCACTAAATTACCATAAGATGCTTTCCACACTCCAAAGTAACAGCCCCAATAATACAAGCTTATATCCCTTTGTCAATACCTCTTTATCGGGAATGTCGGTAAGTACACGTTTGTTTATTGAAAATGCGAAAAAATCAATCGATGCCAAAAACAACAACAAGTTTGTGAGTTGTTTATCTGTAGACGAAGGTTGAATAAGAACAAGTTACAGACAATTGGGTCCAGATATCAAATAGTCTGTATCCTAAAGCAACTGGTAGTCATTAGCTGAACCTCATTATTTGTCATATTTCTGAAAAAGAAAGGCTAGTGTTCCTGGTGTCCGGTTATCGTCAGTTCTCAACGATCAATAACAATCATTGACCATCCATTGAATCTGGAACAAAACCTGAAATCTGTCTAAACTCCTATCTTACTGCTGCATTAATATTGTTTTGAATTGACAACTTGTTTGTTACTTTGGCAGAGAATGGATAACTATAAAGAGAATGAAATATATCCTATACCGCCATCCCCCGGTATGAACCACGGGGTTGGAGCTGCAGCTCCACTATCTAACAAGAATTCCATGAATTCCCTCAGTTCCATCAATAAAGACTCGAATTCTTCTCCATTATTACCACCAATTAAATTGGATAAAGATTCAGGCAAAGACTTGAAAAGAATGGAAAGACAATATGCTGACTTACTTATCAAGTACAATAACATTCTGATTGAGTTTACTCAATTAGAACAGGAAATCACTATAAAAAACAAAACCATTAATGACCAATTACAACAAATTTCCGATTATGAAAAATTCTTACATCAAATTAAATTTGATTTTTCCAAGACTAAAGATTTAATGGAAAAGGAACTTATTTATTATAAAGAAACCATCGAGGATTATCAATTAAAATTTTTAAAGTTGAATCAAGAATTGGAATATTACAAGAAATTAGAATTCAATGAATTAGAGTCTTATCTAAACCAAGACAATGATGAAAAGTATAACAAGTTATTGAAAGATTTTAAGATTTTAAAATCCAATTTCGAATTGGAACAAAATTCTAAAATAGTTTTAATGGATCAAATTGAATTTCTATCGAGAGAAAACAAGCAGTTACGGGAGAATATTAACTCCATGTCTGAAAATGAAAATGATGAAACCAATCATGAATTGAATATTATATCTAATTCAGACAATAGCAATTTTGATTATAACTATAATTACAACTATCCTTCACAAACAAATTCTCATTCGAACAATAGCATAATTCATGATCTTACTTACAATTATAATACCCATACATCTAATATCAACGAAGAAGATGAACCTGAAGAAGATCATGGAATTGATGGAGATAATCAATATTATCTCTCTCTGATTGAAGCACAAGCTCAATCGTCTCCCATTAAAGATACCAATTATCAATTTGAAACCCCTAGAGAATCTATTCAAGACCGTGTTCCATCATTGATCCAAACTCAGAACTTTCAGTTCCCTCCTTCTCCAGACCCTGATACCAAAACTAAACGCCAAAGTTTGCCGGCAGATCTACAACCGGATTTTGTATTATCTCCTTTGAAATTGGCATCTCAGGATTTTGATTATAACAACAGAGTCCAGCATTCTCATAAACAAAATCGGTATAGTATGACCAGACCTACACACAGTCGGTATAGTAGTCACGATATTGTTCCCATAAAAGTTGAATTTGAGGGTTCTATTGATCAAAGAAGCACTTCGGCACCATCCCCTAAAAAATTTGAAGAAATTGAAGAGCATGCAAATGAAGAGCATCAAGATCATGACCAAGGACAGGAAGCTGAAATTGAATCAACATTCAAAAAGCTAAACGGTGAAAGAAATTCATACACTTCATCCTCCAAACGCTCGAGTTTGTTATTCGAAAATAATAACACTGGACTTGGTAATGACTTAACCAAACAGGAAATCATGAAATTGAAGTTCGAGTTGCAATCCTTAAAATTGCATAATGAGAAACTTTTATCCTACATTGGATTTGAATTACAGAAACAAAAGAAGAATATTAAAAAATTATCTTCTAGACAGAACTTGAGAGATGGTGGGAAGAATAATGGGAATCGTAAGATTGAATACAGCGACTCCAAGTTAATTGAAAGATCTAGAGAATTGTTGATACAAAAGAAACGGGTTCTAAGGTCAGTATCAATTAACACTATTTTGTCGAAGAACTATAATAATAGAGATAACGTAGGAATATTCACAAAGGGATTACTACCTTCAGTAAGATTCGATGAAGATGATTATGGATTTTTAAACTTCACTGATAAATTCAAGAGCCGGATATTTTCTAATGGATTGAGCGACTATTATGAAGATGACAATTACGATTATAATGATGAGGATAATAATAGTGATCTTGGAGAAGACGACCATGATAATGAAAACAATAATGAAGGAGGGGCTGGAAAAAGTCGATTCGTGAAGAAGTTCAAGTCAATTAACTTTGCTGATATCAATCATTCCATCGATGAGAGCAACGATTTTGAAGATTATTCCTTGACATCAATAGAGGAAGAGGAAGATTCGATTGATGAAGATGTAGAGTGGGGGGCTAATAGAGCCAATAATATCGGCTTATTTAGTCAGATTAGATATTTATTAACGGGATCACACCAAATTAACAAAAAACCTCATAAAAATGATTCATCGGTAGATGATTCCTTAAGATACCAGTTTTTTACAATTGCTATCGGAATAATCATAATTGGAGTTAGATTTGGTCATTATAACCATCATAGTCAAATAGCAGGCTAACAGCTAAACGTTACTTACGCATAAACTACACCATCAAATAGAACTGTATATTATACATAATAAAACATTTCAAATATATTCAAATTTGCAACTATGCGAATCCGGATATTGTCAAGCCATGGGGGTAAGGATGCGCTTCCCTCATGCAGCGAATCATAAAAGTGGAACCACCTTTATTGTGCCATAAAATATATAAATACGGCCTTACGACCATGATTATAATAACAATTTCACTAACAAATGAGAATTGGAGAATAAGCTACTAGCAAGTTATTTTCTCTCAATGGCTCTTCGTAATTACTTATATGCCAAACATGCTGATGATAAGTTTGCGATGACGGTGTTGCAGCAACAAGAACGTGAAAGCCATACCCCCACAACCACCTCCGCTATTGCAACCAATGTAGATTCCAGTCCTAGAACTACAGGAAGGAGTGATTATGATGGTATAACCAATGGTGCTGGCACTAGTAGTGGGACTCCTCCCACCTCTACAACAGATTTTACTGCCTCTGCTAAGGGCCGTCTGTCTTCTCAAAATCACTGTTCAGATATAGAAAGCTGCAACAACTGCATGAACTGCCCTAATTCGAAGTCTGTGTTACCAAGAGTGGCGGTTGAAATTGATCAACAACTGGATAGACTCAAGAATACAACAATCAGTGAAATTGACTTCACTTACATTTCGTGATTTGGATGTCCCCTATATAAATGCCTAGTTTATGTAGTCTATATATACCTTGAGCATGAAGTTTCCAACTACATGATAATTTGATTTCCTGATTATGGTAGTTTATTTTCAGGACCGGAAAAGCGAGACCTCGCTTAAATTTGCAACGCTCTCTTATCAAAAATAGTCACGTGAGCCCACCCAAGGACATATCAACGGTTAGTTTAATTACAGTTACACATAAAATTGATTTGGCAAGATTGTGATATAGATTTATTGAAATTAAGAATCTTATACCACATGCTTTGCAATATTTAGGACATAATATAAAATAAATATATAGTTAATATGTATAGCTAACCTCTGGGCCATATAAACAATTAATCCCTGGACCAATAAAATAATATAAGCACTATTGATGCCTAAAAAACATAGAATAAAACAACATAGAAATAAAACTTGTGTAATTGATAAACCAGCTGGTGAGTTTGGTCATTTTTTGGAATTTTGAGAATGTGGAACCCCAGATGTTCTTAAAAAGAAATCATCTATACTAGAAATATTATTTGGAACTGGTGATTGACGACTTTGGATAGCTGCTTGTGTCATCATTTGCTGACGATGAGCGGCCCTCATGTTCTGTAGTCTTTCATTGAAAAAAGAGCTCTTGAACTCCTGAAATATTTTAACCGTTTGGGGATAATCATTGGCATTATCATGGAAATACTTGTCAGCAAACATATATATGAATCTTTCAATATCAGATGAATCAATGTTAGCTAAAAATTCTGATTCTGGGTTTGCTACTCTACCGGAAGATCTGTGACGCTCTTTACGTGGTTCTCCGGGTTCATTTCCTTGAATAGAATGATTATGAACCTGCGCAGCTTGTGCCTGAGCTTGTGCCCGAGCTTGTGCTTGTGCCTGAGCCTGAGCCTGAGCTTGAGCCTGAGCTTGTGCAGCCTGTACTTGTGCTTGTGCTTGAGCTCTTGCCTGAGCTTGAGCCTGAGCTTGAGCTTGTGCCTGTTGTGCTTGCTGAGGATGTTGAGCTTCCTTTGTATATTGATTTCTGAATTGATCAGGGTAATCAAAAGGTAAGGCAGTGGCGTTGTCTTTATTAAAATTAGGATTAGACAGTTGTTGGTGGATACCTTGTTGATACAATTGATAATTAGGAAAATTCATTTGAGACGAATTATTGTATCCAAGATTAGGATGTCTGAACTGTGAATTGGAAGCATTTGTTCCTTGAGAATTGACCAAATCATACGAGGGGCCACCAGGAGGGGCAGCTGTAAAATCATTACCCGAGCTATCATTATCATTAGGAGGATTATTGTGAGTAACACCAGGGTTGCGGCCGTTATTGGTATTATTATGATCTGAGAAACTCAGATCATAAACTTCTCCATTGGGCCTAGTAATGGCATGAGGATGAGGAAGTGAGTGATGATGGGAAATTGGATGATTATGATGGGCAGTTGCACCTCCGTTAGCGGTACTTGATCCAGCAGTAGTACCATTTGAAGTCCCCCCAGTACTAGCAGTTCCATTACCAGTAGCAGCCCCAGAAGTGGTAGTACTTCCATTTAAAGAAGCCTCAGCAGAGGCCGGAGAATCAGACTCTGGACTACCAGGCCCCAAACCATTCATTCTTTTCTTATTCAATCCGTGCCGTTTCTTAAATTGTGATAACCACCCATGACTAAATCCTACCAATCTTTTGGGATCTTCTACCCCATATTGATGAGCATACACTGACCAATGCTCCCTTAAGATTGGTTCATTAATTGGTTCTCCTCGTTCTAGCTTTTGTTGAACCAATAAATCCATTGCTCGGTTGATCTTTTCATATTTGAATTTTACTTTCCTTCTGCTTTGCTTAGAGAAATTAGAATTAGCATGGTTTATTCTTCCTCTTAAGTCATCTTCATTTTTTAACCATTCACTAAATGATGACGTAGATATAGATAACTGATCCTTATACCTATCCACTGTTTCCAGCTGGGGTCTGTTGGATTGATGATAGAAATCCAATATCTCAATTTTTTGTTCAAGAGTGGCCCTTGGTAATTTCTCTGCTGCCATTGTCACGGTTCGCTAGGAATGATCGATCAAAAAATTGGCTAAAACCTGTTACAATCTGATGATCCCGTTAGAGCGTGTTTGATGTTTTTTTATGTCTATTTTTTTTTTTCAAAACTGGACACTGCTAGTTTGATTTTCACCAGTGATGTACTTTCTGGAACACCACTATGCAGCTGGTGTTGGTGATGGATATTCTATAATCAGCCCAGTGACAATTAATGAATGTGCTCAATTACGAAAGATATGTATACCTCAATCTCTAAAGACCCTTCTTGTAATGGAAATTAGAAACCAGCGAATTTTTAAACTTTTGAGAGGTTTTTCGATCGAAGCGAGAAAGCTGGAAAAGTTCCGATGAGCACTGTTTGGACAGACAAGCGTTCTTTATAACAATAGTAATTGTTAGAGGTTAGCTAACTGACATATTGTTATCCGTCTTTGGGAGCCCCTCTTTGATGCCCGAGAATAACTAAAAGGTACTAAAGTTTGTCATTTTGTTATTTTTAAAGAGAGTATCCCCTTTGTAGATCGGGATGCAAATGATTGCAAAATATAATCTCCATTTCACCAGGACTTTACGACAGGTGATTAGAAAAGATAATGCTAACTTCACCAACTTTGGGGTTTTACCATTCTTACAATATCGGATCAATAATCTATTTGGAAATGATTCTATGAACATAGCTCCCACTAGAGATCAAAGTAATCTCCTAACTGTATTGAACGCTAAGAACTCGTTAGTGATGAAGAGTAATGTTCAGTCTGGTAAATCCTTCAGTATGCTTCTATATGCCATTAACAAGACATTGAGTAGGCCTCCAAAAAGTGCTGATAACTTTGACGCTGATGACGCTTCAGTAGAAGCCGTTATTGTCGTGCCCAATGATACTTTGCTATTGAAATACAAAGATTGGGCTACGTCTTTAATTGAAGAGATAGAACCTAATTGCGTATCCACTTCCATGGAAGGAGAAAGTGAATCAGAAGTACATAGAGAACCCTTAAATATTCGATTTATCGATACCCACTTTCGGTCTGTCGACTTGTCTACAAACCCCGAAATTGGCCCAAGGAAAAGAGATCCCAATATGAAACCACATATATTGATTGTCAGTTCCAGAGTGTTTCATAGAGGGCTCATATCAGGTAAGAAGGCTCCTAATGCCGAAACTTTTGTCAACTGTAAGTTTGTTGGAGTGGATGAAGCAGACTTCCAAATATCCAATTCAATGGCTTGTAATGCCAATCCCAACGTCACCCAGGTAGGTCACAAGAATCGATTTGAACTCTTATTATCTGAGTCTATAGCGAAGTTAAGATCACTACAGCTACAGAAATTCAAATCCTCTTCTGCAAAGATCTACGAACCAATCCAGTTTTGCTTTCTTTTCCATAGTCAGCATCCATTCCAAAGTGTTTTTATGAAACAAGCAAGTAAGAAAGATCTTGTTTCTGATATAGATAATAAAGACCTTTCGACCGTTCTCAAAGAACATAATAGGAAACAAAAAGGTTCGTTCGATGCAAAGGTTTCTGTAGTTCAAAAACTTATTTCGATGAATAATGAGGAATTCAAGGTTTGTAAGAAGCAACATACTTTGGTGTCTATAGATGAGTTTGACAAGTCTCATTTCTACAGAACCAACAGGGCGGGACAAGTGGAGAAACGAATTAATTTAGCCATGGTAGAAGCCAAAAAGACCCTGGTGGAACGATCTAAAATATCAACTAGATCAATAGATGTTAAAACTCACTTGCCCGAGAGGCAGAAATACACCAAATATTTTAAAAGGTATGCTGGTTTATTTGAAAATCAAATAAATAATTCCTTTAAACAATATTTAAAGCGGAAAATGGAGATGGAATTTGATAGGGGCAAGGCAGGAAATAGAAAAGTTCAAATTTATAAACTCATAGAGCATACCCTCCAAAGATTCAGAGAAACATTTCCTGATAATGAAGATCCCATATTATTTATTATGCCCCCACATATAAATTTTGCTTATCCTTCTAAAAGGATCAACTTTCACAAGACCACCGGGAAAGATATGATTGTATCGTATAAGCCGCTCAAGAATATAACTAATGAAGGGGCACAAAAAGGGCCTTTAATTAGATTCACTGAGGATAAACATCGTATTTCCACCCATGATTTCAATTCTAACATGCTTCTGAATTTCTTTGTTGACCAGGTGACCAAACAAGATCCAGATAACCAAGAAGACCTTATTTACAATTTGTTATTTCCCTCTGACGAATTACCTGGAATGGACTTCACAGGTGTAAAGAATATTATTATATTTGGGACTCCGTTGTTGTATCCTCAATATGCAACTGTTCCTTGGCTTGAAACCCATAAGGGCGAGACATTAAAGTATACCTCTGGTGTTGCATTGCCATATAATGATCTATTCTATTACTATATTCTGAAGTTACAGATGGATCAGGACAAGGAAGATAGAAATATCTTGTTTGTTCAGGACTCTTATATTGACAAAATAACTCACAGAAACACTAAACCGGTTAAAGATATAGGTGTAGAGGATTTCAAGAGATTGAGGGAGACTCTATTGCTAAACGACATTCCATCGTTGGTTAATTACGTTGAATATCCTGATACCAGCAAAGGGGAGCGGCCCACAATTCATTATTAAATATTTTAAATACGATAGCATGCATATATATATATACTTGTACATAGCGACATAAGAAAATAGCATTTACTATTGTTTCAATCTAGTATTAACCTTGTCCCCTACTTTTGTTGAAGAGAAATTCAATAACTGTTGACCTCTGTTTGCTTTTCTCTTCACTTCATCTGCAGAGCTTAAAGAAGCATAGAATTGATTGACTTTTGGATGAGTCCTTACTTTATGGCGATCAAAATTCATTATTTGCAATCCATCTCTCGAGACAGCTCTTGATAAAGCAACATACGCTTGTCCATTCTCAAATACTCTCCTAAGATCTACCTTAACTCTTTGTAAGGTTTGGCCCTGGGATTTGTGAATAGATAAAGACCACGCTAATATTAAAGGCAATTGCACCCGTTTAGCCAATACGTTCATGTGCTCATCCTCCACGTTCCACAGTTCAGGTTCCACGAGAACTGTTCTATGGCTTTTATCAGGCAATAGAAATTTAACTAATGGGTATTTGGTTTTACTAGATTTATCATGCAAGGTTTTTAACATTTGCTTCTTTCGATCCAAGTTTTGACGATATGCTAAATTTAATTTAGAATCTTCTTCTATGTTTACACCTGAACTATCATCCAGTCGATTTGGGGGCCCTTCTAGAAAACTGAAAATAGAATCATCTAAACATTCTTGGTGGTAGTCAGATTGGACGTCGTCATTCCTGTCTTTTTTGTCTTTCTTTGTCATATCAGCCACTTTTTTTTCCACTTCTTCAGAAGTTAACTCAGGGTTTTCCTTCATCGTTTGATAATGCATATAGGTATCACGATCTATGAAATCAACAACCTGACCCAAGGAGCCATTAACTAAAGTTTCGTCAAAGTTCTTGATGCACATTACTTGAGCACCCTTCTTTAAAAATAATTTGGATGGTGTCAAGAAGTTATTTAATACAGCTTGTCTTTGCTCTGTTGGTAATGTACCAGAATCAATGGCGGTATAAAGCTGAGTAGACCCCTTTAATCTGTTTAATCTATTATTATTAGCATTTTCAACCTCCATCCTAGTACAAAACAATTGGGCTGGTTCAATACCCTCTTGAACTTCAAGAGGTCTCAGTAGCCTAGAAAACTCTAGATTACTATCCTGACTTACATATCCCGAACGTAATTCGTTTAACATGTCGATAAATTTTTGATCTCCCTTTTGACGGAACACCTCTTTTAAAACCAAAGTCGTCTCTATAGCTTCCTGCCATGCTCTACTTTCAAAAGCAAAAATGGTTGCTTCCCGCTCCTTTTCAGTTCCATCGATGGCTTTATTTTTGGACACTGGAGGTAGTTGATAAAAATCTCCACAAATAACTATTTGTATTCCACCAAAGGGTCTATTGTTTCTTCTAATTTTTCTAGCTATTTCATCCAACGTGTTAAAAAAATTCCCATCAATCATTGATATTTCATCTATAATTAAGACTTTTACTTCTCTCCATCTATTTGCAGCCTTCTTGTTCTTTCTTACTTTCTTTAGTAAACTCTCAGTAGTTCCTTGACCTAACCCTACACCTGCAAAACTATGTAGAGTTATACCACCTATATTACAAGCAGCCAACCCTGTTGATGCAGTAACGGCAACTTCTCCTTTATCACATTTATTTCTCAATGTTTTTATAAGGGCCCTGAGTAAAACCGACTTACCAGTACCAGCTGATCCAGTATAAAACAAAGAAACACCCCCTAAAACTAATTGAAGAATATATTCCTGTTCTGGTGACAAAACTATTGGCTTGACAGTTCTAGGAGCAGGGCTATCTTGTCGTTTTGTATTAGACCCCGAGTCTGCTACCTTTACTTCAGGTGTCTGAGTTTGTAGGACGATAGTATGATTGGAGCCTTTCAGGGAAGTAGAGTACTGCCTTGTTGACTCTAAATCTTTTTGATCCATTCTTGGATTTTTGTTAGTAAGGTTCAAGGGCCTTTGAGGCAGGGTAAATGATCTCTTAAGAGACTTAGGGCTAGGTGATTTGAGACCCAGTACTTTTGAGTCTGCTGGTGTCTGGACAGGAGATCTAGGACCCAGGCTCTCATGAACACTAATATTCTCTCTGTACGTTGAATGAACCGATTGAGATTTAACCAGTAGAGGACTACTGTTCAAAGTGTTTTCCTTTTGAATAAAATGTGTGCTGGGATTGTCACAATCCAATTGCTTTCTATAATTCTCGTGTGCCTTTAGTATATCACTATCATCAGAGAACTTAGCCCACGAGGGACTGGAACCCACTGAATTCCTCTCAGTTTTGTTATGACAACCAAAACTAGAAGTAGAATGAATAAGATTCTCCTTCTCTTCTTCAGTAAACGAAGGAGTCTTCCCAGTGGATTTTGTCTCATATACCGAAGAAATATCAAAGGAAGAGCTCATATACTGCTTGAAGTTATCATATTTCTGGCTATCATGATTGTCGCTACCCATTTCAGGACTATCGAAGAGATCATAATCATCCCAATTGGACAGTTTCTTGATAAGGTTTGAATTGGGATTTGCCATACTAAAGGCAGGTTTAGGCGCTGTATTTCTCAAAAGGGTACAAAAGGAGTTTTTCTTGACAGGGCTGCTATTGAGGCTCTTGATTAAATTCGACATAAAATATTCTTCTTCTTGTAGTATTACATTAATTAGCGTCCTGGACTTGGCTCTTTGTACCGATTGTAAAGCAGCTGTTAAACAACTTTAGTATGTCTCTTCACAAAGCTATAAAAACCCACCGCGACCGCGACGTTCTCAATCCTCTGGCCAGGTAATTGCAGCAGTCTCTGTACTAGTTACTGTACTTGAAGTAGTGGCTATCAATTGCTAGAGATTAATTTACTTACTTTAATATATCAATGACGGATCCCTTAAGTGATATAGTGGATGCCAGGATACTTTGTCAGCTCTCAAGCCTTATAACTTCCGGAATAGATAAAGATGATTTGTTCACTATATTTGGAACATTTGGCACTTTAATGGGATCTGTTCACAAGAAGATCCAATATTCTACTATTCCTAATGTTACAGGACTATTATTGTTGTATGCATCACCTGTTAGGGTGCTGATAGACGATGTTATTCAAATAGTTCAGGCTCTTAATGACACCCAGTCCAGCAATGTTACTGCTGATGATGAAGAATCAAATGACATAGAAGAGTTCACTAATTGGTTAGCAGGGAAAATAGAAGCTGAAGGGAAACTTTCATTTCCAATGGATGAATCGGTGATACCTATGGCTAAAGATTTGCTTCAGGATTTGGAGCTGAAAAGTTTATCGATTGGTTTTTCATCTGCTGACTTGAACCTTGAAGAACAGATCTTCCAGGTAATAAAGTGTAGAACTTTGCTTACTTCAGTTTATATGGAGAACACGAGTTTATCCCTTGATGTTATCGAGAAAATAAAAGACTACCAGCCATTTGACGATTGGTACAATGGTATTTATGTTCCATATAGATACTACTGGGATAGTTATGGAGTATTGATTACCACGGAAGTAGTAAAGTTTCATGAACTTTGTCAGCTTGAATCTTGTCAAGAATTATTTGACGTTCTTATAGCTCCAATCAGTAATGGTGATTCTCCTATTAAGCTTGATTCAGATAAATGGTTTCATAACGTTATAATACCTGTTCTTCGCTGGAAGCAGTATAATTTTCGTCCCTTATACAATTGGCTCATTCAGGACAATAATATGAACAAATGGCAAAGTTCCAAAAAGCAGAGAATATGGAAGTCTGTTTTAATATCAATGATAAAGCTAGAGGTTCCATACGAGAAGTATGATTACATTGTACAAGGGTTCTTAACGGTATGCTATTATGATGCTCTGAACGGCAATAGTCCGGCAAGAAACAGTTCACTTGAAACATTACAAACATTTGATCTCATCAGAGAAACAGCTCTTGCTTTGATACCTGTTGCCCCCAAAAGTAATTCCAATGTTTTGGAAGGAACTATCGTTTATGATAATGCCCTGACATTTAATTCCTACATTAGTTTTTTTAATGGTACATCATTAAAGCCCTTATTGAATCCTTCTAAGGATTGCTTAATTTTATTGTCAGAAATGATAGAAACCTGTTCCAGTCTTTATCCCATTAATCAAACCACTGTATCTAAATATTTAGCATTAAAATATTCCAAGGAATCAAATGCGGATGATTTAAAGAAAGAGTCTTCGAAGATATTAGTAGGCTTACGTGCCAATAATGCATCGCAACTATTGAAGTGTCTTGATTTATTTAAATCTACGTTTGCAAATAGCGACACAGAAATTGGAGTAATTGACAACTTGGTGGTCGATAGACTTTTATTTAACAATCTTTTCCCTTTGATTGAGGAATTGTATAAAAGTCATAAATTAGGGATTAGTGACGAATCCTTCTTGCAACTTTTATTGAAGAAATTTTGGGATTCTGTTAATGACTCAAGTACTTTCGATGACAGGCTGGGAGCATTAAGGGATGCTGTGAACTGCGTTCTGTTATTAGACTTGGTGGCAGCTGAAAATAATATCAGTTCTGAATCTAAAAGCAACATTACTAAGTTGAAACATCTTTTAAAGATGTTCAGTAATATCAAGAATTTCAGAATAATTCTAGGCAAATCCGGACCTTCTACCCCAAATGAAGTTATAAAAAGATTCGGGACATTACCATCTAACGAAGAGCTTCGAACTGAGATGGAACCTGTATCTCCTATGGGGCTAATATCAATCATATTAACTCACAACCCCAAATCTTATGTGGCATTTGAAAAATTATTCAAGATACTTAACGACTTTTTAATATTTTTAGATGACAGAAATTCAGAGGCATCATATTACTTCCAAAGATTAATGGCTGCTTGTATTGAAGCAGCCCTATTGGATAATAATTTCATTTATGCACATAGAAAATCTGCTGAATTATTGGACAAATATTCAGTTGATAGTAATCATAATCTCAACAATATGTGGATGACATTCTACCAAGTAGGTAATTATCACTCGCCTGACTGGTACAATGGAAATGGATTAGACTCCAATAAAATAGATGTCCTACAAAAACAAAGTGAGGTTTTGGCAAAATACTTACTCATAATCAGTAGAACTGATTCCACCATTGATAACAGTCGGATCATTGTTGAAAAATGGGTTCATATAAATGATCAAATCGAACAATGGTATGATAAAATAGCCCATTTGCAACAAGAAAGAACCTCCAAAACATCTTCAAGAGATCTACAAGAAAACGTTACTGCTACAGCAAATGAGATCTTAAATGATGCTGCTAATACTACCAACCAAGCCAGTGAAAAATTATCAAACTTATTTGTCTCTGGGTTGGGGTGGGCAATAGGGGCCAACCAGTCGACTCATTAATGGTATTATAGACCCCTGCGGAGCTGGCCCAGGCGCCCCGGCCCAATGGCACCACAGTGCAGTGCGAGATCACCAACCTATAAAATTCAATCGGTAGTATATATCAGGTGTACTGTAAATAATGTCATTAATAACCAATAAACAACAGGAACTAATAGACCATTCTATAGACCAATTCATAAAAACATATGATAAAATATCTCAGCAATATTTAACTACCCGGAAGCAAATTCTACAGTTATCCAGTGAGGCTAACCGGAATGGAGATCTTACTGAACAACAAAATATTCAACTTCAGAAGTTACGATTTGAATTGGACTCTTCGTGGGAAAGTTATAATGGACATTTGGATGGATTGAAGCAAAGATTGAATGCAGCTAAAGAGATATCTCCTCATTATGTGGAGCAATTAAACTCAGAACATGAAGTATTATTGACCTCCAAGCTTAGTCTCACCAAGACCATCAAGAATATCAAGGAGGTCCAGGTCCCATTATTGGAGAAGATGAAAAAGATTATAAATGTATTTGAAAAGGATTTGAGTAAAGCATCATCCACCAGGTACCCATCTAAAGATTTTATTAAAAAGGCCCTAGACAAACCAGCCACCAATTCGATGGATGTTAATGCTTTGATAGTGTCCAAAACTAAACTTCATGAACTATTTCAGGATTTCGATGATAAAGTTAAGGAATTAAAGACCGTCTATGATGTTAGTGAAGCAGATATCCCCAATAAAACTTCTCGTCCTATAAAAGCATCATCATATATCAACAAAGAGTTGGAATCAAGAGAGAAGTTTGTCCCTTTAGACAACGACGACTATCTATTTAAAGTTTCTAAAATAGGCCACCAAGATAGCTACTTGGCCAATGCCAGTGTTTCTGAGTATGATAAATTGAATGACCAATTAACCAAGGATATAACTGAACTAATAAAGCATGCTACCAGATCCAAAGAGAATTGGGTAGCAAATGCCAAAAAAATAGATGCATTTAACGAAATTGTTCAAAGTCAAGGTCAGGAAGATACTGAAATGACTGATGCCAACTAAAAGTATTTATAAGTAGATGAACGTAGATATAAAATAACTATGATATGTTCCATTTTTATGTATATTAATTATTTGGTTTGTTGTACATATACACATTAGTTTACAAGTCATTAGATTAGTCAGAGACCGGGCTAATTAATATAACAGAATCACCTCTTACAAAAACCATTTCCGATTTCTTAATTATGGGTTCATTAGGGTTTTCAATTTCATAAATGTATTCTTGAGCATCACTCAACACCATATTACAATGGGAATCATACCCTTGTAATTTTCCCTTCATCATTCTAGCTCCTCTTAATTTCACCATCACCAATTCATCGAGCTGGTAACGAATCAAGTCAAGAGGTTCCTCTTGTTGTTGTGTAGTTTGAATGGTAGACATGTTTGTGGTGGATATCTATGGTGGTCTTGAAATGTGGACGAGTCGCACCGATGAATTTCCAAAGAATAAAAAAAAAAAGGTGAAAATTTTTGAAAGTTATCACAAACCGACCACCTACAACTATGATGAACCATATGGTTAAAAGACACCTCCTGGCATCAGGGAGGGCTTGTGTGAGGTATAAACCATTGAAGTTTCATGATTTAAACAATATAAAGTTGAGACAACCAATAGTTCCAACCCATAAGAACTTTGATGTGTCCCCCGATCATCCATTATGGGCCTTCTTCTCTGGTGGGAATGAAGCTCAATACAGTTATCGGACTAATGATGAGATAGATAGAGATTCTAGACCATGGACCATGGCGGAATTGCGTCGGAAATCATTTGAAGACTTGCATAAATTGTGGTATATTACATTGAGAGAAAGAAATATTGTGGCTAGAGAAATCAGATTGGTAATGGCTATAGATCAAATGAACCCTGGAGCTTATCATGAATTAGATGATAAATTAAGTTTAAGTCAAAAAAGAATAAAGCAAGTGCTTTTAGAAAGACAAGTGGCATTTGAAAGAGGACAAACCATGACTCAAGAAATGCAAGAATATTTGAATAAATTTGAACAAGAATATATAAATGCCGATCCTAATGAAATAGTTGAAATCAATGACAAGTTAGTTAGATTACAATATGCATTATTTGGAATACAACCTACTTTAGAAGATTACGATTTAGGTACCCAAATCAATGAAAAATTCGTTCAAGGTATTGAATATATTGCCAAAATTAAATTGGCGAGATACTTGAAAGAAACCCCATCGAGTGAAATCCAATCCTTAAATGGAATTATGGAACAATTACCATTTTTATTATATGATATAGATGAAGCTATTCAACAAGTTACCGAGTTGAGACAATCAGGCCAATCAGTTAAGTTGGATAACATTGATGTGTTCCCATTCTTACATAATTCGCTTTCACGGGTTATTGAAGATCAAAGCATCCAGTCTGAAGCTGAATAAAAACGACATATAGAATATTAATACTATTACTTGTACATATACCTATATATTTTCACATATATATATAACCATTGACTAGCGACGTGCGCCCACCGGGTCGGTTTTGCAGTTCTCATTTTCATGGAATCAGAAATGTTGATTGGTCTTCAACTACTATAGGAACAGAATGGGTGGTAGAATACATGGATTCTTGGGTGGTGCCTTGCTAACATCTGCATTTATATACTATACGGGTGAATACATTAAAAAGGATCAACAATTTATTTCCAGACAATTAAGAATCACCGACACCGTTATCAATGAAGGGATTATTTCTGGTAAAGATATCCACAAACATGAGGTACCAGTAGAGCCAAGAGGTAATAAAATAGTTCATAGTGGAGTCTTAGAGACTTCCAAAGATATCTGGAATGAAGAAATAATAAAAATGGTCAATTGGTTATATTCTATTAATTGGTATGATACTTTTTTAAAGATTGATCAGCAATACGATAGATTAACCAACAAAATCGCTAATAATATGGCAAATAATCATGAACCAGAATCCAAAAAGTAATCAGAAATCTTTAGATATTAAAAGTATATTGGAACCCGATTCCATGTGTACCAAATAGAATTAAATACATACAATCAAGTTTATATAATTATTTCTTCTTTTTATCTTGAGATTTGAAAAAATTTCTAATATCATTATCCACCACCATAGAAGCAAGTGGGGCTATTATCAGAAATAACAAACTTATAATTACTTGCAACAAACCTAATACTCTTGGCTGTGCACCCATTGAAGCCGATCCAAGGATCCATCCAATTAAATCAGTGTAAACTATATCGTAACCTCTATCAAGGCCATTCAATACCTTATTAGCACAACTAGAAACACTTATTGGGTCGCTTGGACCTTCAATTTTCTTTGTAATTGATGGTTTGGTCCTCTCTTCCTCTGCAAATCCTTCACTATCAAAATTACCAGGAAGAACACATGAAACTCTATAATTATAATTGCTTAATTCCTGACGTAGAGTAAACGATAATGACAAAAGAGCCGATTTAAGTGGAGCATATTGACTATATCCAATCAATGGATACGCACATGCAACTGATGACACTAAAATTATATGTCTTTTCTTGAATTCATCTTTGGATCCAGTGCCTTTAAGAATCAGCTTGACTCCGGCATGAATAGGATTTAAACTCGATACATAATTACTTTGAATTCCACTAGCTAATTCATCACTTGATAAATCAGGAAATAACTTACATACAGCTCCTCCAGTACAACAAAAAAACAAATCAGGATCTTGTTTCCTTTCTTCTAATTGATTCCACATTTTAACACAATCATCATAGTCAGATACATTAGTGGTGATATATTCAATCGAGGTATCGGACTTTTCTCCATGAAGCGACTTAATCTTTTTGACTTGGTCTGCCAATTTGGTTTCACGCCTTGCAACCAATATAACCGAACAATTCTTTTCATATAGTTTTGATGCCAACTCTGCTCCAAGACCCTGAGAAGCCCCAGTGATTAAAGCTAGTTTCCCATCCAAGGGAAGGTGTCCTTTGATAAACCACATCTGTTTGATAAGATATATTTTAGGTATTTTTGACGGTGTGCGAGATCGACAATTGTGTAGGGGAAATTTTTCTACAATATTTCTACAATATATTTACTATGTACAATGATTTAAATTAGATCTATCCTAAGAAAGGAGATTTGGGAACTTCAGTTGTATTTGTGTTTGCTTGAACTCTTGGTTTGGTATTAAATTTCTTTGATCCTGAATGTTTGTGATGTTTATTAGGCACATTCTTAAGATTTTCAACCATACTTTCATCTTCTATAGTCTTGGTTTCAGGATTATACTTGAAAAATTCTACTTTAGCAGTTTCAACTGCCTCGGCAAATTTTACTTCCCCATTATTCCGTAAATTCGTTAATTTCTTGATCTCGAATGCAGTAAGGTCATCGATAGGAAGTCCTTGTAATTGTAATCTAGCAGCTATTTTGGCATAATACCAAAACTTAATTTCCATATTAGAATCTACTAACTCTAATACTGACATTGGAGCTTTATCTTCTCCTAATCTGGGTTCTAATTTCAATATACGAGTGAATCCATGTTGTCTTTCAGGGTATCTCTTTACCAACTCATTTAATACTTTGGATCCTACGGTTTTTAAATCGGGAGGCTGTAAATACCTTAATGATTTGTTGTTTTTTAATTTATAATCTATAGATTCATCTGCCATAGTTTTATTTTCATGTAATGATTTAGCTAAAAATCTTTCAATTTTACTCTGAGCTCTCTTGGCTTTGGCTCGGGTGGTGACAATATATTCATGACGAATTAAGTTGGCACACAAATTCTTATCCATCAGCTTTACGTGACGGGCCACATTAGCATGAAACTTCTGTAATGATGGCATTGGTATTGGAGTGCTGCTGGTGGTGGGTACTGCTTGTGGGTTTGAAAATTTTTTAATAGTGAATTTTCCCTCGCACTCGTTTTAGTATGCAAAGGACTGTGGTGGTGTAGCAGGCACCTTAGGGCTCTTTATGGTTGCTGCTGCTACATGGACAGCTAGTCCTTAGGGGATTAAGTTATACGAGCCACGGTGCTGTGAATATGAGTTTTACTTTTGCTTGCCCAACAATACGTGCTGTATTGAAGGAGAAACAAATATTTGATGTTGTCACGTGATGTGTGGCCCTTTTTGGGCAAGTCTTGAGCTACGTGCCATGTTTTCTCCTTCAAGTTGACTCCGTGGCCAAGCTGGCTAAGGCGTGAGACTGTTAATCTCAAGATCGTGAGTTCGATCCTCACCGGGGTCGCTTGTTTTTTTTCCTTCTTTGGTCCTTTCCCACCTTTTATTTACTATTCAGTGCCTTGTAGTACCCTAGACGATTAGTGTTGAGCCGTCGAGAACTTATCAATTGTCATAAAGCCTCTGAACCTTCATAGCTAAGTTTTTTTGCTTGTCGCAACTGTGTCAGTGAAATGAGACTGATAGCCAAACCATATGAACTCACAATCATCTAGAGCACAATTGAGGTCCAATGGAGGATCTGCTGATGATGCGTTTCGAAACTCGGGTAAGGACAGAAGCTCGAGCCCCGATAAGAAGATAGAGTCAAGAAAGGTGCTCACCAAAGGGACAAGGAATAGCCAGTTTGATAATGATCAGAAATCAAGAAGCCCTCAGATGTTTGCGAGGAGACAACATAAGAATACCTTCGCTTTTGGCAGTTATGCTGGCTTGGGTAAGCATAAGAAGAGTCCGAGCAGTGATGAGAGTAAGAAAGATATAACAACTGACAGTGTTAAGCAAAGCGAGGTTAACAAGGACGGTGTGGATAATGTCAAGAAAGACAATGTCAAAAAGGAGAAAATTAAGGAAGAAGATATAGGAGATACACAAAGTGATACAAACCATGATAAGAAGTCTAAACAAGAGGAAAGACAAGATGATAAAGAAGACCCCCTTCTAGAGCCAAGTTTTCTTTCCCGTTTGGCAAGTATGTCTCTCGAAAGCAAAGAAAAAGAACATATGAAACCACATAAAAAGGAAAGGGCTATAGCGAATGGAACTGCTGGTTTCACAGATGATAATGCCCTTGTGTCTCAAGGGAATATAGATGAATCGGATGATCCTGACGATACTGACAAGGATGGGAAAAATCAGAGGCTTCCCAATAACAATTCGGAAATGTTGGTGACCCAAGTTACGGACGAGGAATGTAATATTTCTGGTCTTAACCTACCATTATACAAGCATCAGGTTTTGGGATTGAAGTTCTTGGTTGGAAGAGAAAAGATGGAAGGAAAGTATAAAGGTGGTTTACTTTGTGATGATATGGGTCTAGGTAAAACTATTCAAATTGTAGGGTTAATATCAGAGCATAAAATGACAAAGCCGATGCCCGGCTACTGTAAGACAACTTTAATCGTATCACCACCAGGATTGATTGAACAATGGGCTCGTGAAATTACCACCAAAGCTAAGAACTTGACTGTTCTTAAATATCATGGTCAAAAGAGACGTTGGGTTGATGACTATGACGTTGTTGTGACTTCTGTATATACGCTATGTTCTGAATGTCATTTGAAAGGACAAACAAGTCCTCTAATAACAAACAAGTTTTGGAGACTCGTGATAGATGAAGCTCATGTGGCCAGAAATAGCAGTGCCAAAATAGCTAAAGCCTTGACCTATGTCGAATCCAAGCATAGATGGTGTCTAACTGGTACTCCGATTCATAACACTTTGAATGACGTATTATCGTTGTTTGAAATCATTCGGTTAAATGACTACGATGATACAGAGACAAAAGTGCCTAGAATGCTTGTCGGATCGGACCTTAAGGATAGTTCCATTAATACAATAATTCCTGCTCTTCATCGTGTGATGTTAAGGAGAACAAAGAGTATTTTGCAGTCCGATCCTCGAGCTTTTAAATTGAAAGAAAAGCGTATCCACCATATACGATTGGATTTCCCCCCTTTAGAAGCAAAACTTTATAATACGTTTAAGGATGCATTTATTTCGAGGTTTCGGGGTAAACATAATGACTTTGATAGTTTATTGGAGCAAGCAAATTTTACAGTCAAATCCGAAGTAATGGAGTCCGTGGACGACGCCGCTGGTACTAATAGCTCTTTGAGACCATTTACTATAGCTTTCCTACTCTTGCTAAGGTTAAGGCAATTTTGCTGTAACTGGCAATTGATTTATGACTATGAGATCACAGGAAACAATGATACCAAAGAGTTGGAAAAAGCCCCTCTGAATCATTCCAAGCTGGCCGATGTGGATCAAATCACCAGTGGTTTAAAAAGTTTGGATGTTAAGAACACTTGTATATGTTGTTCTACTATGGTAAGTCCAGATGAACCGATCTGCGACAAATGTTATTCCTTAAAAGGGTTGAAACAGAATACTATCATTAATGTAAAACTGAGAGCGATAGCTAAAGTTTTGGCCAAATCCCGGGATAGGAAAACTATTATTTTTACTACGTTTGTGTCTTCTTTTGAATATACCTGTAAAATGTTAGACAAAATGAATATTCAATATGAATTATACCACGGATCAATGGATGTTGACAGTAGAAGTGCTGCTATAGCCAACATGCATTTACCGGAGAAAAAAGTCATGATATGTTCATTAGGATGTGGAGCTGTGGGATTGAATTTGGTTTTTGCTAACCAAGTTATTTTAATGGATCCTTGGTGGAATCCTCAAATTGAACTCCAAGCTATTGACAGAGTTTATAGAATAGGGCAAGTTGATGAAGTGGATATTTATAGATTATCTGTTAATGATACTGTTGAACAGAGAATCCTTAAACTACAGGAAAACAAGCTCGAATTAGCTAAAAGGGTGGTGGGAGCAGAGAAGAATAAGGTCTTAAACACTCTTGGTAAGAAGGAGCTTTTTGAGGTCCTTGGCATTGATCCTGATGACTTGGATGGGTACAGTAGTGACGACGATGATGAGTTTTAGATTAATTCTATCTAGTGGGTTTTCTTTTTTCTTTGAGTATATTTCTAGCATGCATAGGTATATAAATACATAGATACATAACTTTGTTACTTTTTACCACTCTTTTTAATACCTCCACCTACTAATGGACCACCCTTTTTGGCTTGTTCCATCATGGCCTTTTTAGCAGCTGCATCAGCCTTTTGTTTATTTTTAAAGGCAACATCATCTTCATCTAAGTCTTGCTGCTTTTTTTTGGCTGACTTTAATGGCTTGACTTTACCTCCTTGTCTTCCTGACATAATCGATGTTTAACTCCTAAAAACTTTTTAACAGCTAAATTTTCTTTTTAACAGCTAAAAAAATGGCCCTGCGCACTAATCACCCTCGATAGCTTCGATCTCCAAAACCATTTCAAGACCATTTAAAGTGCTAAGAATCTACTGCATTTACCGGTAATAATTGACAAACCATGGGGGGATTATTAACTAATGCAGATAAGGAAAAGATAAAGCGGGTGATTCCCAAAGCTAGTAATAAAGTAATTGATGCTACTGTGGCCAGGTTGTATATTGCATATCCTGATCCTACCCAATGGAAATATACCGATTTATACGGGGCCATTGTATTGGTAGACGACTTGGTAGGACATACTTTCTTCCTTAAATTAGTTGATATAACTGGTCATAGGGGTGTGATTTGGGATCAAGAGTTGTATGTGGATTTTGAATACAATCAAGACCGAAAATTCTTTCATAGTTTTGAAATTGAAGAATGTTATGTGGGATTATTATTTGAAGATACTTCTGAAGCATCCCATTTTTATAAGAGGGTGACAACCCGTCAGAAACATGGATCCAAACAAACAGTTAATAATAAGAATGCTATTGCATTGAAGACTCAAAATAAAGATAATAAAGCACCGGTTGCACCTGGACCCAGAGGGGAATATGTTGACGTAAATACTGCCCAAAGATCAAGACGAGCTAAAGGGATTTTATATTATGATGATGTGCCACCACCTGAATGGAGGTCTTTATATTCTGAATTGGCTGCTGCTGGTATAACAGAAGATATGATTGCTGATAATAGAGATTTCATTAAAGATTATATTGCTAAACAGGGGGGTCCATTGGTGGGATTAGAACCTCCTATTCCTAGAAGATCACTTAATAAATCTCATACTGATGATTTTGAAGTCCCCAAAAGAGTTGATTCAATAACCTCCTCAAAATCTTCTAAGCATAAAAAGGCACCACCTCCTCCTCCTCCTCCATCTTCTAGTGGTGATGATAGAACAACACCATCTGCTCCTACTCCTCCGCCAAAGGACAATAGTAGCCTTGCAAATTCTACCGACAATCTTGCATATACATCTGGTGATAATTCAGCTTCTGAAGCCCCTTCTGGACTGTCATCACCCACGGCTTCTCCTGTGCCTTCGAAACCACAATTCAGGTTGCCTCCCAGTACTGCTGTTGCCCCTCCGGTATCACACTCGAATATTGCTCCTCCATCTCCTGCAAGCAATGGTTCTGCCCCGCTTCCACCACGTCAACCAATGCCACCACCAGGAGGTGCTGGGTATGGTCAACAACAACAACCACCTCAACCATATCAGAATTCCTATAATAATGGTAACAGAGCAGTTCCACCACCTCCCGCTTCAAGAGCAAATGCCCCTCCTCCTCCTCCATCTAGAGGTGCTCCTCCTCCTGCTCCTCCTCCAAGAGCTCAGCCTATGACTCCAGCAAGAACTGGTCCGGCCCCAATGGCTCCAGCTAGGACTGGTCCGGCCCCAATGGCTCCTTCTAGGACTGGTGCTCCACCTCCTCCACCTCCTCCCAGAGCTTCAAGAGGTGGTCCACCACCACCTCCACCACCTTCCAGGCATAATCCTCCTCCTCCTACCCAGAATCCTGCCCTGCCACCAGCTCCACCTCCAATGCCCCCACAACGTACAGCAGGAAGTGGCCTTCCAACATCACCTCAATCCACATCAAGTGTTCCAGCTCCTCCCCCAATGCCTCCTCAAAGAACAGCAGGAAATGTCCAACCACCACCACCACCACCAATGCCTCCCCAAGCTACCACCGGGATTCCCCCTCCCCCTCCTCCAATGCCACCACAGGCTACTACTGGTGCTGCTCCTCCTCCACCTCCTCCAATGCCTCCACAGGCTACTACTGGTGGTGCTGCTCCTCCTCCCCCTCCGCCAATGCCTCCTGCTGGTGCAGATAGTGCTTCTGGAAATGGTCAAGCACCTGCCTTGCCACAGGTTGATGGATCAAGAGATGCTCTTTTGGCCTCGATTAGAGGTGCTGGTGGTATTCTGTCACTTAAGAAAACTGACAAGTCACAACTTGAGAGACCTAATGTCATCCTACAGGAATCTAAAGGAGAACCGGTTGACATTCCAAGCTCTGGTCCAACTCCAGGACCACCTGGAGCCCCAGGGAATTTTGCAGATGCCATTCAAAATGCATTGAATCAAAGAAAGGCTAAAGTGTCAAGAAGTGATGACGAAGATGACGGAGACGATTGGTAATGGATATATAGGATTTCAAATAGTAACATAGAGAGCTTATACAAAAAAGAGTACTATCTAGATGCTTTAATAGCACATAGGCATCTAAAAGGCCCCATCAATGTTGATCTCTCATCTCTCATTCATCTGCTTGAAAAAAAGCGATGCGATCAAATTCAACACTTTTTCTAATTACTACTAGACCTCCTTCATCACATCCTTGCTATGACAACATTGTCCAGAAAGGATCTTAAAGATCTCTTAAAATCCTACAAAGAAGCCCTACAATTTTGGCTTACTGCTATAAAGTCAGGTGATGAAATAAGTAAAATTAAAGCAGCTGAAGTAGAGAATCCCATTGAAGAATTAAGTAAAGTTACCAAATTAATCAAAGCCCACACCACCAAAGTTGGGATAATTTTCAAGCCAGAAGTGTTGGAAAAGGAAACTCAGAGCTCTTATAATACCTTGCAAAAATTGAGTGAATCTGTTGTGTTGTTAATATCACTCGTGGCCCAGTTAAACCCTAGAGAAGTGTCTCAGATCTTCTTTGATGAAATCGTTCATTGTATCAACGAGATTTTATATTCCAATGGTCATCTTGTGGACCAGTTAATGGTTCTAGAACAAACTAGCGACCCCTATAATGAAGACGAGGAATCAAATGATAGAGCTACAATGCTAGAGACTACAGACGGTAGATTGGTGTCTGTGGGTAAAGTATGGTCCTCCTGTGATTCAATGACCAAAGTTCTTCAAGATGGGAAACTTGGAGTACTAAATGTCAAGTTTAAACAAAGTATAGGGTTAATAGAAGATGGACTCGATGAGTTTGCCGAATGGGCAGAAAATCCAGAAGAATTCGATGATGATGATCCGTTTGGACTTGGTGAGAGTGAAGACGATGATGGGTATGAATCAGCTGAGGCACCTGTTTCAGATAAGAAAGATGATGGAGATCAGGACATAAAGAAAGAAGAGTTAAAGGCTTTCAGCAAAAAATGGTTAAACCGATTCAAATTGATAAAGTTATTGTTGACATCTACCTCCAAATCATTACCATCGGTCACATCTGGAGAAACCATTAACCATATTTATCAAGCACAGAAAGAGATAGTAACATCTATAGACAAGTTAATTGTCGAATTGATGATGAATGGATTGAATCCTTCATGTAATGAGTATGGTGACAGTATAACGAAGAACTGTAATAAGCTCTTGAAAGTCGTTAAAGAAGTCAATAAATCAAGTGAAAGTAAGGTCAAATGGTGTACCTCGTGGATTTCTAAATACGAAGATGAATAAGCAAATAATGTTTTATAGATACGTATCGAAACAAAAAAAAAAAAAAAAAA